>OY294068.1:182744275-183336581 GCA_958510875.1 Endomychus coccineus | reverse complement strand
GCATATACTCTTCTCAGTTCGTCGCCAAGAGTATAATAACCGACAATCATGAGTTAGGGTACGTTCACAACAAATACTTCATGCCCTTATGCGACTACTGATCATTTCGAAAACAGAATTTTCAAGAATGCATTACGCCGCATAAAATACGGATTGTAAGCTTGATACCGAACATATTTTGTTTCCTTAATGAGCTTTTTATAGTGTGGAATATCCCGTGCAGCAATTATGAAACTTAAAATGTTTCCGGAGATCCAGATATGGAGTACAAAAATAATTGTATACATCGCACAAACTACATTAAAGGTTTGTAGTTATTTTAATTACTTTTCAAACTACTGAATTTGTTTTTCGGGATCCAATTAGTTAAATCAAATATGACTTGACTTGCAGAAGACAACTTTTACATTCATACGTGTTAACTGTTATTATCCTAAAGCCAATGGCAATGTGCATTGTGAATAAATCCGGACTGTTTATGCATTTTTGATGATGGTAATTTATCTGGAAATACCTGTAACTGATATGTGTAGTGTGTACACTAGAAGTATATTAGTGATGTCTACTTTTCAGTCATTTCAGATGAGCATTCCAAGGCTAAATGTGATCCTTCGAGCTAACACATCCTACGTACCATATGTTTTATATACGTCTCACAATAAAAAAAAATATTACTTATATTCAGCATTATTCATAAAGCAAATTCGCAATGGCAAGCTGGTACTGGAATTCGTATTAGCAACTACAATTTCGTTGTAGGTGTATACCTTTAGTCTTCAATTGTTTACACATTAATTTTTCTTTCATTTGATCATTTAGTTTTATTATAATATGATTGATAAAACCAACTAGAGCAGTTTCTAAGTAATATTCTTTTTAACACCTTCTTTTCGCGACGTTGGAAAATAAATATATATTAGTACAAGAAGTCTTATAGAAACTTTCAAGCATCTAATGGTTGTATACGGACGCTCTACAGTCTACACATACAAATGAAATTGAATTCTATTCTACGTCGCAACATGTGGCTCAAATATATGAGTACATTAACTGGCAACATCGGAGAATGCTCCAATATCAACTGAAAAATAATATACGCATTGGGCGCCCTAAGCTCTATAGAATGAAATTAAAACGTATATAGAGGACGCTTTAATAATAGAGATACGAAAAGACGCCGTAATCATAGTACAATTAAAGGTGGTACGCTAATTTTCTCTTTGAATGCATTGTAGTTAACTGTATTTTAGCCGTTTTATGAAAATTGAGGAAGTATTCACTGATAAATATGAAGCGTCGATGGTATTCAGAACCCGGAAAGATAGGGGATTCCTTAGTCTGGAGGATCTGCACCGAAGTATGGTTTTGATTATAGCTTGTAAAGTTCTTAGGAGTTTGGACCCCCTCCGGTGCCTTGTCAAAAGTCACTAATTGGCCGGAGTGGGGACATTTATCGTTAAGGCAGCACAAAAAGCTGCGGAAGAACTTGGTCTCGAATTTCACATCAGTCGAGAAGGTCAACTAGAGGACAACCTCGAGTTACAACCTTGCCGCCTGAAAGCCCAGATGAATGCCGCGGAGCAAGATCTAATGCTTAGGCTTTGACAAGCCGATACACGGTGTTTGTTTTCTATCGAAACATTAAAACGCTCGGTTTATCAACCAGGCTGACTTTCGACTACCTAAGGTCGGCTGGATTTACATCCGAGATCGAGGGATTTTCTACAGCTCGCCAAGATGGCGTAATCAACACCTTGGTCTATCGCCGCAACGTGATGGGTATGCAGGTACCTGATGTCAGCTGCATGGCTTGTCAAAAGGCGCCTGAAACGCCTCGGTGTACAACCATCGCCACAATGCGGCCCAGAGCCGGTGCTATCCTACATGCCAGGAGATATTGAGTCCGTTGTCGGAAACGAAAAATGCCAGATCTACTGGAATTATCCGATTCCGACCGTCAGGTCCATACAAGCAAATAGGCCTAACGATAAGGAGCAAGGACTATGTATATCATCGAATTCTCTGCCCCGACAGAGAAGAACATAGTCTTGAAAGAGGAGGACAAATGGACAAAGTATCAAGATCTCCTGTTCGGGCTCCGCACGCTATACCCAGGCCACAAGGTCGTATTAGTTGTTCTGGTCATCGGTGTGTTCGAACTTGAAGATCATTCCAGCCTGTAAGAACTCGGCGCAGATCTTCATAGACCGGATACAGAAAGCAGTCATTCTGGGTTCAATAAGACTACTTAGGGCACACGATTTGGGAACCGGAAGCTACTTACCGACCGGTGGGGGAGTAGCTTCGGTAAACTGATTAGGTTATTCTGGCGCGATTGCTGCGATGTCGTCGGAGCAGCATCCCCGACCAGGTATTAATGTGAAAAAAAAGTATATACATATACAATCTACTTCAATCAATGAGTATTAAGTAAATTTATTGAGGGTTGTTAAGAGCGTGCAAGGGGGACATCCTCCAATATTTCTCCTATTTCGTTATTTTATTTAGTCTGTTAAGTCTCCTACTGTCTGGTCCATTATTGTAGAGATGTCAAATCATTTGGATCAGTTTATAACAGGTTTGAACGAAAGGCGAGCGCTGAATTCAGTTGAACTCGCGCAATTTTCAATTTTCAGTACAGGCAATTAATAAAAATAATTATAATGTAACGAGACCTAAACAATAACTGCTGTAACTACACGATTTTCTGAGAAAATGTTTGTAATTGCGTATTTCATTTGCCAGTTTGCAATTTTCAAATCTATTTCAGTTAATGTATATTTTGTTATTGAAATTGGTAATTGGAATAATGTTGGCTTCTACATTGTTGGAAACATTCCAATATAAATATGCCGTGTCGCTCACCATCTAGAACGTAATCAAATTGAAAGAATTCAAATTAACAAGACAATTTCATAACTGAAAAAGGCTCTCCGCTTATTTGTGTAACTCAAGAAATATTGGAAATATTGAATGCGGTACAATGTTTCAAACGAGATAGATCTTGCTGAATGTCAAGTTTGTAGTAAGTGTAAATTTTAATAGCTATATATGTTGAATTTTTTTTACATCCATTATTGATTAATCGATCTGTTTTAGAAAAGTGTGAAGGGTGGAAAATCATGAGAATAAATCATTGTTTTATTCTTTCGTTTATTTTATTTTTTATCTGCAAGTAGCAACAATGGGTTTTGATATATTTGGATCCTTTCTCAATTATCGGGCTTAGCTCATGTATATTAAACTCAATATTAATTAAAAAAAATAATCAAATGAGTCTCTAATAATCTGTTTAATTTATGAATACCTATTTCCATTTATATTTGAAAGACATTTCGGTTCAAATTGAATATTTTTAAATACCAGTAGTACATATTTTTATATTTCGACATTTTGTTAAACTAGTTTGCTTTTACGTAATAAATTGAGGAAATTGTCTTTATTAAACTAAAAGCTTAAAGTTTCTCGAGTTTAAATCTAAAAAATTGGCATACTAATATAATTGTTTATTTAAAATATACGAGTAGTCTGATTTTTATATACAAGAAATTCCTGTGACGGAACCAGTTTTAATAATATTATGCATTTAAAATAGCGGATGTGTCTACGTTTATTCTGTTTAATAGTTTGCATTTTTGATTGAAAAGAAAGTGTTTGTAAATGCACTGCAAGTTATGTTTTACACACCTGTAAACTCTTTAGAGTCTACACACTATTTGAAAATTCGTCCAGCTGATCATTTTATGACTTTGAGCATAACACGCTTTAATAAATCTGTTTTGGTTTTTAAGATGTAACTTAATATTTTCGTCCCAGACAAAATAAAACGTTTTACGATGTTTTTATTCCTATTTGTTTTGTTTTATGAACACATGTTTCATTTAAATTTGAATAATTATGCATATTATTTATTCGCAGATGACAATGGAAGGACGCATTACCTGTTGCATTATTTCGTTGTATTTTTATATACGCTCTCAAATAATTTGTCTAAACTATTTCAGATATCTCAAAGCTATTTTATAAATATGATATATAATATAAATAGCTACTAGCATCTTTCAATGAAATCAGCAGTTGATTCGTTCTTGGAGTTTCATGCAAACAATATACAGGATGTGTCACGTGAATTGTTAGTATCGACTGAAATCTGATTCTGCAATAGCACGCACATGTAAGGTACTATTCACCATATATTTCATGAAAACCTCAATTGGAGTGAATGAAAATGCGAATATTTGGAGGCAAACAAATAGTCTTGAATGTTATTCTTATCCACACATAAATTCTACAAATTAGTAAGTACGATAAATGTAACCTTCAATGCACTTTGTAATGTAGAAGACCCAAATCTATTTTTTAATATTTTGAAACCCCACTAATTGTGGAACGAATAACAGATGATGTACACTATAAAACATGAACTGTGCTATTTTAGCTCATTAGGTACACATTCCTTGTTATAGGGATAAGTTAGAAACTCAATGCACAGACATAATTTACATTCATTTATCTCCAAATCTCCTTAAATAGGTGATATAAGCATAATTTTTGGTTAATATAATAGGTTCTTAGTTGCTTTTGAACTATACAAAAAGTCCCAACAGGTAGAGATTGTAAGGATTGAAACATTGTTAAATTTTGTAACATTATACATGGTTAATTGGTTCGTAGTTACAATTTCGATCAAAATGTATTTATTCAATCGGCATAGTTTCAATGTGAATAAACAAAAATGAATTATTCCCTTGAAGCTGTTAATTGAGTAGAATCTGGCAATATAAATAATGCCTTATTAATTTTCTGACAACAGATTCTTTAGTGTGATTTAGGGTTTGAAGGGGAAGATGTACGAAAGAGAAGCTGATAAAATACGGATTACCCGCTGCTTAATGAGATCATAAATCTTATAAATTTTATCCATCTCGTGTGCCAAAACCAGCAATTTAATACAGTCGCTTGTTTTTCGTCAAGAATAACAACTTACTTTTGACTATATTCCAATGTTTGTTATTGTAAGTGATGTTCAATGACAGGTTTTCAATGGAGCGAGAAATAAGCATTACTAACATTTTGAAACATGGACAGTTTATGCGGATTACGTAGAACTAAAAGAAAATGACATCTGATTAACTTGAAATTCATCATTTTAATATCACGTTTATGTTCTATTAGTCTAATTATTTTCCAATAATCACCCTACATTACGATAGAAATAATCCATAGGGCGTTATGAACATTTGTACAACACTAGGACATTATGAATTTATAACGCATTATCATAGAAATAGATGAATTTTAGTATTGAATTACAAGTAACCTTTATTAATATTTTAATATAAATTATATGTCCAACAAATGTCATACCAGCTATTTTGTAATGTTCTTGGTTTTATGACGCACTATGGCCTCGGTCGCTTTGGCAGCCTTTAACAATATTTCTTCAGAAAAACTCTCTTTTTCGAACATTTTCACCACAACTCAACACAAAACAGCTAAATGGTTTAATAATATTGACAATAACAAAATATTATGTTGCATGGTTACTGTCGTTATTGACATGATTATTCTCTTTAATATATCTGTACTTATATACAGAATCCATAGATGGTAAACTAATCAATCATAAATATTAAAACTTTGATTTTACTTGAAAATTATTCGAATTAAATAACAGACTAGTAGAGCATTACACTAAGGACAACAAGATTATTATCATTTGGAAGGTTCACTTCTAGATTTTCCTTCTAAAAATGTGGCTTTTAGTTGATTCAACGATGTTCTAGAGAGGTCGATGAACTCGTAAGTGTGATATCATCAATCAAAGGAATTGAATTCTGGATAGAATCCAAGAGCTTCAGCGTATGATTGGGAGCCGAACTCCAAACATGTGAAAAGTACTCCAGGAAAGGTCGAATCTGTGCCTTATAGATTATGAGGAGCTGCTGGGATGTAAAGTAGCTCTTCGTACGGAATAGAAAACTAATTTTTGTGAAGCGGTTTTCGCAATGAACCCCACATGATCGTCCCATGAGAGGGTGCTGTTGGTGGTGATCCCGAGCAAATTTACAATCCTTTCTTTGTATTGGACGTAGCAACTTTGCTACAGTGTACAAAAATGATCGCGGAAATAGCTGCGGCCACATAAGAATCAAGGAAAGTGTGGTAGGTAACATTCTTCAACTGAAACTAAAAGAACACATAGCTTCCAAGTATTCATTCAACACTAGCTTTGGAGTGGAAAGACGACATAAAGGGAAAACTGGGCGAGAGGACCTGGAGTACAGATGAGTCCATGATCAGGGAAGGAGCCAGTAAGGGAAAAAACTCTCAACTGGAAATACATACTTATTCCAAGCGCAGATGTATCCAATCCTGCAATATGGAAGAGAAATATTGACTGGTATGGGAATTCCAAAAAGAACTCTGTGTTTGACAGAACATAACAAAGTAATTTTGATGTTTTGGTCCCAGGACACTGTGGCATCGAGGACAACGAAAAATGTAATAAGCTAGCCAGAATGAGATCAGCCTCATATATTGGGCCAGAACCTACTCGGGGTAATGAAAACCGCTGTCCGAGGATGCATACGGGACTGGTTCAAACAACAAAGAGAGCGTTGGTATGAAGCTCCTCGGGAAAACATTTATTAGAGAACCGTCGAAGAACAGAACTGAAGAGATGGTCAACATGAGTAGGAACTAGGTACGAACAATACTAGGTCCTTACTAGTCACAGCCCAATGGGAAGACATCTCCACAAAATGGGGATTTATAATGGAGATCGACAATATCGCTAAATGAACGGTAACAGGCAAACACATAATGCCAGAATGCGAGGTATTAGATCGCAAAGGACAATCAATATTCGGGCACAAAACCCCTATGTGGCTAAAGTGTGGCTGGTGAAAAGGACCCGCAACCAAAGCTAATAATACTTTTTTTCTTGTTAGATCGGACATTATTCTAGAGATTATGGGCCTATAAAATACAAATGGGATATCGTTGGATAAAAATAGACGTTCTGAAAGTAAGTTTTATAAATTTAATTTTTTCAATCTGTGTGAAATTGGTAAAAGCAATAACAGTAATGATTCAGAAAGGTATTTTCGAAATATTTTACAAGCAGATGTGTCGAACGAGTTTTCGGAAATAGACAAAGCTCGGACTTCCGTTTATTTCTTCACTTGCATATGCGTTAATGCAAGAGTTTTAAATAACAGCTGTGTTAAACAACGGCACTATAGTACCTGAAGGGATATTCAAAATAGCATGACTTGAAATAAATCCTTACTGTTTTTATATCTTTGATCATTTTACCTCCATTTATCTTAATTTGAGCTTTAACTCCTGTAGAAATAAAGTGAGCATTAAAGACCGCTAGTTGACAAAGACATTACGTTTTGTTCTTAATTTGATAGGTCGTAAATAGAGATATGGCTAGGAGATAAATTTATGTTTGAGTTTATTTACTACCCTTCTTCACTAAATTATATCGCACTTCCTTGTGAGATAAATATCTGAGGGCCTACTCGATCACTCAAGAAAAGTAACGATGAAACACTAACACGCAACGATAGAATAACAGGAAATGTGATGAAATTGTATTTCTAACTATATGTTAACTTTTGATGAAATTACATTTTAGAAACATGAGTAGGCAACAATTCATTGTTGAATAGCTACTTCAATTTTCAACCATACCATAAGATTTCGGGTCTCGAAAATATAGGATGATTCATACTATAATCTCATGAAAAAAATAGATTCCTCTTACAAAAAAGAGACGAAAAGTCTATATGAATATGATGTAGGTACTTGTTTCATTATAATTACCTACTACAAAATGTTCAATGTCAAATCAGTAAATCTTGAATCGCAGGCTTCGGCTTACAGCGACTCCCAAATAATCTTAGAAATATCCAGATTAATAAAGAAAATATCCACATCTCTAAAAATATATCCACATTATAGGAGGAAACGTTTACGCCAATGTTGAATTTTCAAATATATATCCAGATCAAATGAGAAAAATATTTGCATGAAAGTGGCATTTAAGAATATATAACCAGATTCAAGGAGGACATGTTAACGACAAAGTGGAATTTCAAAAGTATATTCATATCAATGAAGGAAACGTTTACATCAAAGTGGCATCTCCAAAAATTATATCCAGGCCAAAGGGGGAAGCGTTTGCAACAAAATGGCATTTCAAAGTATATATCCAGATTAAAGGAGAAATATCTAACACCAAAGTGGCATTTTCAAATATATATCCAGATTAATGAGGGATATATTAACATCAGTGTCATCTTCAAAAATATATCCATATTAAAAGAAGAAACGTTTGCGTCAATGTTGTATTTTCAAATATATATCCAGATCAAATGAGGAAACATTTGCATCAAAATGGCATTTTAGAATATATATTCAGATCCAAGGAGGGCATGTTAACATCAAAGTGGCATTTTCCAATATATTCAAAAATCATCAAAGGGAAATGTTCACATCAAAATGGTATCTTAGAAAATATATTCACATTGAATAAGCAATAAGCAAAAATAAATTGATTAGGTAGCGAAAATTGAGTATTTTCAATATTTCCCGTACCTCATTTAGGACTAAGCAGATCAATTTCTGGATAGTTATTCCCTAGGGCCTAACGGAACATAAAAGCCAAGGATACCTAATCATCGAATTGATGCGATAAGCGATGGTTGTGATGAAAGTATTATTCATTTAGTTCCCGTTTTATTGATTCATTGGAATTATTTGCAATTGATGACTTATAATTATTTTCTCTAAAAAGATTGAAGTAAATACATAACATTTCTACAATCCATTAAATACTTATGAATAAGAAGTTGGGCAATATTTATCAAAATTTCCTTCCACCCAGGATCTAGAGTAATTTTGTTTGTCTCCCGAGTATCCTTATTTCAATATTTATTACAATTTATGAGTCATACAATCCACATTGGTACTATATTTCAATTTGTGACTCTTAAATATACCAGACTATTGGTGCATGCGGTTTTTCTCTCAAATTAACAGGAAAATTTATAGCGAGCATATTAAATATAACTTACTTCATATCTTGGAATATTCTCTGTGCCGTAGGTCGTTAATCTCAAGTAACAGATGTAAAATTTATTTAGTATTAATTGTTTATAAGAGTTTTATAGCACGTGTATTAAAATCATAAAACGGAAACGTTGTTCTTACAACATTTCTTATGTACACAAGGCACATAACACGCGAGTAGGGAAACAACATACGCCCGACACATGGTAGTTATTCAAACTTTAATGGTAAACACAGAAAGAAATTCTAAGTGAATTCATTATTATCACATAGTAAGTACATTCAGTCATCAATCGCAATTAATTTCGAGTGTTGAGGTTATGTTTAATGATTTTTCGAATTAAAACGAACCGATAATGACTTCCATGTGTCCGTTTCTCTATCTTTGATTATCATGGAAACG
The DNA here is from genome assembly GCA_958510875.1 of Endomychus coccineus. Classification (NCBI taxonomy): domain Eukaryota; kingdom Metazoa; phylum Arthropoda; class Insecta; order Coleoptera; family Endomychidae; genus Endomychus; species Endomychus coccineus. The sequence continues at coordinate 183,327,094 of OY294068.1, read as the reverse complement.
GAGTGGATTTCTTCATCAGGTATCACATTGAATGGGAGTTGACCCAGTTACTTTTAATTTCGATGACTAGGTTTCAGTTTAATTTATTTTCCTTTCAAATCATATTCCCTAATAATTTCAAATATTCTGGGACTGAAGGGAGTGGAACGTCTAATCAACAGCTCATAGTTTTGGGTATTGGTTTCATTAAATCGCTATACTCGCCTTACTTTGAAGAATGATTTGGTTTTGGTGAACAAATTTCATGAATCTGGAACAACCTTAACTTTTTTCTAAAGTAGGTAAATCAGAAATGAGCGTTTAGTGATATCTAATGATTCATGCTAACGTCATGACCCATCAGCAATATTACTGTACCATAAATTAATTGAAATGTAACTTCTCAGAACTTTTTGTGATACCTGGTTGGATAGGCGCCTTAGTGCATAAATGCTTCTGCTTAATTTTGGTGTCAGCTGGTTTTGATGTACACTCCAGGCCAGGCTCGAGTCTAAGTGCATTTAACCGCGGCTATTCCAGACTAAATATTAGTTTCTCTGTTTTTTTATGGTTCATTGAAGCCCGTTACCAGAGAACCATCTCTCTGCCTTGCTTATAGCAATCTCACAAGTTTCGGCATCTGTATTGATATCAAAAAACTCAAAAGAAACATTGTTATCATCTGCAAGAAGCAGTGTTAAGGATTCTTCCATGAATGATGGACAATCTTTTTCGTAGATCAAGAATAGTAAAAGACCTAGCACTGGACCCTGAGGTACCCCGATATCGACAAGTTCAAGGCCAGATCAATTTCCAGTTGCATTGACAGCTTGGTATCTGTTGGTAAGGTATGAGCGATTCATAGCTAAACTAACATCAAAAAAATATTTTTCCAACTTTTCAATAAGGATAGAAATCTAAAAAATGTGTCACTATGTTTGCTTTTTGATTCAAAAGAGTCACACTTTCTATTCAATAATGGCATCTATCGTACTTGGGTTCTTTCTAAAACTATACTGGTGTTCTGAAAACAATTTGATATCTTCAAAATATCCAGAAACTTGATTTGATATAATTTTCTCAAGAATTTATGCAAAAGTTGGTATCTGGAAGTTTATCTCAAAATATACGGATGAAGAGTTCATTCTCTTGACATTTCTAGCATTTTTCACAATTTACATTTTCGAGGTGATAGTATAATTTTGAATGATGTTTTCAGATCAGGATATTTGAAAACGCTGGCTGGTAGAAATGTTATGAAATGATTCTAGTAATGTAGTAATAACTGAATTCATCGAGTGAAATAATACAAAATAAGAAGACAATGTTACTGAGATGAGCGGCAAGCGTCACTTCCGCAGCGGCGAGGTCACGATTTTCTGTGCTTTGAATATTGATGATCTACAATCGGAAGCACTCCTTGCGGTCGTGTTGTGGTTTGCGTATTGGTTTTTGCTTTTATTTGCCGACCACTACAATTACAGGTATCGTGTTATAAATTATAAATTTAAATTGTGAATACCATATATGTAGTAACTTACAGTTCAGAATTTATCTGAGTGTTTGAAACTTCAAAATGAAGGCCTTCTTGTTGGTTTGATTTGTACTAAGGCAACTATCAGATGTATGTATGAATGAAAAATAATAGGTTGTTATGTTCATGAAGAATCAGAGAATGGATTATGATCCATGCTCATATATAAAGGCTGGATATCATTGATCCATCTACGGACAGACTTAAATCAAATAATCTTGGTATCGCATTATGTTATAGATAGGTCACACGAGGGCAAGGTGAAAAGTACCTGAAAAATAAAACAGATGGAGGCACAATCGAAAATCCCATGTGACATTTGTGATGTACCATCTTTGACTAGAACGTATTAAAAGTTTCAGACTGATATGTCATTCACATCTGTTTTGACACTCATGGAAAGCAAGTAACCTTGAAGATCTTTTTAAACATTTTAAAGATGCTACCTGCCAGGAATGGCGAAGTGTAGAGATTTTAAGTTCTATCGTGAAAAAGAAAAGTTACTATTTAATTTTGGACAATTTCCAGTTGGGAATTTGCATCTTAAATTTGAGTTATATTCAACTCATGAGAGATCGATAAAATAAAAAGTGTCTGCTGATCAATGGTGCTAAATATCTCTAGCAAATATGATATCTTTGGACGTATTGAGAAATGCCTATTTTGCACTTATTGAATCACACCTGTCTTACGCTCTCATCTTATGAGGTCACTCGAGTAAAAGACTTTTAAGCCACATAGAAGAGCTATTCGGATTATATCCAACATTGGCTACACAGATGGCTCTAAGCTATATTTCAAATTTTAGCAAATACTCACATTACCTTCTCTGTTCATACTAAAATGTCTTATAGAATAGAAGTAATATTAACAACAGCAACACTCATGAAATGGTTCATAATTACTACATTCGAGATAAAAATAATATAGTCCCAAAAGTTTTTAGGCTTATCAAATCACAAAATGATCCAAACTATGTCGTAACCCAATTTTATAATCTACTGCCAACTCAATTTCGTGATTTACCCTATGAGACATCAAAAATAACAATACAAAATTTTTTGATTGATAAAGCTTTATACTCAAAAAAGATTACCTAAGCAATGATTTTTCTGATTTTTTAAACTAATTTTTTATCTATGTTTGCAATTTATGCCTATTTTTGTAATTTTATACTGCATTGAATATTTCAATTGTATCCCCGGATTTGTATGAATTGAATCTAATACCAATAAAAATATCTATCTATCTATAAATCGTGGTAATAAACTACATTCACTTCAATGTAGCAGATGCATAATAAATTTTGCAATTCTATAATACTATATTTGGTATGATACCTGAATTCACCTCGATAACCTAGTGATTGCTGGCCATGTTTCCAAGAATGTCAGACTCTCTACTCCATGTCCATTTATATTAAACGAGTCTAGTCCATAAACGTAACATTTTTCGTTACGTAACAGCCCCAATCTCGCTTCAGATACATTCCAATAGTCCGATCCAATGCAATCGTATAAATACGAATGGCTGAACTAAGTTGAAATATTTATCATTCAAGATTAGATGGGAATGAACTAACCTAAATGATACTTTAAGATAAACATGATAACAGTCTCTAAATGATAATAATGAAAAGGGTGCTTTTGAATTGGTAATTATGTAGTAATAAAGATGTGCTGTGAAATTCAATCAAACTTAAAACTTAAACTACTAAGGTTAGAGATCTTGTATAGTTTACACTGATTATTGTCAGAAGGAAATAAATGTTTCTTGGTATTTATACGCTGATGTGCGTTTTCAGACTTGAAGGAAGAAAAATATCAATATCAACACATCCTCTCAAAATAACTGGGGAGATCAAAGGTAAAAATAGGGACGATGGAAATTACTATAAAAATATACATCAATTTAGAATGAGCTTACATCAAAGATGCAACATCTCAATCTTTCATAGAAAGTACGAGATTATTCATTCCATAACAGTTGTTGAAAACTTCTCTCGACTGAAGGTTTTGATATAAAGAAAAGAAATTCAAAAATATCTACGTAGTTGCAATCAACAAAGACATAAACATAGTCGTAGGTTCAATAAGATAATTACATTTCTTCTTCAAAGGCAAATGATTCTTGAAATAATTTTAAAAATACAACTCGTTTCAAATTCATAAGGAAAACTATAATATAATAACTGTATCTAGTCAAATTGTTGAATGCAGGGGTGAAAGGTCTTCGGTTCGTTATATTACTTCTGGAGTTCCGCAGAGCTCTGTGATTGGTCCCTTACTGTTTCTGATCTATACTTTCTATACGACCGATATGTTTGAGAGTATACGGCAGTCTAAGATGCAGATGTTTGCTGATGTCTGTCTTTTTACCTGGGGACGTTATACGTGCTGCTGCTCTCTTTGAATAAACATTCAGTGAATAAAGTTTTCCCAACTTAGCCTTATTCTTAATTTGGAAGATCTTTGTCAACATAATCGATTGCATGTAGTTACCTAAATCCAGAAACACTTGGGAACATTAACGGAATGACGCGTTAGCTAAAGACTCGCAAGCTTCTCTCTATTTAGAACTTAATTTTTTGAAAAATAATGGAGCAAATTGTGAAAATTTGATAACAAAGTGAACGTTTCGTTTTCTTCAAAGGTAGTTGTTATCCCCGTGAAAAGACGGCACCTGCAAAAATAAAGTAATGACATTGGAGCATAGATGTTTTTGTTTTGCTCCAAAAAATGAAAATCCTGTTTAACTATTTCTGCGGAACAGTCTGTATATTTATATACGCGATTTCCCAAAATAGTCTGGTTGAGGCCATAATATAATAAAAAGTAAGTCTATATTCAGGTTTCAAGATAATACTGGCATTGCTCAACTAATAGTAATAAAAAGATAAAATACATAATGTATTCTACCTGCATTTGACATGTGTGATGAATTGAGAAAGAGTAGAGATTTTCTATTGTAATTAAACATGATTTACGAGTTATTTTGACTACCCACTGTCGTACTAATAAAGATGCATGTGACGTTTTCAACTAAAAACTGCTAATATTTAACGCGTTCATGATCTCATTGCATTTTAGACATGTGCTGGAAGAATCTATCAAGATTATTCGGATTAAAAGGTAACAAGCAACTCAGAATGTAGTTTATCGATCTCACTCTCTTTATGATTACAACTCACATAAAATAGACGATTACTGTGTACGATCACAGTAGGAATGCGTTCAAATGGAATTGAAGGGTTTAGTGAATTTATAGTAAAAGATGACACTTTTGATGTTGTGGTACGCAGGATCGACACAAGAGACAGGTGATTCTCCCAGGCACGCTGTTTTAAAGGAGGTACAGATTTTGAATACTGAAAATACATCCAAACAATTTTTCAGAAACCGTATCAATTTTTTCCCGGTTAAAGATTTATTAATCGAAAAAATGACAATCTGGGAAAGGGCTGGTAGTTTTCGGAATATTTATTGATTTTTTTAAATTTTTCGTTTGATGATATCCTGTATTGTAATTGTATAATAAGTTAACATTTTCTGGAGTTAATTAACAAAAAAGTGACGCCCTGTTGAACTTAAATAATTTTATAGCATTTTATTGTTGTCACATGAAGGTTCTTCTAGAATGTCAATCGGTCACGTTCATCGAACTACAGAAGAATGACATTTTTGTTGTCTGCTTGATCCCATTCGAAGTTCTTCAGCTAATTGAAATTTATTAAGCACTATTGTTTCATACTAACCAAGTGAATATACGATTGGCATTCTCAGCTGTTAAATCTGGAATCCCGTTAAAAGAAGAAGATGTTAATTAGTTATATGTCATGATGATGACCAAGCTAGTGGACTAGTGCATTTTTGGCATAAGTCTACTTAGAATTTGAATCGTCAACCTTGCCGATCTGAATTTCTCACTTGATATGACAAGTTTTTCACATTGCACTTCCATATATTTAGTCAGGTAATTGCTGAGTCAGTAATCTGGCTCTCTCGGTGCCAATCTCCTCCTTCCAAATCCATTCCCCCACAGTCATGCTTTATTCTTCCAGTGTGACTGAGACTAGGAAGCCTCAAGTAGCCCACTGTCTCATAAAGGGTAGAATGAAAGATATGGCTTTTACCACAACCATCACGAGTTAATTCAAGATTGGAAACAGTGACTTCGAATTGATGAAAATCTTTTTCTGAATAAAACTAAATACCCTATTAGCCTTTGAAGAAGATTATCATCTCGAGCTAGTTAGATGATTTGGACATTTTGTAACCCTTAATTATATGTTTTATAAGTACAAGACATCAACATCAAGAAATATTTGATGATATCCTGTGTAATAATTTTATAATAACACGTAGTTAATAAAAAATAATAATAATTATTGTGTAGGTAAGTACCTATTTCTATCGTTCATAAAGGTTCGAGTCAGTTCTATTAGGTGGCAACTACAATTGCAAGGGGGATCTCTTATTAATTAATTAAGAATTTCTTTGGGAAAATAATGTCCACGTTCCCATTAGCGATTGAAAATGAGTTTTCGCAATGTACCTCACATGATCATATTTAGGGATTGTGGAATGCCTTCCTGAAGAAGATGCAAGCTTGAGTTTTAGTAGCATTAAATTCTACTAGATTATCAGATTCCTATTTCAAAATCGTTGCCAGATCTCCATTAATTGCGTCAAACTGTCTCTGTCTCGGGCCTCTGGCTTCATTGAATGGAATAGGGGCTCTAGATGAAAAGCGGTATGAAATGTACCATAATCTGCAAAGCTGTGTGACAGGAGGTTACTTGGAACAGATCGTTGATACGGAGCAGGAACAAAGTTGGTGCCAAGACATCTCCCTGTGGAACACCAGCATTGATAGACATTATATCGGAGGATACTCAGTCAACCACCACATGCAGTGATCTATTTGAGAGAAAACTCGATAGTAGCGACAACGTTGAGGCCGAAAACGTTTGACGGAAGTTTCCCAAAAAGGTTTTGGTGCCAGACTTGGTTAAATGCCTTGGGGATATCCAATGCTACAACTAGAGATTCCCCATATTTTTCAATAGATTTTTGTTATACATGTGTTACTTAAATCACGTATATTAGTGTCTATAATTACTAGGAAGGAAAAGAAAAAGGTGGGTTTTTCCTTGTGGTGTAGTAGCCGGTGTGCCATCATCTTTGGTTAGAGGAGGGAATGATCTGGAAGTGAAATGTCTACCAATTTCTTTGGCGAAAGTCCAAAACGAACATTGCCATTCGGGCATTCTTTTTCAGCTTTCATCTTATTTTGGCGTTATATGCCTCTATCTGTTCTGGTCTCTAGACATGGGTTACCCCGCCAACGATGGTATGCTGTTTGTTTTGAAGCGACGGCCCTAGAACAGATTTTATTGAACCATCGTTCACCAGATAACGGTGATTTGTTGGTATGGGATATGTAAGTTTCCATTCCTAGCTTGATAATCATATTTACGGGAAGTCGTGTACATGTTTCAGATGTTTTTCCATCGATAATTCTCAATTCCCATCATTCTTAGTCGAAATACAGTATCTAAAGATGGACTTTTTTGGAAGCTTTGGAATAATTTGCCGGATCGTATATATTGTGTCGATATCAATCTCACTAGATTAAAATTCGTATTCGATGCCTTATAGGGAGGTATTAATCAACTAAAAAATTTGACAAAAATATAAATCCTCGTTCATTCGTATGCTCTACAAGTGCCACTATATTCATATAACATATTGAAATATATTCAGATTTCATGAAAGCTAAACACGCGCAATACCCTTGTATGTAAATGAATCTGTCAGTGTTCATAAAAATAAAATAACTCTGGAAACTTGACGGGCAAATAGATTGCAGATCGTTTTCCAGTAAACATTTCCACGAAAACGGTTTATTTGACACTTTCAGTTTCACTTCCACTATTTCAAATCAATATACGTTGAATTGCAAATTTTAACTAGAAGTTTATACAAACAATTTAGAAATTGCCTTCTTTTCGGCTTATCTATGTTAAATAACGAAGAATGTTATTTTATTTTTTATATAAATCTACAGGTTTAAAATTTTGCAATATTGATCTTCGAAAGAAGTGGAAAGTTCCTGTATACCATCCCCTTTTCCCACCCCTTAAAACAGAGATAGGCACCGTATCTGAGCAAGAATTATTATTATTATGAAAAACATTTATGATCTTCCATATTCGCAAGACTAGTTCTGCGAATTTGGCCCAATGGCCACGAAGCTGTTCGTGCGAGGGTAGTACACAATCATATGACTTACTATGTGGCAAAAATATTCTTCGATTCATCAGCCCAGGTATATCAGTTAGTGTTAGTATTTTATACAAAGTACTCTAAATAATTGAAAAGAACAGGGAATAAAAACCATCACATCAGCTCAGTTTGAGAAAATAAAAGAGATTAATTTTTTTTTTGTTGCACCAGAAACTCCAATTTTGTTCTGGAATTTACTCCAAATGAAATTGATGAATGTGAAATATTAAATTAAACATCAGGTTTCTCATACCGAAGTTGTTTTAAACAATGGAAATACCAGAATGAATTCAAAAAACATACACTGATGACATACGAGGTTAAGGTGAAAAGTCCCTCGAAAATGAAATAATGATCACAACTTATTTTATTTCTCAACATAACCTCCTTGTAGCCTGAAACACTTCGTTCAAGGTTTTTCTAATTTTTCGATTCCTTCCAAATAATATGATATAGGCAATCCTTCAAAATAGGCGTTTGTTTCAGCGATGACCTCATCGTTGGAGCCAAATATCTTTCCGCCGAGCCATTTCTTCAAGTTTGCGAATAGATAAAAATCGCAGGGCGCCAAATCTGGAGAATATGGAGGATGACGAACCAGTGCGCCGGTGCGTTGTTCTGGTGGAAGAGCACTTTTTTCTTTGCAAAATGCGGTCGTTTTCGCTTCAAATCGGGGTCGAATCTTACCAACAGCTCTACATAATATACGCCGGTGATCGTTTTGCCATTTTCAAGGTAATCGATATGAACGATACCGTGTGCACCCCAAAAAACTGTCGCCATGATTTTGCTGGCCGATAATAGTACAAGTTCACTGTTTCAACTGTATAGATCTGTTAAAATCTTCAAGGATGCTTGCTTTCGATGGGTGTCAAAACAGAACTGAATGACATATCAGTCACAAATGTCACTGAGATTTTCGATTGTGGCGCCAAATGTTTTAATTTTCAGGAACTTTTCATATCGCCCTCGTATAAGTAAAGTGAATGTTAAAATGATGTATTTGGGATTTGGTTATGATCATCATCTCTTCTATAGATTCGGTAATTTTTGTGGACAAAAAAGGTGTGCATTTTATGGTGTTGGTGTTTTCGAAGAGGATTTCTCATGCGTAGATCTACCGGTGTCGCGATTCTTCATACGACCAGTTCCACCAATGTAGGCTATACCGCAAAAACATAGAAGTGGATCTCTGACAGGTCTGTACAATTGGGACAATTTGGACAGTCGTGCGAATTGCTACAGGTTTCGAGGAAGATTGAACCAGATAACATTGAAATACGTGTGCCTTGCTACATGATAACAGCATTATTTCTATTAGTTACTTTGTAGTTGTGAATTATCTTGGGGTATTAATGTTATCGATTTTTTCGGAACATTAATTGTATATTCCTGGAGTAGAAATTGAACTCTGTTAATGTCATAAAGCAGACTGTCTAATTATAAACTTTATTGACAACATGTTCCTTTAATTTCGCTCATAGATATTTTGGTGCTATAGTTCCTGTTTCTACCTGATAATGAATGGAGAGTTGGCAAATTAACTGTTATAAACTCAAGATAATAACTTCTGCTTTACAAAGTTTGAAGCCACCATTAATAATACGTACTTACTACTTGAATGTGCATCAGGATGAGAAATAAAACTATTTCGAAGTCTAGAGCATGCTGGAAATATACCTTTGTTGGCAATTTGTGCAAAACGAATATTAACAAACGTCTGAATTTAAAATAGACTTGTCATGATTGAAAAACGTATGATGAATAATGTATCGTTAAGCTGGATGCGTGTCGGGATTATGTTGTTAGCTTTTTTCGTTTTTTGTTCATCCCAAATCCGCATATGCTCGCTTTCCATAGCCTGTTTCATATTAGTTTTCTCCAAAATTTTAACAATGGATCAATGACAGCAAGGGGAACAGAAAAACCGAACGATTACTGTTTTCGTAGATGTAGCAAGACATTTATCTAAATTTCAGGAAATAAAGTTGAAAATTGGATTATTATTAACAAGATATACGAGGGCAATGTGAAAAGTTCCTGAAAAATAGAACAGATGGCGTCACAATCGAAAATCCCATGTGACATTAGTAATGTACCATCTTTAACTAGAACGCATAAAAATTTTCAGGCTGATACGTCATTCAGTTCTGTTTTGACACCCATCGAAAGCAAGCATCTTTGAAGATTTTTGTAAACATGGAAAAAAATGAAATTCGCGTCTTGGTTATACATTATTTCTTGCGTGGAAAAAACATTACGCAAACCAAAGCATCGCTTGTTAAACATTATGGGGACTCTTCATCATCGATTGGAACGATTCACAAGTTCTGGTCGTCGAATTAACTAGCCGAAATTACACAGCGTTATGAGTTATGAAAAATATGAAACGTGGAAGCAACGTTTAGAGTAGCCTAGTTTCACAATATAATTTTCGCTTTTATTATACCCTCATGCAACCAACATTCCTAAATTAAAGAGAAAGTCCTACCTGCCTCAAAATTCTCCTTCAGCCTCCTCCATTGCTTAGCTTGGTAAAAGGAATAGAGGGCAATTACTAGAAAAAACAATATACACGTAAACACGGCAGATATGAGCGCAATGGCCTGCCAATCCCAAACTAAAGTCTCTGCACTCGAGAAAGGAGCTTCCGAACTGGAAATTTCATGAGGCGTGGTCACCTCTAGATTTCGACTATCCTCAATCTCTTCGTTCGCCGAAATACCTTCCCCATTTCTGTCATCTTGATGGTTCTTGCGATGTCTATCTCCATGTTTATGATGTCGATGAGGATTTGAATGTGGCGTCACTGGAGCATTATAATCGAAACCGTTGAAGTCTATTGGAACACAGAGGGCGTCGAAATGATACCCACAAGTTCTTCTCGGTGTCTCGTCACTCAGACAAATGGTGCAGTTTACGCACTTTTGGAGATCCGTGTCATAATACTCCTTTCCTTGTTGACATATCGACGCTGCTGTTATCATGGAAAACATCAACACTATAGGAGTACAAACCGAGATCATAACCTGCAAGAAAAATATAACTATATTAATCATGAGAAAGTATGCTGTCAGTGACATCATTTTCAATGTAACTTTTTTATGTTAAATGTGAAGGTAACCATCAATTATTAAAAAAAAAACGGAAAATCATTATGACGTGACATTCGAGCCATTTGAGAGAAAAATCACCTAAAATATAGTGTTTCAGATGTGTAATGTTCAAGATAAAGTATTGAATTCATTTCCATTTTTTGTTTGTTTTAATGAGGATAAATTAAAAAAAAAAAGAAAAAGACCCTTTCTAATAATCATAGATTCATTGCACTACTGTATGTGATCCCCAAAGTAACGGAGGAAGCAATCAACATCAAGCTTATCCAATATCTAGAGAGCTCCAAAATCGTGAATGACTGGGAATATGGCATTCGTCAGCAGAGATCAACGCGAACCTGCTATGTCATCTATTGAAAAATATGGGGAATCTCTAGCTGGAGCATTGGATATCTCCAAAGCATTTGGTCTAGTCTGGCAACAAGGCCATCTTGAGAATCTCCCCTCATATGGTTTGCCTCGTAACTTGGTCGTTTACTATCGAGATTTCTCTCCCATAGGTGACTTTATGTGGTGGTTGACGGAGTCTCCTCCGATTGGCTATTAACGCTGGTGTTTCACAGGGATCTGTCTTGGCACTTTGTTTCTACTCCATATCAACGACCTATTGGAACTGACCGCCTCTCCCGTCCACAGTTTTGCATATGATGTGTTACACTTCATGCCGCTTCCTCATCTAGAGCCACTAGATCATGTGATGAAGCCCGAGTACCGAGACAAAAACAGGTCAACGCAATTAATGAAGGTAGCAACGATTTTGGAATGGTTTGTATTTTCTCCAGGAAGTCTGATCCCACAATACCTAATATGATGATGCCAGATGCAACTATTCCTATAAGTCCTCCATATCCATGCTCGTTATCACCACTAGCAGCACCCTCTCATGTGAAGTCCATTGCGAAAACCGCTCATAAAAACTTGGTTTTCTATTCTGTGCCAAGAGCGACTTCACAGCTCAACAGCTCCTCATAATCTACAAAGTACAGCTTCGAGCTGTTATAGAGTATGTACTGTTCACATGATTAGACTACAACATGAGATATTCGTCTGAGTGGTGATGTCACACTTACGAATACTTCTCATCATAGAATATCTCTCTTTTCTATATATTTTTCCATTTTAGGTGTTCATCAGAAATGTCTTCTCCAAACATTCCATCGCTAGCTCACACGATGTTCTTCGAACATTATAGGTTTACATCTCGTATACCAAATTCTCTAGTTTGACAAAGAGGGTTGAATGGTTGTTCTTATCAAAGGCTTTCGGAAAAACGGTATACATAGGATTCACCTGTTTTCTAATATTCATAGATTCATACCTAATGGTTCTAAACAAATGAGGCTAAGTTGACACCACAGAGCGTCGTAAATAGATACATTGTTAAATTGTAAAAAAAGTTATAATGACCTCAAACATTTTCCTTCAAATGAACAGCACTGGAATAGGTCTCATAAGTCACAAGTTTTTTGTTACCACTCTTGAACAGCGGAGTTAAGTTACTGTATTTACAACATCTGGGAAATTTTCCTTCTTTCAGTGATTTATTTAAAATAATGTGCAGTGTAGCTCTCGTTAACACACATTACAAGCTTTTAATTTTTCTAAATTTAATTTTGTCATGATTTAATATTAGAAGCTCCATTAATGAAATTTCTCATCGTTAATCCTAAGTAAGATTGTGAAGCTGAAGTGACAAGAAAATCTTTTGTTCAGTATAACGCAATATCAATTTTTTGTAGTTTCATTTGAAATTTGTTTCCCATAAAAAGGCTTCTTTTCATGAGGAGTTTCAGACAAAGTAGATTACATACTATAGAGAATATCTTATCCGTTTTTCCAGCACATTTACTTCCATTTAATTCCAACAATACCTGCATGCGCATCGGAATTTGCATGAAATCTCATTGTTATGTAAAAATATATACCGAACTAAATAGAAGCCCTAGAATTTCTATCTTGAATCTACTTCATTTCACGAAGAAAAACATTTTGTTTATTTTGAAAAGTTGCAATACCGTTTGCTCGATTCAATGAGAAACTTGTTTGCTTTATTAAATATGAATAATGTGAGAAGTTCGGGAAAATGAATTCGAACCAGCAAAATGGCAATCCTTTACTCCACTCCTCAGACCACGCCTCACACTAATACATAAAATATATTAGTCTGAGCTCTACTTTACCTATTTCCCGACATGACCTCGAACATTTTTATTCAATTTAAAATATTATTATCTTTGAAGTGGAGGAAGGGTTCTTTCTACTAATGTTCTAATAGATTTTACCAAAACCATACAGATTATGTTTATTTCAACATGTAATAAAGTTATTGCAATATATAAAGTGGACTTTGCGTTACAATTAAAATTGAAGTTGTTTTACAATAATAACAACATGGCGTTTTCTTATTTATACGATGAAATAATTTAATTATTATATTTATTCATATTTATGCGTCGAAGCGTAAACAGAAAAACTGTAATATTGAAAGTGTTTCGGCCAAAGTTTTTGGAAGAAAACTATCTGCCTCCTCTCCCACAAATGAATGGCGTGTGTGTAACGTCAGACACATGCGCGGGCCGCATGTGTCGTAACCCTGTGGCGCCGCCATTATTGCATCGCGCAACCTATCACGTCAACGACCGGCCGTGTCCAGACTTATTTCAGAGACTTTACTAATATGCCAAAGTCCCTATATAGAAAGTTTCGATACGAGCATTAAGCGCTTGAAGTAAGAAAACACTCTATGTCTTCTTTCGGACCAATCAATGGCGGATATTGTATGACGTCAGACGAAGCTTTAGCAGCTGAATGTTGATGTAAACAAATCGGTCAGTGTTATTTGAACTGTTTATGAACGTAACATAAAGTTAGGAACTTCATTAACCTATTTAAAGCACGAGATTCGTGGTATTATAAGTATCAAGTAAAATGAGCTTACATTCAATAGCAAACAAAGTTCACAAAATTTTAATCGTTCGCCAGTTATCGGTGCCGCAATCCGTTCTCCAATCGCATTAATGACCAGTCCTTTCCAGACTTTATAGATTATAATATGCTGCAGTGACTGTAAGGTCACTGTATGATATGCATATTAAGAACTTGATCTATCGGATAATATTGAAACTAAGTCAGGGGGTTTCGATAGAATTGAGAATTACAGTTTTCTTCTTCTTGTAGATCATATTGTATAATGTAGTGTCATCTATAGGATAATGTCGGAGCTATGTCAGTTGGTTTAGAGAGAACTAATAATTCGCAACCGTTTTCTTCTTTTTTAGACACTTGTATCGGACAATATCAAAAACATCTGTAGGTTTTAAACAGATTTGCGTATATACAATACAAATTTTGCAATAATATATAATTGATGTGATTAAAAGTATTGGGATTTATTTTATATAAGAAAAATGAAAAGTATCATTGGAGGTTTATTTTCTTATTTTCTGGCTTAGCTTCTATTGTTACATCCTTCGAGGTGCCCCTACTATTCAATAGATGGATATTCAAATATAAATTTATCTCATTTTCATAATATATCATCCAATTCTTAACGAAATTACATAGCAAGCGTTCTGGAATCATACTTACTTGTTATTTCAGTCTCATGTGATGATATAATATGATGAATACCTTTTGTTCGAGTTTAATGAGCCTACTAATTTGCAATTAGCTACTCTATTCATTATACATATGTTTACGTTATGATGATGAGTTTGTTATTGAAAATGAAATAACTTACAGAAGACCATACTGATTGAAAATTACACCGCAGCAAGTATTTATTTATTACTAAAATTATATAAGTAATAGTCATTAAATATAATTATAATTTGCATAGGAAATGTTATTAATTGTATGGATATTTATGTTATTAATATCACCATTGAAGTGTACATATTTTCAATGCCATTCTGTTTATTGTTGTAAGTATCTAACAAATTTAAATTTAAATATATTTTGCACATGCCTGTCGTTATTTCGTCTATGTATGTGCTTCGTGACAAGCATATTAGACAGTTATGAAAATATTTTGACTGTCTTAAAAGGAGGCACCTAGAATATGAATCTAGATACCTAAGTTCTATAACGGTTGTTGCAATATTATTTTGTTAACTTCTCAGAACAGGTTATCTATGAAAGAATGTCATTTTATTTTAACTTTCTGAAGTAAAATATATAGTACCTACGTACATTTCGTTGTGTTTAGGATAGATTACAATAAAAGTTTGGTTGAAAAAAATCCTTTTATAAATTATTTAAAAACATATATCATCAAGATTTGATTTGAGTGACATTTTAATCACAGATATCTTGTCTGTAAATTGCAATAAGATTATTTCAATCAATAAATAATGATTTGATTATCCGGAAAATAAATGCAGCGGGGATTGCATACTATATTATATATACTTTATATATAAATTCTCGGGAAATAGGTCATTGAAATTTTTTTCGAAATTGTTTTGCTGATTTTGAAAAAATTGCGAGATAAACTTGCTATCAAAATTTAGATAACAGGATTGTTTAACGCGTTTAATTTTGTTTTCAACCTCTGCTACATTCGCGCACGCCTCTTTAATGCATAAATTTAAACAATTTTTATGAAGCGAATTTAATAATTTTGCGTACGCCTTCTTATTTTGCAACTTGCTAAACATATTATCCTTTGATTTTGATTTAATATAATTTGGAAATACTTGCACGTTCCTACATCTTACCAGAAATATTCTGCGATTCTTCTCTCGCTAATATCTTCATTAACTTTCCGTATTCCTTTAAAACTTTAGGATAGGTGGTTGTTCCTTCCATATTAAGGCTTATATCCCAGCCGAAATTATAATAAAGATTCTTGACCCAGCTATGAATTATATATAACCTTTGACCTATTTCCCGAGAATTTATATATAATTCATACTTCATCAAGAATCTTTATTATAATTATATATACTGAGATGTTGAACATGTCATAAAAATTAAAAATGTAAAATTAATAAGGTATTATAAAATTTAAAAAATGTGATTACTGAAGCGATTCAACTTTATATTTTTATATTATATAATAGAGATGAAGATAACTAAATTAAAATATAATTAAAATATAAACATTATATAAATTAAAATGCGTATCCTCAAATGGACGCATCCCTGTGAATCAGCAAACTTTGAACATGACCCAAGATAAAATGGAAAGAATTTGAAACGAGTAAATGGGCCTGGAACGAATACCCTCAAAGCTTAGCCAAATCTCCGAACATTTTTCAAGCAGAGACTCTCGCGCTGTAGGAAAATTTGTCCAGTTATATATAGGAAGAGACCGTAGACAAGCAATAGTCATCATGTCGGATAGTCAAGCAGCCATCAACGCGCTGAGCTCCCACGATGATCTGGGAATCCTTAGAGAAACTGAATGAGCTGAGCAAGAACAATGTCTCATGTGGCATTCGTGATGTACAATCTTCAACTAGAAACGCATTGAAATTTTCATACTGTTATGTCATTCAGTTCTGTTCTGACACCCATCGAAAGCAAGCAACCTCGAAGATTTTTGTAAGCATGGGATGAAGTGAATTTCGCGTCTTGATTAAACATTATTTCTTGCGAGGAAAAAAAATTACGCAAACCAAAGCATCGCTTGTTAAACATTATGGTGACTCTTTACCATCGATTGGAACGATTCACAAGTGGTTTACTGATTTTCGTTGTAGTGGTGTGACCACAGAGGTCGCCGAACGTTGTAATCATCCAATTGAGGTTACAACGCCAGAAATTGTCGATAAAATCCATGGTATAGAATTAGACGATCGGCGAGTTAAAGTGCACGAGATTGCTGAGGCTATTGGCATCTCGAACATTTTGCATATAGTTTTGAAGAACAGTCGAAACAGTGGACTTCTCCTGGCGAATCGAAGCCAAAAAAGGCTAAAGTGAGTTTATCGGCCAACAAAGTCATGGTGACAGTCTTTTGGAATGCACATGGTATTGTCCATATCGATTACCTTGAGAAGGGCAAAACGATCACCGGAGTATATTATGCAGAGCTGTTGCCTCTTTTTGACGCGAAAGCGACCGCATTGGTAAAAAAAAACTGTTCTTCCACCAGGACAACGCATCGGCGCACAGATCCGCAGTGGCAATGGCAAAATCACATGAATTGCGCTGCAAATTGGTTCGTCATCCACCATATTCTCCAGACTTGCCCCCCTGCGATTTTTATCTATTTCCAAACTTGAAGAAATGGCTCGCCTATTTCGAAGAATTGCCGAAATCATATTAGAAAAACGTTGGACGAAGTATATCAGACGAAATTATGTTGAGAAATAATAGCTATTTGTGTATTAAGAGCGCAAAGTGATATATTGTCGCTCGACAAAGAGAGAGCGACAATGACACTTTGTGCTCGAAATACACATAAGATTTTTTCTACAAACGCAGTTTTCAGAAAAAAAAAAAAGAAAAAACACCAGATGCTTTATTCAACAAAAGTACATCAAGTACAGTTTATAAATTCCTGATTAATGTTGATTTAATTTATCATTGACTATACTAAAATTGAATGTACAATTGTGACACTCTTTAATTATTATTCCTGAACCTGATGGACGATCAGTAGATTTATCTAACATTAATTCCCCCGAATATTGGAAATCTACAGAAAGAGATGTAGATGGTCTTGAGAATATTCTCTTGGTAGTTTCAATCTTATTGTTGATTGAATCATCTATGTAGCCTTCTGCTACATTGTTACTTTTCCATCCACCATGTTTTTTCAGTTGTATTAGGTCACCTCCACCATTCACCAATAAAGTAGCAGAGGTTCGTCGGAGACAGTGTCCAGTATATAAATTATGCTCGGGCAATTTCAAATATTCAGCAATGTCACTGGGAGTCTTGCCGATTGTATTCATACCCACAACTTGTTTTATACATCTACCTTTTTCATAACGTAAAAATAGACGTTGGACAGTATTGTTATTCAGACAATGTTTTCTGAGTGCAATATATTATTTACAAATTGAAAGATAATCAACTGAATTCTCTTCATTATGACCAACAATCGTAAAAACACGGCTTATTCTCGTTTTTGAATCGGGAATTCGGACTATTAAAATAGAATCCTTATCTTCTATGTCACCAATCTCCATTTTGACCAACTCATCGCGCTTGCAGGCACCAGCAATACCCATAATTAGAATAACCTATAAAAAAAACTGCTATTCCAAATGTCTATGCTAACCAAATTGCACTAAATTCAAAAAAATACTAACCGCTTCTCAAACTACTAAGAGCATGAAATATTAAAATTTACCTTTTTTAGTAGATATTCTTCATCGGGCGCTTCTTGTAAAAATTTGTGAATATCTTCAGTGGTGAATGTTTTGGATTTTTTCGCTTTATATCCAACAGACTGTTTCTTCAGAAATGCGATAAGTTTAGGATACTTATTGATTTCGATGTTATTTTTAACATTCAAGCATGTCCGTATCATCGAATACGTAGACCAAAGAGTTGATGACTTACAAATCAATGATTTTTCTCCAAAATAAGCCAGTAATACGTTTTCTGAATACTTATTCACCTTCTTCGACTGGCACCACGTCATGAATTTACCGTATTGTAATTCATATTTCTTCCTTGATTTCTCTGGTAGGAGATTCAAAGTAACAATTTTTGCACTTTCTGCTACATCAGGAAGAGTGTTTGATAATTCACTGTCACTATCATCAATCACCATGCAGAAATATGTTGGAGAAGCGAGCGTTTTCGAAATATTTCCGCTTTAGAGCGCAAATGCTGTCACAAAATGACATTTCACGGAAAAAGTCAACTTTGCGTTGAAATCTGAAAGCGTCAAAGGCTACTTTGTTAAGCGTTTGTAGAAAAAATAAGTTTTGACCCAATAAATCATTTCTTGTTTAATTTTTCAGGGACTTTTCCTCTTGCCCTCGCATCCGTAAGGAGTAAGATACGATTTTATTAATTGAAGTGCTCTATCGCTTACTCCATAGCATTCCAATTTTATCAGAATATTAAACGGTCATTCATTTCAACATGGACTTTTAAAATCTAAATCTACAAACACAACACTATTCAATATTGTCAGCCAAATTTTAGATGCGTTAGATGAAAGGGATATAGTATGTGGTCTATTTCTTGACCTATTCAAAGCATTCGACACCATAAATCATTCTTATCTTCTTAACAAACTCGAGAAAGCTGGAATTAGAGGAATCGGTTTAGAATGGTTCTCTAGTTATCTTTCAAACAGGAAACAACAGGTATCAATATCAACGAACGGGAATACGATTCAATCTGATTTAGCAGTATGCAATAGAGGAGTACCTCAAGGTTGTGTCCTTGGTCCGCTCCTCTTCATAATTTATTTAAATGATTTCCCCAACATTTGTTCTGACAGAAATATTACAAGCTATGCAGATTACAGCAATGCATTAATAAGAGGTAAAAATATTGAAGATATTCAGATATGTGCTTCTCGTACATGGAAATATTTAAAAGACTGGTGTTTCTGCAAACAACTCTTTTTGAACGAAAAGAAAACTGGTTGTGTCATTTTTAAAACGGATAGGGCAAATATTCAAACACTTGAATATCTTGCATTGGCCGATACGAGAATTAGTACCACAAGCACTTCAAAGTTATTGGGAGTGACTCTAGATGACAATTTAATATGGTTCTCTCATATTGATATCCTTTGCAAAAAACTTAATACGATCTGTTACGCTTCAAGAGTGGTATCTCGATAATTCGACATTTCTGTCTTAAAAGTCACGTATTATGCAAATTTCTACTCACATGCAAAATACAATATTATCGCTTGGGGTGGATCAACTAATTTGTACAAATTTTTTTTGATTCAGAAGAAGGTTATTACAATCATGTGTAAAAAAGGCTTTCTGGAATCCTGCAGAGGTCTTTTCAAGAATAACAGCATGCTTACTAGTCCTGCTATATATATTTATGAAACACTACTACATCTTAGTAAATCTAAACATGAATTTTCCAATCATGTATTTTCCCATGACTACAACACATGACATAAGAGTAATTATATATTGCCGAAACACAATCTAAGGCTAATGGAAGATGGTCCTCGTTATAGTGCCATAAAATTTTATAATGCTTTGCCTCAGAATATTAAATCTTCCATTGATTCAGCTGCTTTTAAAAACATATTTTCAATTATTTATGTCATAAAGCACCTTATAAGGTTCAAGACTATTTTCTGTCTTGGAAGACTTACCCTTTAAACTGTATTTATTACATTTATTGATATGGTATGTGATATTGTAACCTATATATAATTTTCTTTTGAAAATAGTTTCTGCGTATACAATAGTTTTGTCAAATTCAGAGAATATCGTGCTAAAGTGATAAAATATTACACTGCTATATTCCTGGTGAAATATCCTTTAAAATGAACAAGAGGGGTAATCCCATTTATGACTTTAGGGGGTAGTGATTTAATAGAAGGGATGAATTATATAAATGTAAGTTTTAAGCCAAAACATGTCGTCTCAATTTGAAACTTTACGTGCCATGGCAATTTTCTATTTTCTTTATAGTTTCGGTGACATCCTGGGTGGGTCCTATTCAAAAAATAGCTCTGTATTATAGATATGGATTCTAGCTAGTGAAAGGGATAGTAATGCTATATAACATGATGTAGCTCCTTTCTATGCGAAGCATTCTATCTAGAATTGAACTCAATTACTGGACCATTACTAAATGGTTGAAAAAAAAATTATGTTCAAGAGAAACAAACTTCTCCGCTTTTTAGGAGATCACATATTTATTGTTGAACTATTAAATACAGATGGGATCCAACTACAGCCATCATTCTCTTTTATAGCTGGGGCGTATCGGTTGCACTTACCGTTTATTAGAAGCTAAACATGGTCATGTTCGGGTGCTCTTCTTTAAAAGCCAACTCGTGTCGCTGGGAAATTGTTATGTGATTGTAATTTTCACAACTTGAACATCAAGACAAACTTTGTGCGAATCCGTGAAACGACAACAGAAAAGCATTATCATGTCACCGTTGCGAAATTTACGTAATGAATTTCCAACTTGGTCAACCCATTCCTACTTTTATTAAATACGGCACTAAAGTACGAGAATATTTTAAGGAAATACAGTCTATTCTCCCCTAGTGGTCACTCCTTATGAGTGGACGCTATTCGAGCACCAAACATTTTACTATTTTATTAAGAAAAGTTGATTCTAGTCGCCTCCCTTCAGTGAACATTTCAAAAGGCTGCTTTTGTATTGTGAATAGATAAAAGAACAAATTCGGAATAAACGGGGAATCCCTGGGTGAGCTTGCGTCAAAATTCTGTCAACTGACGCGTGGTCACCCTCTGTGTGTGTGAAAAATAGCGTTCTAATGCTGAGAGAGAAAATAACTATAGTTGTGTTTCACGGAAAACAGAAAGTGGGTAAACGGAAAGGGCTTGTAATCGATTTTCAAAAGTAAGAACAAAGAATTCCTCTAGCAGATTCATGATGAGGTCAAACGTGAAATAATTTGACGAGCAAATGCGTTTTCAGGCTGATGGGTAGTAAAATCCATTAAAAAAAAATGTCGGGATTAAGGCAAGGAGCCTTAATACCGTTTCCATTTTCACTAGGCGCATAAGACGGCTTCTGACAAAAATTTAATAAAACACAAAAAACTTTCGCCATGATTTTGTTGGCCGATAAACACAGAAGTCCTTCTTATCGTACTTGAACATCGCCAAACACTCCTTTGAAGTTGTCACACGGTTGAGCTTCTTGTCAACAGAGAGCAAATGCAGCACCCAACTGGCAGATATCTTTCTTATACTCAAAAATTTATGCAAAATGATCCGTACCCATTCGGTTGAGATACCCATAGCCTGAACAATTTCGTGCACTTGAACTCGACGATACCCCAATATCATACCAAAGATTCTTTCGAAAATTTCTGGCGTTGTTACGTCAATTGGACGACCAGAACGTTATTATCACAACGAAAATCAGTGAACCACTTGTGAATCCTTCCAATCGATGGTGATGAGTCCCTATAATGTTTAACAACCCATGCTTTGTTTCGCGTAATGTTTATCCACGCAATAAAAAATGTTTAAGCAAAACGCGAAATTCATTTTTTCCATATTTATAAAAATTTTCAAGGTTGCTAGCTTCGATGGGTGACAAAACAGAACGGAATGACATATCAGTCTAAAAATTTTAATGCGTTCTAGTTTCTAGTTAAAGATGGTACATCACAAATGTCACATGGGATTTACGATTGTGGCGCCATCTGTTTCATTTATCACCTCGCCATCATTATGAAGCAGACTAATATTACAAATGTATATCGACTAGGTAATTTTTCTTGGTGTAACTATTATGTATTTAAAATGAGTAACTAATTGAATACAATTACGAAGCAAGCATTTGTTATTTGAACGAATACAATTGAATATCAATTATTTCATTATTATTCTGATTAATCAAATTAACAATAGTTATATTCTTGATTGACTGATAAGGTGTTAGGTGTATCATTGTATAATAATGCTGGATATCTGGAACATCTTACCAAAGAATTGTACAAGGTTTATACAATAAAGGTAATTTGGCATGAAATCCTATTCAATAATTTTCTATATAGCCTTATTGATACTCAGAGTTGATAATGAGAAAAGTTGATTTCAGAAAGCTAGAATATTAATTCATTGAAAACATGTTCTAATCATAAAATATTAATCAGAATTTCAGATTTGATCATAGAATATAATTATTAAGAGTAAATTAAGAGCATACTTCAATTTTGATTGCGTCTAAATTTCGACTGTAATTTATAATAGTCAGGGCCGGATTCAGAGGTCTGGAGGCCTCGGGGCAACAAAGGAGTGGAGGCCCTCTGGCCCCAAATTATTTTCCAAATAAAATGGACAATCTTTTCAGTCGAGTTTTTCAATAAATAATTCATAAATTCTTTTAGTATTTAACAAACATATATAAATATAATCGGAAACAAGAATTAGCGAAAAAAAATATCAAAGGAAAAGTTGTTTAGTAGTGTTTACTAGTCGGAATTTAAAATATTATTTTTTCCGAAGTCTATTGTGGGGGCCCCGGTTGCCCTCCCTTAAATCCGGCAGTGACAATAGTTTAACGAAACATAATTTTGGCATTAATAATCTGATAAAAGCTCCAGAGCAAAGCCAAAGGGCTTTCATCTCTGATCATTTATGCCAAAATTATGTCAAGTCAAATTAATAAATACAAGAAAAATTCAGCAGCAATCAAAATAGTAGGTAATTGTTCAAGGTCGTGTTATATTTATGACGATTATTTTTGGAATCCATTGATTACATCTTATTAATTCATTATATCAGAGACATATTTACAAACTAGCTGAATAGTCGGTGGCTATTGAACACAATGCAAATTGTCTTGTCAAATAGTAATCAAAAGTGTGATTGATTGAAGACTGATATTTGACAGGTGAAAGAAATAATCCTATATTATATCACAAGATCTATAAATTTTATCGATTAAGCTATGCAACATATTTTGAGCATGATTTTGCTTGGAAAATAGTTTTATGCACAATAATTTAATTATTTGGATGGTTTAATCCATTTCCTGAATAACTTATATTAAAGCCAACCACAGAAATTTAACCGCGGTAACACGGGTCTAGAGATTTAATCACTTATCTAAACAAAATTTATTCAAAAATATTGGTGGTGTCTGATTGATTTATTTCATAATGAGGGATATAATCAGCATTATATGTTTGAGGCTTCGATATTTTTATTTAGACACAGAAATTGATACTATGAGTGCAGTCGAACAATCCGTAGTACCTATAACTTGAAAAAATCTTGGCTTCCGGATGGATTCCGCGTCACAATAGCTTGATGCCGACGTTTTGCAAGCCATTATAGGTGGCATCTTCAGGGCAGCCTTGAGGCTTGAACTGAAACTGGTTCCACTGGTTTCTGTAGCCGTATTTATTGCAGGAAAAATAATTCACGCTACACAGTTCACTGCCTTTATTCCGGTGGTTAACTCAGTTCCGGCACCTGACCCTGCCGTTGTGTGAAATGGTGATAGTGTAAACTAAATTATTTAATGAAATAGTCAATTAAAATATTTAAAATTTGACTAAATCGGGGATGTTTAGTCATTCAGGTTCAGCTAAAAGATATAACTAAATTCAATACAAGACAGATTTCTATTAATGAAAAATATGAGTTGAAATCTTAAATCTGAAAATAATGATCATTTCTACAAGTAGAATCTGTTAAGCGTAGGAATATGATACCTCTGTAAACGTAGAATCTCGCTTCTTTACATGGAATGAAATAATTTATAAAGTGCCAGAGTAAAAACGGTGTCCATTTCAAAGTTTTCATCTTCCCGATACAAATTGTGTTTCAAAAGTTAACTGAACTGAAAGAAATTTTATATTTTCGTCGAGATATTTATGTTCAAATCAGTTACAGTAAACTTGATATGGGAATAAAGTAATACGTTAGAAATTTAACGTTTCTATAATCTGTATTATTTACAGCATTGATATTCCATCAAAGAGTTTTCACTTCGATTAATTCATTCTGATTCTACTAATGTATAATAACATAAGGACTGTTAATAATTTTTGAAAAACTACTTTCTCTGCTAGTAATATACTCACGAATGGAGAAAAATATCACAAATAATCAAGTATAACTCAGTATAACAACAGTATGTGAACAAAGCTGTGTGTTGACAGCAGTTTCTACCTGCTGGATCTCGTCCGAACTCTACGACAACTCTGTACTCATCCTCCGTATCTACACTTCGACCATTACTGAGAATGGGTTTTACAAGTTGCCGGATAAAACAGTTGATTATAAGGGCAAGGTGAATAGTTCATGAAAAATATAACAGATGGTGCCACAATCGAAAATCCCATGTGCTATTTGTGATCATCTTTGACTAGAACGTATTAAAATTTTCAGACTGATATGTCATTCAGTTCTGTTTTGACACCCATCGAAAGTAATCAACCTTGAACATTTTTGTGAACATGGAAAAAAGAGAATTTCGCGTCTTGATTCAACATTATTTCTTGCGTGGGAAAAACATTAGGCAAACCAAAGCATTGCTTGTTAAACATTAAGGGCACCTTCGATTGGAACAATTCAAACTTAACCAAATTTAGATATTCTGAATTATCCCTTTCTCTTATCTATTTAATTTACCCTCAACAGATACGTATTATCTGACATTTTGACAGTTCTGACAAGGCTATCAAAATAAACTTACATAAAATTATATTAACTCAATATTTAGAGATAGAAGTAATACTTAGAAAACATGAAATGTCTCGTGAAATTTAAAACATAGAATAGCTAATTCCGTACAATTATCGTATATATTTAGACATGTAAAATAATAGAAATGTATCTTAGGTATTTGATTAGCGAATTTCAATTTGATAATTGGACATTTTCTTACAATTCTCTTTCAGACACTACCATTCCAGTGTTTTAATTGGATTTCAAAACACAAGTCAGCTGTAGACACATTTCATTGATCATAGCCATCAATGTTTTATTTGATTTTTTAGTATATTGGTTCTATATTACTACTACTTAATCTTATTATGAAAATTATGGTTTTATTAATTTTTTGTCGAGATTATTATTTCAATTTCAGCACCTATATTCTGAGCGTTCAGACGTTTAATCCATTGTATTTACTGACTAAACACTACTATGAATACGGAATGTATTTAAGTTGATTCCAAAAAGCCCAACTATGTTGATTTATACCCACGGCCGACATAATTAATTCACCAAACTGTGTCAGTTTCCCACAAAGGCGTATGTTTATTCTGAACATCCGAAAACTAATAAATAACACATAAGATGTATATGGCGCAAGTTAAATATCAAGAGTCCGCGTCTATTCTGTTAGGTGTCATCTTCAGACTTCTCAAATTTCGCGCCGATGGACGGTGATTGTAATGGTTTCTATATTACGTTGTCCTTTATATTTTTGATAAACCCATTTTCCCGATTCTATTATCTTATCACATTTCAATGTAACTTTATCGGTTTTCATTTTAGTACAGTATCAGTATAGTTTCAGGGCGTTGTCAAATGTCTGACCTATTTGCAGCGCACCAACAAAACACAATGATGTGTTCGGTGAATTTACAGCTGATTGTTCCAGGACTAGAGATAATAAAATAGACCCATCAAAAGAACATTACTTGGATGTGGTTTGGTACTACTTGGAAATTGTAAAGACGAGATGCTTGCAGAAATACATTGAGAAGTCTACTCAATGGTTGCAAACAAGTTTTGAAATGCATACAACTTATAATATTCAAGTTAAACAGTCACATTTAATTTTTCGATAAGACTTCATGATCTTTACCCATTTAAAAAAATAAACAACTATTTTAATACGTTCGGGGATAAGAGTGAAATTAGTATTATTTGTAATTTGGCATCCCATACTAATACACTTTTTTTACTTTTACGATTGTAGATAAAAGTCACCTGCGCATTTGTTTTCGGAAGATTTTTTCTCATTAACATTACCTACTCGAAGTCATAATAAAATCCAGTTTTTCTAATCGCAGATTCAATTATAAGGAACAAAATAGATTATGAAGTCCTTGATGTATACTCGATCGTGAAATATAGTATTGAATTAAACTGCTTCCGGTTATAATTATTAATATAAAACGAAAATAACATTTTATTGCCTCACCACATTGGGATCACATTAATTTATGGCATAGAGGTTGCAAAGGTAAATAGAAACGAAACATTAATAGCAGTGAAAATAAATAATTTTTGAAGTTGGCTGCACTTAAGTTCTATGAGTGGATTTCAATCTGGTCTTCATACAATGTGTTCATGTAAAACGAAGCTGGTGATAAATGCGTTAGAAAAGCTCTTAAAAACCCTGGGATGTCGATTTTATTTTGAATTGAATTTCTTAACTGTAGTAAGAGGGTTGAAATTTTTTCAAATAGTAATTTTTCATTCACGTGATAGTAGATGTACCCTACAAATCCCAGTATTTTATATTAGAATACTTTTGAGATGAATAACAATTTATATTTGAAAATCAATTTATTATCACTAACATAGAATTGATTATTTCATAGAGTTTGGTTCATGGCAATAAATATATTCTGATCACTAAAGAACGCCATAGAGAGTAGTGATGACGTAAAATTTGGAGACATTGCTGGCTTTGGTCCTCTTCATCGATGAGGGATAGTTTCAACTGAGAACAAGGTAGATGAACTACGCCAGGATCAGCTTCATTTGGAAGTAGAACAGCTAATACATAGTGAAAATTTTCAAATTTGTTTACACATTGAACTCCTGGTGATGAGTGACTGAATGGGAACCTCCACAATTTAATGAGGAATTTCGGTTGTTCACTTACGGTACTATTTGGGAAGAAAATAACCTCGTTTGGGAAAATAATATATATGTACCAGTCTCGAGTCTATCTAGGCCACTAGACTCGAAACTGACTTGGAACGAACATCTGGGAAAAATAATTAAAAAAGCGGAGACCTCATTATTGGTGGCCAGACGCTATTTAAACAAAAATGGGGCAGCGACCGAACAGGTTCTGGTTGTACAACATGTTGGTTAAACCCGCAATAAAATACGCCTCTTTGGTATGGTGGCCTAAAACACAACAAAGAGGGACCACGACAAGACTTATTAAGGTCCAGAGACTTGCATGTCTTGTGATCACAGTGGCCATAAAATCAACGCCAACTGCAGCAATGGAGACACTACTGGGATCACCTCCCCTCCAATCCAAGGAAAGGCAAGGCTTGGTGCGTTCAGAATACAAAATACACTGGAGAATGTTCACATTGGGTCAGGAGGACACATGAGCATCGTAAAAATCGTAACCAGGGACGTGTTAGGCATGAGAACAGATCACATTCCAAAGCGATACTCTTTTAACAACACATTCAGGGTATCAATACCAGAAAGAACTGGATGGGAACATACAAACCTGGGCGACATTCTACAGGGAAAGATATGGTATACAGACTGGTATAAGACTCAAAAAGGTGCAGGTGTAGGAGAAACCCAAAAACTGGTTTCAGCTATTCATTGGGTAAACACACATCTGTCTTCCAAGCAGAGGTATATGCAATCCTTCAACACGTGAAGGAAAATAATCGGAGAGTCATCGAAGTTGAGCAGATCCACATATTGACAGACAGTTAGGCTGCACTTAAGACAATGAGAAGTCAGGAAGTGACATCTTGTCTGGTATGGACATGCAAAGAAGAACTTGAAATACTAGCAGAACGAAATCGCCGGGACATCAGGGAACGACAGGCGATGAATAAGCCGACGAACTTGCAAGAAGAGGGTCAGAGGACGCTCCAGATCCAGAACACACCTCGGGGGTACCAAAACGTATAGCACGAAGGTCTGTAGACTGGATCATGGAAAACCACAAATACTGGGGAAAAGCCCAGGAAACATGAGAAGAAATACATCAAAGCCCCGTGTAACAAAAGAACGACATACCTATTAGCACTAAAATTAGAGTCGTAACAGGGCTCATGACTGGCCATGCGCCAGTAAAACGGCACCTAAACAAAATGGGATTGTACATTGGCGACCTGACATGCAGACTTTGCGGTAAGGATACAGACACAGTGACACACATACTGTGTAAATGTGAGGCACTGGATCGCGAAAGACAGCCAATTTTTGGAAAGCCTAACGGAAAACCAGAATTCAGTTCCCATCCAGTAAATGACTTGTACAAACTCGTACAAGGTACAAAAATACTCGAGTGTATACTGTAGAGAAACAAAATAAAGGCGAGATACAATGGGCCAACAGGCCTAAGTGTCACCGAAAGCAATAGCCAGACAGGCCTACAAAGGGGGTGCATTTTTTAGTGAGTATACCTGGAGTACACCATGAGACCCAAAGGCTCATAACCTCCCCATAGAGGGTTTTCTTCACCTCCGCAAACAATAGTCTATCGAGGCAACACTGGGGCATCTCTGGTGCCAAGCCTTACTAGTGGTAGAACCTATACTGGTTCTGGGTTGGTATGAAGTCCAGACTTCTCCAAAATGGCGTTCCCATTGTATCCTCGGACAAAACAATGTTTTCTCTCAGACAAAGGCGAGCAACTCAGTATATAGACTACTGTATCACTTATCTTTTTCTGATTTTTGTTCTCACACAAAGGGAGACTATGCCATTGTTATCAAGGCAATCAGCCAGCTTATATCATTCCAGTATGTTTCTATTAATAATCATTCATCATTAGAATTGCATTTAGCATCATGGGATTATGCTCAAAACCAAATTTCGCCTTATGATCTATTTATAGTGTTGAGTATATTTTCCGGATTTATTTCATTCTAAGAAAGCATCACAAACGTGTATTAAGTTGTAAATGTACTGTTTGTTGAATGTGTATGCCTTTGCATGCCAGATGGGGTAGCTTCATGAAACTCAGCAATATTGAATTATTCAAATCATCACGAAAATTCTAGTTCTAATAATTAGGTACATGTTACATTATATGTTTCCAATTATTTTGATACTAAGTGACCTCAAAACCTTCTTTCTTTTTATTCTTTTCCAAGGTGATATCATAATAGGAATTCTATTATTATCAGCGACGAAGTTCTTTTGTTCTTTTGAAACTCTTTCTGCACATCTCTTTGTAACATCCATACACTTGAAAGCGGCTTTTTATATGTTTGCTAAATTATTATTTCTCCACCCCACTCGTATTCGTAATGAACTGACGAGTTGAGTGCGATTCCTTTCTCACTTCAAACGCTGTTAATAAAAATAAAGTCATGTCTCTTGTAGAACTGAATTTATTCTGCAAGGTTTAAAGATTCCATTTTCAGTAATTCAATTCTTCATCATTCTTAGGTATTTAACGAATATTATTCCGAGCCCTAATCGTGTATTGTGTAACTAGTGTTCATTCTTAGACTGTATTGAAATCTTTTTGATTTCTTCGGTACATAATTTTACTATTACCTCTCTAGAAATATATGCAAATATACGATAGCCAGGCAACACAGTGATGTAAAGAAAAATCGTGAAGAATATGTTTTTCATCACTCACAGCGTGCATTAACGTTTGCACACGCTCATTCGGCCATCATGTTCTATCCGTCATTTCTACTAGTATATACAGTGCATTTTTTCTTTTCTATAGAAGTCGTAGAAAATAGTATTGCAAGAAATGAAGGAAGAAAAATCATTCTTGGTTATTTGAATGCCAGATGAGATATAACTCAAAGCATTTTCAACCCGTTTTCAGGATGGTTCTGTAATCAGGAGGAGTATCCATATATCAGGCTGTACACCAAAATACCGGGATATCAAAAATTATCTTGGTCAAGGGTGTTTGTGGAATCTAAAACGTGTGTCTTACTTTACGTTTGAAATTAATTAGGTCACTGTCACACTGACATCATCAATAACCTACAAATTTCATACCTATTTATTTCAGTTGTAAAACAATAATGAGCTACAAATTATGAAATAATCATGTGAACTTTGAACCTTTTCAGAGGTCGTGATAGCCACCATCCGGGTCAAAAACTGTTTTGAAATAGTTAATTTTCCGTAAATCGAATGACGTTCACGTGAGAAGCCCGTAGCACGCGAGTTAGAAAAGTTCAAACTGGTTGTACCTAATACGGCTTTACGACGACTTTTCGCGTGCCGTTTTCGCTCCATGTAGTTAGATTTAGTATCGGACCGTGCCCGAAGGCCCTTCTTTTTTCGATAAATGTCCATTAGATAAGAAAATTTAATTAAAACAGTTTCATCTATTCTCAGATCTCAGCTACGCGCGTCTAACGTGCGACGTACCAAAGGGAATTTTCTCGCGACTAAAATATACACGAAGCGGGTGTAAGCTAGCGGCCCATAGCCATAAACACTTTATCACAACTGGCGCCGGTCGCACAGGCCAAGAAACGGCCCCAAATTAACAAGACCGAAGTAAAATGTAAAAACTCTAACAGCGAGCTCCTCGAGGCATATGTCAAAATGATTTCGTTCGTAGCTAATTACATAGGACGTTTGGCGTTCAAGCAATTATATTTTTAGATAATTCGAACCTTCTAATTTCGATAGGCCACGTGAAAATCCCAGAGTACAAAGCGCTAAAGACTTCAGAGTGTTACAATATTCGTATAAAATTGCGAAATTTCGCACTTTTAGAAACTTCAAATTAATTATGACATAATTATTTCAAACGTAAAGTAAGACACACGTTTTAGATTCCACAACCACCCTTGACCAAGATAATTTTTGATATCCCGGTATATACTTTACCACAGAATTCTGTGGTAAAATATAGAAATAGAAATAGAATTTATTGCAGCATTAATTATACAGCCATAGGTTAATACTAGTATATATAATACATCTTAATATATGTTTTAAATAGTTCTGTAACTCTATAATGTTAATAAAATGGAGAAAGCAGCACAAATAGACATATAGTTTCATATGTATTAAAATGAATAACTGATGAAAAATAAATATGTAACTTGGCTAAGAAGGTATAATTGTACCTTGTTAGAATCTCCGCTTGGAAATGCAGATTCAGATTATTTTTGTATTTGCAGTTTATCGAAAGTTAAAGAAGGTGAAAGCAATTCTGGCAATAAAACAAAAATTAATTGGATTGATATTACTGATCATCAATCAAACTTGAATGCTTATCCGGTGATGTCAACGATCTAATATGATTGGTTAGTCTTAAGGAATAAAAAAATTCAATAACTCCGTAAGCTTCTTCTGGACAAACAAAAGAGAATGGTTGGGCAAACATGTCAGCTGTATCGCTGTTGTTTCTGTAAATATTATTCTAGACGACATTCGAGGAAAAAGCTACACTGATTTGAGTAAGCTCCTTGTATTTCTGTGCGAATTCTTCTTAGGGCATTCAACTAAACACCCTTACATAGTTTCCCGATTATAAAGCTTGAACAATTCCTTATACAGATTGTCATCATGGGAGAACGTTCATAATAGTATATTAGAGAACTAGTCATGTTCGTACATTTACAAGTCCGCCGTAGCAAACCATGTCTCACAAACCTCTCTTTTAAAACATAGCGACGAGGCTATAGCTATGTATAATTGATTGAATTATTACAATTATTTCGTCAACTCCAGGAAAATTTTTAATTTATATGTAATTATTTGATTACTAATATTGACTACCTAGAATATTTGATGTTTATTTTAGTCAAGAAGTAAAAGTAACACTTTCATTCATAGAATTAGCATAATGGCTGCTTTATTATGGTTGTAATCAACCTAAATTCGACCGTTAAATATTTCGCTTGAAAAAAAGGAACATAATTTTTTCGGATGAAGCTACTTTTTATTTAAATGGCGTAGTTAACAGGCACAATTATCGTTTCTGGAGTAGGGAAAATCCATATTGGAAACGTGAAGCTCATACGCAGTACCCAAAAAAAGTAAACGTATGAGTAGGTATCATCAACAACCGAATTTTATGGCCATTGTTCTTTGAAGGAAACCTTACAGATGAACGCTACCTAGACTTTTTCGATTCGACTTGATGCCAAATGGAGTAGATCCAGATTTACCCAATGAAACAGTTTTGCTTCAACGAAACGGCGCTCCCCCATATGTTGGTGTTATGTCAGAGAATATCCAGACGACATATTCGCAGGTCGTTGTATTGGACGGCATGGTGCAATTGAAAGGCCACCAATTTCCACTGATTTAACGACATTGGATTACTTTCTTTGAGGCTATTTGAAAAACAGGGTTTACAAAAATACGCCGGTGATTATAATTGAAGATTTTAAAACAAAATTAGATTGGAGTCAAATAATATACCAGCTGAAGCCATTTGAGGGATTTCACCATCACCAAGTA
Organism: Endomychus coccineus; assembly: GCA_958510875.1. Classification (NCBI taxonomy): domain Eukaryota; kingdom Metazoa; phylum Arthropoda; class Insecta; order Coleoptera; family Endomychidae; genus Endomychus; species Endomychus coccineus. The sequence goes on along the minus strand of OY294068.1, from coordinate 183,294,219 downwards.
GAGTTTGGAGGACATTCGCGCATTTCCTTCGTTAAATTGTTTGTACACAGCATTAATATTATAAGATTTCTAATTGTGTTACTTTTAAAAGAATTTTCATAATAAAAACATAACAAATAAATAAATAAATGAATAATGGTATCGTTAGATTTTCGACAAGCGTTTCAACGAACCCACACATGACATAGGCCTAAAAGGGTTGAAGGAAAATATTTTATTTTATTGCCAGAAAATGTGTAATATTTAAAATCAATTTACGTGTATCAGCGTTTTTTTTAAGTCACCTGTTAAAAGATATAAATTTTATTCCACATATTTGCCCAACCCGGTAAATGGTAATATTAAATTTGAATTGAAGATTGAAGATAGTAATGAAGTATTAATAAGATATTTTATACGAATATGATGTATGTAGCATATGCTACATGTATTATTTTATATATTTGCTAATGAAAATATTATGGTTTTAACATAAGCAACATGTAGTAACGTACTCCATCGTCAGATACGTTTCAATATTCCAAAATTTATGTGCAGATATAGACACAAAATGAGTCATACATGTAGTTAAAACTAAGAATAAATTCAGGAGCAAGGTATGTTTATTTACATTTCAAATAAACCGCATGCAAAACATTCCCCAACAGACATAATGATGTTTCAACAGCGTCGTATAAATAACTTTCACCTCCAAAATACAAATTTAATATTTCAATTCTCGCATTAATTTTAAGGCCGCATTTGATTAGACTCCAAGACGGATTTCACCCATGGGCTTCTAAACTTGTTAGTTTTAATTGACATTATACTAAAGAGGTTATGAATTATTCCAGAGAAAGATTTACTCTTGGAACTGACAGTTGTTAAGAGACAAGCCCAGAAATTTTACAATTTACAATTTTAATAGGTCAGTTCTGGTCAATGAAAAATAAGTCTCTGCTTAGTAGTCTATGGTCTACAACAGGGGTTTCCAAACTTTCCAGTCTTAGGGCCATACTCTTTACTCCAGTAAGTTCCAATGGCCAGAATGGTTTTAATTTTCCTGCCATTATCTATATTTTCTAGACTTGGCACGACACTTGACGACACTAGGTGGTCACACGCGGAAATAGGTAGTGGTAGTACCCTTTATCGCTAACAAATAGCGCTAGCAGTACCTTCGAAAGCACAGTAGCAATTAAACATTCACGAATAATCTCGATGTTTCGAGGAAGTTCTGGTGTATTCCACTCACTTCTAGATGGCAATAATTGGAGTATAAAAAGGCTAGCAGCGCGACCGCGAGTCAGTCCGCATAGGGACTAGTTGTTTTTGTGTGTGATTTACTAGTATGGGAAAAAAGCGGAACGTTGACAGTGAATGCAGAATATCCAAAGATCAATAAAACTTCCAATATTTCGTAATTGAGTTCAGTAAGAAGGCACTATGTTTGATTTGCAATGAAACCATAGTCGTTCTCAAGGAATATATAACATTAAACGTCATTATGAACCGAAAACATTTTCAGAATTACTCAAAATATACAGGAAGTTTGCGGTCAGAAAAATTTGAAGCTACGAAGCGCGGATTGGAATTGCAGCAATCTTTGTTTACGAAACTCAATACTGAACAAGAGGCTGCAACTCGTGCCAGTTTTCGTGTGGCTCTTGAAATTGTGAAACGTGGAAAGCATTCACCGATCGAGAAATGATCGAAGAATGCGTAATTGCAGTTGCTGAAGAAATGTGCCCCAGGAAGGTAAATTTATTTAAAACTGTCAGTTTGTCAGCAAACACCGTGGCTCGGAGGGTAGAAGACATGGCAGGAAATATATCATCTCAACTGTCTGACCTAAATGGACATCTTGAGTAGTTTTCTTTGGCCTTGGATAAGTCAACGGATGTGAAAGATACTGCTCAGGTGTTGATTTTTATTCGAGGAGTAGATAAAAGCTATGAAGTGTATGAGGAACTTCTTGATACTGATAGTATTCACATCACAACTACTGGGGAAGATATTTTCAAGGGAGTTGAAAATGCCATTAATAAAAAGAACCTTCGATGGGAAATCTTGGAATCTATTACTACTGATGGAGGCAAAAACTTGTGTGGTAAAAATAAAGGAGTGGTTGCTCTTGTGTCAAAGGCTGTAGAAAACGATGGTGGTTTAAAACCATTAGTCTTACATTGTATCATTCATCAACAGCCCTTGCGCGGGAAATGTTTGGATATGTCTGAAGTTCTAAAACCAGTCATATCAGTTGTTAATTTCATCAGATCCACTGGGCTGAATCACCGACAATTCCGCGAGTTTATTGGAGAGATTGGAGAAAATGACTTACCATATCATACTGCCGTACGCTGGCTTAGTTGCAGAAAAGCCCTTCGGCGCTTTTTTGAACTTCGAGCAGTGATCGACATTTTGAATGAAAAGCATCGCCCTCTTACCGAATGACAAAATAGCGAATAGCTGTGTAAGTTAGCATTCTATGTCGATTTGACAAAACATATGAACGAACTGAATTTGAAATTGCAAGGAGAAAACCAGCTTCTCCCTGATTTATATACTAATATCGAATCGTTCCGGCAAAAGATAATACTGTTTCAAACACAATTACGTAAAAAATGTTTCCACACATTTTAAAACATGTACTGAGACTGAGTTTATGTGTTTATATGTTATAATGTTTATAATTATTTATTAGTTATTATGCTTAAGTTACATTTTCTGCGTATTATACTTGTCATTAAGCTTTACCTAGCAAGTAGATAAAACCGAGTTATTATCAATCTGTGTCTCTTTATCCAACTTATCACAACAACAATAATAACAATTAGTTGTCGCGGGCCTGATTGATGACACTGGCGGGCCGAAATTGGCCGCGGGCCGTAGTTTGGAGACTCCTGGTCTAGAATGAAGATCTCATCCACACTGTGGGTTCATCATTTATTTTCTTGTTGGTAAAAACAGTACCGTGCCGATATCGACGTTGATGTGTTTTCTCCTCGAAGGCATCAAAAATTCTACACCATTTTGCTAAATCTGGTAAAATCTTCGTGATTGACAATTTAAGTTGAAGGTAATTTTCCAAGGAGATTTTATTAGAAGAGGCCATTCTCCATCATGGGTGTATCAAAACCGGTTAGGTTTGGAAACGATACATTATTTGAATTCTGAAGAGTAAAATTAATATTATTATCATTAATTTCATCCAAATGATTCCAGAAAGAAGAATGGTTTTTACCATTCACATATTATCAACTGAAACAAGGAACTTAGGTTGGTACGATTTGCATACGAGTACAACGATAGTTGATTGATAAACTTAGTTATTATATCTATTCGAATGGGTTAATAACTTCTCAAATATATGTTTCAAATAAACTGCTTAGAAATATTATAATCAAAACTGAGAATAGTCCCATCCAAACATAAATCGATTCGTTAAATCTGTTTCTGTTAAAGCTTCAAGTCACGGTGTTTGCATTAGCTGATGTTTCAGTGTATCGAAGATTGGGGCAAGGCTAGCTTTGACATATGGTTACCATAATACTTTCCAGTGTGAAACAGGTCTCTCTGTATTCATGGTATATATAAGCGACAAGACAATTTCAATACGGAATGTAAATTTACTTAATATTTGAAAATGTTTTGTTACAAACATTTGGATTCAAACACACACATATAAAACTTATATATAATAGGTAGGGGACAGTGTACTTCTGTCCATTATCTATAGAATATTATACCCCACCAGTGGCGGCTGGTAGTAAAATGCACAAGGGTGCCTACCCATACCCAACCTCCAAGATAAATATAGAAAGAAATTCGCATGGAATTCAGTGGATTATTTTATTGATGAAACTGTGAAATCTTATCCTATTTTGGATACTGTAAAATTAAAAATTGAACTTTCAGCAATTTATGAGCGCCATGACATGTGTGACGTAGGTGGTATTTTGCCACTTTTAGTGTTCATAATAAACAACAACCTAAAAAAGGCTTGACGGAAACATACAAACTGTTGGATATTATTTGTACAACGTCCATGTCGTTAGCAGAATGTGAACGATGTTTTTCCAACCTCAAACGCATTAAAACTTTTCTGAGAAGCACACTGTCAGAAAATCGATAGAGCGCATTGGCGGTCCTATCAACAAGGAGAATGGATTTTATGTACAATAAATAGGTAAGGTTTTTCTTGTGCTAACCCTTTTTCATAACTCACGAGCCGCCACTGAAACTGCCTTAACCTATTGCTGATGAACAATCACATTGTGGATATGCTGTAACACCATAATAAGAAATATTTGAGACTTGTTTTTTAAGTATCGAAATTAAATAATTAGCCCACAAATAAAAAGTGATTGCATCACATACTTGTAGCTGGTTTCATCGATAATTTCACAGGAAGAAATATACTGTTTGATATTTCAACTCGTATTTTATTTGTGTCCTAAACTATGACGCATTGTCCTCTTTACAATCAGTATTTGGTTCAATATAGATTATTGAAAACTTCAAATTACCTACTTCCAATATTATATAATATAAAAAAAGTTTATAAAGGAAACCCAAATTATTCATCGATATCCAAACGAATGCGAACGTTAAAAACAAATCAGCATGTCCTTACTTAAGATTTCACAATATAAATTGATTCGGAAGTTACGAAAAAAGACAAATTGCCAATATGCCTCGCAAAAATTTCATATAAAACATTTAATAATTCCGAAATTGAATATTCGTAGCTTCTTTACTCGATCCCTTCGTGAGTTTGGGATTGGAGAAGGCGAAGCAAATGTTCTGTTTCATTTTCTTCTTAGTGTATAATCTAGCGAGATTCATTACTCCAAATGCGTCAATAAATCTCAGACAACGAGCATCGCGTCACTGCGTGTCTGAGATTTCATTTGTTTACAACTGCCAAACAAACATTCACTTAGTAATTAACAGAAAAACAAACGAAGGAAAAACAACAACGTCTACAATGCGAATGGATTATACCCCCAAGTCGCAGCGTTTGTCTAATTCTTCTTCGTGAATGTGACTGCTTGTTCCTAGTGGAATTATAGTGACAGCATCAGTTTTTTTAATCAACATAAGCAACGTTAATTAAAATTCACATGTTATCAGGGACAAAGTAGAAAGTACGTAGAATTACGGCTCTAGAACCGTTCGACAGCTATGTATAAACCAACAACGTGCCGTAAGAGCTGAAAACGCCACGCAACTCCGTCTTTCGCATAAACCGATCAAGAGCGCGAGCCGCAGTCTGTCTGGTTGCGTGATACAATCGGCCAGATAGTTGGCGCCGAATAGTACGCGAAACAAAGCGTGTTTCGGCGTAAACCACTTGTGAATCGTTTCAATCGATGGTGAAGAGTCGCCATAATGCTTAACAAGCGATGCCTTGGCTTGCGTAATGTTTTTTCCACGCTAAAAATAAAAAAAAACGTGAAATTCACATTTTTACATGTTTACGAAACTCTTCAAGCCTGCTTGCTTTTGACGGGTGTCAATACAGAACTGAATGATGATATATCAGTCTGAAAATTGTAATGCCTTCTAGTTAAAGATGGAACATAAGAAATGTCAAATGGGATTTACGATTGTGGCGCCATCTGTTTTTTTTTTCAGGCACTTTTCTTCTTGCTCTCGTACTTGTTTAAGTTACGGAATTCGCCATGAAGAGAAATTATTGAACTTTTACTATCAATTACCTATTCCAATATAAAATAAACCTCCAATACAAGTAATTAATTAGTTTTCTAAATCAGATTGGTGACAAGGCTTCGTCGTAATGAAACTCTTATGGCGAAATGTTTGTGACAACTTTACTATTAATTTTATTTATAGTGGATTCAACGTATTAACCGAGGTATTAACTGTCTTCAATAATTTATTTTAAGCCCACTTAATATAAAAATAGCGCTTTGAGAAGTTTCTTAACCTTGGTCAAAATCGTGACAGGTTTTAAAACTCCTTTGCATATCAAGTAGTAGTATACTTTACTTTGATGTTGTTGTTATGTAAAAGTAGCAACAGTCTAGTTAGATTATTGTACTTCACTTCTTGTAACTTCTTTTCTCGGTAAATCAGTAAATTCAAAAACGGTGAAACAAACTTATCAGTTCCTGTACGGGGATAATCAGTAATACAAACACATTATTTTTATGGTTTCCTAAATGACAATTACGTAACATATTCTACGCATTATTGTGGTATACGCTCAATACTACTTTAGTAAGCTTCTGGAATGCTAATTCCATAGAAGTAGTGATTGGAATTCAATTATCTTGATACGAAGCATACATTTATTTAGATTCGAGAGAAAAATGCCCTGATGTCAATAGAAAAACTCCTTATATCACAAAAGTTGAAATTACGTTCACAGCAAATTGAACTTCATTCAAAACTAAATCAGATATATTCTTGATCAATATCATAGCTAAATTTCTGAAAGGTTTAGTGAGTAAGCTAGGGGGACGTGCCAGACATTGGTGTCACAGATTTTCCAAAACCAGACAATTTTTATCAATTATGCTTGAAATAATCAAATAGCATAATTTTTATGTGGAATTTTTCCTTCCATTTTAAAGTTATTATTACTATATTTTTCTCATCCTTTGGATAATTAGGAAGTAATTGCGGATGGCACCAAACTTCATATGAACACTTCTGCCGTAAAATGATTTATTACAAGAATTTCCACATGATAAGCAAACAGGTTATAATTTTTATTGTTTCATTGATTTCATTGAATGAAAAAAAATTGTAAAAATGTAAAAAGACATTTACGGGGACGAGACTAATGTAATAGATGAAGACACAGAATTTAATATAAATAGATGAAGATATTGTATCTGAGGAAAGTGATATAGAGAATATTCAATTTTTGTAGTTTGACATTTTTGATGTAGAGATAATAGAACATATTTAATTTTGTATTTTCTAATTTTTGCATGCAATATAATACTCAAAATATAAAATTTTGTGTTTTGCTTGGAGATTTTTCTGAATATATTCTAGAATCAGTTACAAATACGTTTGGCCATATTTTTTCTTGTTCTGGAGTCAAAACGAACAAATTTACAAAAATACCAAAGACTAGCAAATAAACTATAATGACTTTATTTTACAAATTAACAATTATTTTAAAAAAGACGTAGCGTCCTACAGGAATGTCAAATGTTTTTTTTTTAATACTCATACCATCAATTTAACGTAATAAATAAATGGTAGACACCAGCAAATAATTTTAGAGGTTTCATTTTTTGCAATCAAGAAAACAATTTTTACGGAAGAGCAGCGGGACCTAATTTCCACTTCGCTCTACCTATTCACAAGCTTTAAAACTCTATGACCTATCATTCCTAACAACAAACAAATCGTACATACCGAAATTGCGACCACCATCCTAGCTGTTAGGAAGAGTGATGAGTTGGTAAATGTGATGGTACCACCAACCAAACAATATCTTTCTTCTGAATAGAAACAGTTGAGGTCGAATATTGCTCTTTGTACATCATGAGGATGTGCCGGAATAGTTTGTTTTGAAAAACAAACAGTTTTCGCAAAAGACACACATCGTCCCATAAAAGGGTGCGGTTGGTTTTGATATATAGCATGAATCGCGAGGACTTCGTGGGAATAGTTGTACCTGACATCATCATTATGACATGTCCATATCTGTACTTTGTATTCCACTAAGATATAACTTTCAAGAACTCTCGTTATTTTTCGTGGCACTCACCTGCAGCTGGCACCTCCACTTAAACTTCTATTTGAAAATGGAAAATCAAAGAGAACCGGACATCCATGTTGGCAATGTAAACAGTTCCTGTCATTCAGTTTGAATAGATATAACTACAATCAATAGTTGAGAACTCAATTTTAACCAAGTTTAGAAGAGCAGCCTTCCCTAATTGTTATGGATAATGCATATCATCACAGTAGACACAGTAGCTGGACAAAGGAGATAATCGAATAATGGTTACACGTGAAATGCGTATATTAGTGTGAATATGCAATGAAAGATGATATGAGGGATATCATTAAATTTAAATGTTATCGGAAAGTTTATTATTCAGGTACTTGTACAGAAGAACATGGTCAGAAAGATTTAAGATTATCTCGTGTCATCGCTACTATAGAATGCCATCGGAGTGGTGTGAAAAGATTTTATGAGAAACGAATAAAAAATACTCTTTCTCTGAATAAGTCATTGATTGATATCTGGATAAAGAAACTATGTCGGCAACCAGACGTATATTCAGCATTAGATATTCCAGTGAAAAGAACATTACTATTATTGGCGGATATTGAATGATTTTAACAAAACAAGTGAGTTTACCGTAATGCTGATTCGAAATAATCATGACGGTATGTCTGCCGGTCCGCAAATTTTGAGTATCGTAGAAGCAAGCTCTGGTTTCAGTTTAGACTCCTTCCGATTAGAGTCCTACGGGTAATTTGACATCTTTTTCATCTTAGAGTCCCAGCTAAAGAGAAGATCCGCAAGTATAGTTATTTGGTCCTCAATCCGTTAAAGCAGTAACAGTTTATGGAAAGGGTAGAGGTGATACATATTGTGTTTACTTCAATTTCACATTAGTTTACAATTTTATATCAAGTATTGTTGTGAATAATTTTTTAATTTAAAAAATCAATATTATAGAAGCACGTAGTCGCTCTTTACTTGAGACATACCTCGTCCAAAATATAGGTGTTAATTCACTTTACACATGAAATAATATTCTGCTTTCAAGGTGAGTTCCCTAAAGAGATGGAGTGCAGACCAATCCCGTATATTTAGGGGGCCCTGTGGTTCACGGAGCAGCATTTCAGGGTCGTCGAATGGGAAAATGGCCGCACGCCAAACCACGGCACAATTTGGAATACGGATGGGTTTAGAGCAAACACAAGAGTCGGGGCAGGCTTTTACGATCCTAAATATACAGTCAAGCGGCATTCAATGCACTGAACAGCCCGACTGGGTCCTCGCGATTTGTCAGAGATCCCTAACAGGCTCAACCTGACCTGGATTCGCTTGGCTTTTTGTGGTGTTCACTTCTATTCGCCATTTGTTGAACCACTCTTCGAGGTCGATAATGTATCTTCGAAGCCTAGCTTGTACGCATTTTATTTGGAGAAGTGCACTGAACTCTATGAAGCCTGCCACCATCTCAACCAATACCAAAAAAGTGCGTTTAAACTAGTTTTCATATATGCTTTCAAGGAACTGTTTGTTAAAGCTTGAAAATATGAAAGGTCCTCAGTGCTAAGGGCTTCTTACTTATTAGTATTAGCGTATTTAAACAATTTTAACAATACCGAGTGATGAAAAAGACGGAGCACGTTTCGAGAGAGTTTAAACTGTTGACTAAACTGAAAACTCTCCTCGAACGAGTGAGTTTATCTACTGGAATAGCAGGAGGATGAAAGTTGGTTAATTAGATGTCTATAAGCACCTTTAGGTCTTATAATCATTATTATCTCAAAGATATCGTTAAGCAGGCCTGTAGAAGCAGCCATTCAGATATCTATTTGTGGGGATCAGCTCTGTGGACTGTGGGCGGTTTGTCGTAAGCTGATCGGTGGTCCTTTGGGGCACAGCAATTGAAACACTCACGTTATAAAAAGAGTTGCACTTTACTGAACTTAAAGCTGAATTACAATACTTATAACAATGTTAATAATAATGATAATGATACAATGAATCCATAATCAATAATCCTATCTTAATCTTAATGATCCGTTCTAAAAATAATCCTACTATATATCTTTCAATTTCTACCTTGGCTACAAGGTTCCCACGCTCGTGATGTCAGGGTCAGGGATTTTAGGTAATCTCGTATAGGGATGGAAGATTCCTATACTACATTTTGTAGATGCTAATATCTGTAGATATCTATCGATTGTTCTGAATCAAATGACTTTCTAGAACTAGTGTCACATCCAATTGATGGGAAACTATAATCTACTTCAAACATTTTATGTGGAGGTAAAACAATGAACCCAGTTTCTATTTAACCGAATGGGCCATTGTTTTGCTAATTTAGGTTCAGTTAACATAGATGTGAGGGAGCGTAAGAAACCAATATTCAGTCATAGTTTCAATTAAACTCTAGAAAGACAATGCACCGCGCCAAAGCTTTGTTCGTGCATAGATCTTAACCGTTTCTACACCTTCACGCTTGTAACGTCTTTGTTACATCGTTACAATATGACCTAGGATTACATTTTGTGCGAATTACAGAGGTGTCTTAAAATCACGTTTATGTGGGCGCTTTCTCAGTTTCGTACATAATAAGATCGTTACGACTGTACATTTGTTGTTTAAAAGTTTTACAAATAGCCCGTTCAACTGGCGCTATTAAAGCTATTTTCAGTTTGTTATGAGCGAACGGTTACGTAAAATTGCGAATTCTAAACTTCTACTACTTTAGAGGCAATTTACGCATTTTCTATAATGACTTTCAAACATAAACTCGTAGCGGCAGGCACATCAATCTAAAGCGTTGCAACTTTGTGTGATTTCCAATTAACTTGAGTATTTTTCCATCTCGTCTGAGATAAATATACATTCGTAAGTGGGCGAATTTTTAAATCAAATTAACAGCCAGCTAAATTGGCAGTGGGGCATCAGAAAGTAACTACTTTTAATTATCTGGTTACCGCTAACAGAACCGGAGAGGCAAGAGAGGGTTTGCAAAACAGGCACAACTCTTCACCTGGATATATACAGTTTCGTACGCTTCAGATTTTCGAGAATGTTCCCTTTCGTCCGTCTTATCTAGAATTACGGCTAGGAGATAATATATGCTCCCTTGTGTGTTCAGTTAATGTTATTGCAACCAAAAATCAACTTACAAATAACCTAGCAGCCTTGAACTGTGGCTTGGAGGTAATTTATGTTGTTTTACGTGTTTAGTTAATGCTATTGCATCTTAAAATACACTTACAAATAACCTACTAGCCTTGAATTGTTGCTTTTTTACCTACATGACATAAATTATTGAATAATATATCACAATGTTTTTTAATATAGCAAATCGATTAAAATTTTTTTTAATGGACAAACATAATATATTGGTGTGTCGAAAATTCAATTACGTACATTTATTGTTATGAGTTTAATTACAATTTGATATATAATATAATCTTTGCCAATTAATTTGTTTCATTGTAAAGGGAATGTTACTTATTCGGAATTCAAGATGCCACAAGATTGGAAATCTACAGTTTAACATTGTATAATATTAATTGAAAATTGAGATAAGATGGCACAAATTATATAAAAAAAATTTATGGAAAAACATTCAATATTTCATAATAGAAGATTGAAGTTAATTCTAAAAGAAACACGTAACGTCAGCTTTTTTCCTAGTTCTTTTAAATTTTGTTGTATTGTATTGTATTGTATTGTGTTGGAGATGGTTGCACACTGCGACCTAAAAGATCTATCGTGTCCCCCTCTGCTTGCTATCTTTACTTGGATGAAAATATCTGTCAAACGAGGATTTAATGGGGATCACATAGCTAATTCATTATTTTGTGTGAAAAACTCGTTATTAAATTGACAATAATTTTGGTTAAGGCAAAGATTAAAAGCTTGTTCTATCTAGGATTTTAATGCGGGATTATATATGATTGTTCCAGAATTTTTGATATCAAAATTTTAGATTCATTGGGGAGGAATATTTGAAAACATATTTGAACCATCGAAAGATTCCATTTTTATAGAAAGTTAATGTATCTATTAACTTCGAAAGTTTTTTACTTGGGCTTGAATTTACTTATATTTTTTTAAATTGAATTTCATTTTACCGCTAGATTATGTGTAGGGTATGAATACTAGGGGCGTATAGGAGCATTTTGTATGGGATTTTTTATGAGGTCGTAAAGTTTACGAGAAGATGGATTACAGTTAATTAACCTACACTTTTCAAATTCACTATTAAATAAAACTAGACTAATTTCTACAAATTGTTTAGTTTTTAATTGGAATTGGTTTGTTGATTTGAGTCAAATCTGATGAAACAAATGTATTTATTTTATCGTCATAATCTATTTTATCTAGGATGATAGTTGCATTAGATTTATCAGCTTTTTCAAAGGTATTCAAAATAATGACAATAAAATTTTAAACGATCAACTATACGTGTACTACAGCATTCTGTTTGACGTCTTGATAACCTAAAATTCCCCGATAATCCTCTTGTGCCTTCCTAGTATACCTCCGCATTAAAATGTCTTTATCACAATATTAACTCTACCTCATTATACCATTCTAACAATGTATTTCCCCAACCGGAACCCCACTTGTTACCTATTATGTCTTATATTGTACCATAAATAGACAAGATTATTCCCATTTTCATACATTAGAGCACTGTTGGATATGGTTGTTTGAGAAGGTAAAAAGCTTATGCTAAATCAAAAGTTGTTATTGGCAAGCTTATTAAAGATGGCATTCAATAAATCATCCTCCTGAAACAGATGCTCCGGAAGTTAGGTACTCATTTATGTAATAAAATTATATTATGGCTCCGAGTAAGGTACATACCTTTAAATAGAAAGTGAATATTGAATATGTATTTGGTCAATTCTTGAAACAAAAAAAAAGCAACTGTAATGACGAAAATCTTTTATAGAAGTTTTTTTTTAATTTTACAATAAATTTTAAGAAAAGAAAGGAAGAAATTGAAGTAGCGATATACACACATTTTACATTAAACTTTAATAAAATAACTATTAAAAGTTCGAAAACTATAGTCACGATTTGTTTTTATGATATATGTGATAAAAAACAAAGTAAAAGTGTTTTATTTTATTATATCAATATGATAAATTATCACAAAGTAATGGCTTCCACCGTTGAATTTTTGAATATATGTTATATTTTTATTTTCTACTACATATTTGTATATTTTGCCATAGCAATAATTTTCTTGGTTGCAATGAACTGTTCTATGAATATGAATTAATCGAGTCACTAATTATGTAGGAAAATTATTTTCAACTAATGTAGGATGGACGATTCATGCTCGGTTTGTGAACAGCCACATTTTTGAGGTTAGTAACTCCGCTTAATTAAGTAGTGTAGTAATAATCGAGTATCTATAATGGGCCAGCTTAATGAAACCAAATAGCAATTTGTCAAGGGATAGCATAGATAGAAATAGTTGTAAAGCTGTTGGAATAACGGTTGGGGTTTAGCTAGGAGTTTCTCTTAAGCCATAGCATCTAGTCAATTTCCCACAGTGTAGAATCTGCAGTATATCGGCTTACGGGACGGTTCGACTTGACAGAAATACCCTCCCACTACAAGCCGCTCATATTAAACCAAACATTTCTTCTTCAAATGCGGATTCCACAAAAACCTGCCTCTATAATCATATAAACTAAACATGAAATATCTATTACTAAATCTGTGATATCTATGAAGAAAATAAAAGTTGTAATGAATAATATTTTACTCATAACATTTAAAAATTCATTAAAAGATTTTTGAGAGAAAGCTAATTCAATTGTATTATTGTACAAATGAATCAAGTTTTGACAGTATACTTGTCAAAAAACTGTCATAAGTTTTAACTAATAAACAATTTTCTCAAAAATGATTTTATAGATTTTAGAGGTCGCTGATTTCAAATTTGATGTCATATGTAATATAATGAATTTCCAACAAATAAATACCAGTTCTATCATAAAACTAATCCTTTTGATGAATCTAGGAAACTTTTCAGCTTACCTTCTCTTAGATATATGACAGTCAACGTGGGAATTCCACGAGGCTCAATTTGAAGCACAAATTTATTTGTTGCATGTAGAAATACACATTATAATATTTTGATATAAATAAAGGAATATTATCCTTCCGAGACAATACTTTTATAATTTGATAAATTAGTGAAGTTATTTAAACTTATTTAAACTATTTTATTATTTAGAGCCAAGGTGAATATTTAAACGGATTTATTTCCATCGTATTATCTACTGGCTTCTAAATGGGCTTAGAATTTCACTCCAGAATGTTTCAGTTCTATATAAACAGGCTAACAGAAATGACAAATTCCTAAAAGGTTTCACATTATATCACGCTGCCACTCGTTAAAATTGCAAGACAAGAAGGACGTCTGTTCCCGAGTGCGGGTACATATTATAATTATGATATAGTGAATGTCATAATAATTGATACCATGATATGCCCTGGACATATTTTCGTCTGTATACTCCTCTTAACACAGCTGTCACGGATATGGTAATTTATGGGACGTCATAACCGAAACTGTATCTATTTCGAGAATCGTAGGTCGGAGGGAGACGATATATTCACATCGTGATATGTGTTTTGTCAATCGATTGTTTTACAAGCCTTCTATTTGGCAAATTGATTTATACGCTTTTATTGAAGCTAAAGCTAGTAATGAGCACGAAATAAACTAAGAGCAGAAGCTTTGTTTGCAATTTAGGATTTTTATGTAGCTAATTGTAATCGACAAAGGTAAAATTAGGGGGTTGAAAACGTAGTTACAAAATGTGACGGCTATATCTTAACTCGAATGTAATGTCCCTGTGGGACTTGAAGCATTAAAGACTTGACTCCAGTTTCCAAGGAAAGAAAACATTGCTTTTTAAGATTTTTATTCTCAAAATCAGGTTACATTAAAATTCAAAAGGATCATCATGTAAATTAATCATTTATTTATTTATATACGGGCCAGAAACCTTATAAAAGTTACAATTTATCGAAGTATTGCACGTATGTTGTTCACATGAATAAAAGCCACGAGTCAATAATGCGTAGACCCCCGCTTGAAAAACTAAGCAATAAGCGTCTAGAGCCACTGAGATAGTCACCTTTGTCTTTTTTAGGTACACTCCCGCCCCAGAAGCCTGACCTACCTTGGCCCACCTGGTGGCAGTAGGGTGAGAGTTTCGTTACTTCAATCTCCTCTATCCGGGATGATGATTTTGGGAGAAGCGAGATATAGCTGGGATCATGCTATCTTGCTTCATTCAGTATGGGGCATTTAGAGATTGTCTCACTTGAAATTTCTGAGTGTCCACGAGAGTAGTGCATTTTGGTCCAGTGACCTAGGCCCTTTAACCTATACGCCTTTCTCATGGCCTCAGTTTTAATGTAGAGATGCTAATCCTGCGAGAGATTCAAGGGCCCACGTTGAAGCCGACCTCATACCGCTCAATATACCCACGCATGCAAGCCCCTGCAGTTAGTCCAGGGGGCGCTGGGACATACCAGACCTTGTCCGCGACCACCACATCACCGCAGCATAGGTGACCATAGGCCTGATCACAACGGTATAGATCTAATAAAGAATCTTTGACTGTAATCCCCATGTGCTGCTGAATGCTCTTCTGCACGCCCAAAAGGACACAGAGGTATTCGCGACTGATCCCTCAGAGATGCAGAATTTTGTCAGAAAAGGTATCTCTGGCAGCGTGCCCAGTATCCCAAAGTTTCGCCCGAAGGTGACGTCAACCAAGTCATCGGCATAGGCTTGGGCATAAGACCCAGCCTCTTTCAATTCCTCCAAGAGACCATCGACTACGAAACACCACAGAAGCGGAGATAGGACACCTTCCTGTGGACAGCCTTTTGTAGCGGTGGTTTGTACAACGCATCCGTTATGCTGCGCCTTTATCGTACGCGTAGATAGCATGGTAAGGGATAGGCCTTCAGTGGGCCTCTCAAGTGTCTGTCAATCAGTCTCTCCATTGCCTTCAATAGGAATGAGGTTACACTAATAGGGCGGAATGCCTTAGCTTTAGCCGCCTTTGGAATGAACATGCCTTCCACTGCCCGCCATAGCTTTGGAATAAAGCCAGTGGCTATGCAAAATCAGAAGATTTTCACCAATAGCTTGATGATTTCCTGACCCTCTTGTAGGAGAGCCGGAAGATTCCATCTTCTCCTGGTGATCTGTACGGTGCGTACCTGGATATGGCTCACTTCATCTTGTCATAATTGACTATGTCGGAGGACAGACGAAAGTCACCATTACAACGGTCATCCTGTCTATCGACTCTTTCGGTTGTCAGGTTTTTGGAGTTAGGAAAATGAACCGACACTAGGTGACGCATTGCCTCCTCCGAAGACGTGGTGTAACCACTACTCGGAGAAATCCTTTGTTACGTACTGAAGTATTTGAAGTTGAAGTATTTTAATTGCATTTGAATATAGTCTGAAGATGACGTAATAACACTGAAACTCGAGTAAC
Organism: Endomychus coccineus; assembly: GCA_958510875.1. Lineage (NCBI taxonomy): Eukaryota > Metazoa > Arthropoda > Insecta > Coleoptera > Endomychidae > Endomychus > Endomychus coccineus. The sequence goes on along the minus strand of OY294068.1, from coordinate 183,277,990 downwards.
GGAAGTTACAAATAGAAGTGATATCACGATAGTAGTGTTCAATTTCACAATATGGATAGAATTTGTTTGCTCAAAATCATGACCTTTTTTCTTTTTGTACTCCTAATTTTTCTCGTTCATATTAGATAACAAAAATATTAATTAACAACGTTTAGCGAATATCCACGGTTATAGTACACAATAGAAAGTTGGATGTAATCTGTTTTAACGTAGGGCTGCACATATTCTGATATTATGTTTACCTAAGCATCCATTTCACTGGCTTTAATACAACAAAAACATACAATGTACCCATCAGACGGTGTAATTAAATATTCTAGCTTGAAGCGGAACACACATGAATATATAACATAAATACGGAAGATATTATTTATTAATTCAAGATTCGAGGGCGGCTAAGGTGTAGATGGCCGGACACACCCGCTCTCGGGGTGACTCAACTCTCATGTCGATAATTAAGTTAATTAGTTATCATGTCTGACTATAAGGATGTACTTTACAGTTTCCGGTGAACTTTTCTTAACCTAAACCACCATTTAATTATAAACATTTGACTTAAATCTTTTCACTTTGATGTTCTCTGAAAATTATGGAATTTCGGTTATGGTGTAGATTTTTAATTAAGTTTAATTATAGACGCATTCGAAGTTTAATTAGAAAATTTCGTAGGTCTCGATTTTCTGGTTCTTGAAAATTCTTCGAAGGGTAATAACTAACAACGTCTCTGCAATGTGAAGTATGCTACTTAGAATCCGTTCAAGTTTTTCTACGGCAAATGAAATATGACGCTACGCTGTAATTAATTACTCACCACGTTTTTAATAATTCTGCTGGAAATAACAAGAGTTTGAACTGTAAAGTCGTGCTGCAGTGTTTTCAACTTTTCATCGCATAACATGTACGAGACGATCATTTGAAAATAAGAATCTATTTCCAACGGGTTTTACCAAATGTAGGAAACGGAAAAGTACAAATGATTCACCGTTACTGGAAGTTGTTCAAAACAATAGGTATTCATATTTGTTCCAGACGAAAAAACCATTCAATTTCTTTAATGAATTATTAATTGTTTGTCCTCTGAGATCTAAAATATTTCCAACTAAATCGTAACTTTCTCATTTGGAAACATTATATCTGGATGTCAATCCAAAGTTTATTTTGGATATCGTCTGCCTACAAGACTCAATTTCATACTGATATGGATATAGTACAGTCACTTTAGGGGGAAGGGAAGGGGGACTTTTTTTTCAACAAATGAGAAAAGTATGTAAAAAGGTACGGAATTTATTTTCTTTATTTTCTTCCATATATTATGGAAATAACGTATCGTTTGGTAATGATTTCCAACCAAAGTCCAGAGGAGGCATATCATTATTGCCGCACCATTGCAGAATTTGGAAATACACTCTATATAAATGTTGTGTGAGGGCTCTAACACTCTAATTTAATTGCATTGTTCATTTTGCATTATTTCGAATATATATATTTGCTTTAAAATTTAAAAACAATCATGGCTTTCCGGAAAATTTTTAGTGTACTCTTATAGCAAATTTTCCGAGTAATAACTTTGGTTCTTTTCAATTTTTCCCTTTTCGCTAACAAAATATATGCACATACACGCTTATCCTTAATTTTTCGCAAAAGTTAAAGAAAGCTTAGAATTTGTAATAATGTCATCTTATAGGAAATTTCCGAGGAACAAATTTAGGTGTCAATTTTTCATCAAATGTCATAGTTTTGGAGATATTCACGATTTTTCAAAAAAAATAAATACATATACGGTCCTTAGTTTTCCGGAAATGTTAAAAAAAAATGAGTTTTTAATGAGGTCATCTTATAGGAAATATCCCGAGGAACAACTTTGATTCTCTTCAATATTTAATCAAAGGTTAGAGTTTTGCAGATATTCACGATTTAAAAAAAAACACGCTTGTCATCAAATCAATTTTCTGGAAGTTGAAAAAAATTTCGAATCTGCCATAATGCTATCTTATAGGAAATTTGCCGAGATCCAACTTTTGTCTCCTTCAATATTTCATAAAAAGACACAGTTTCCGAGATATTTACGGTTTTTTGTAAAAAAAGAGTTCCAAAATCGGAAAATCCCGCTAAAATGACTACTAACAATAGATTTGGCTTGCATCTTTAGTAATCGACAATTTCTCAAGATTGCTTCTCTTGTCTGGGTTTGACAAAACCAGATCAAGAGGACTGAAGTTTAAAGTTTTCCAAGATCAAGAAACCAAAACCAAGATCTCGATGAGTACCTAATTTGATTAAAACATGTATGTATATTTTGATACATTTTTAATAATTGAGAATATGAAAATGTGAACACAAAGATTTTCTTGAGTTTTTTTATAAATTTGAATTAAAAGAAGAAATAAGGAAGAACATAAACTAAATATCTCTGTTATTTTCAATTGAATATTTAGCAGAAAATTTTAAAATACAATTTTATCATTTGTTTCTTAAATTTCATAATGTTATGTTACATCTCAGTGGTTTTCAAAATGTTAACTTTGGCGCCTTTACAGGGACGAATGTTTCATAATTTGATGAAATAATAATGAATGAGTTCACTCAAAAGTGTAGTTGTTTGACTTGTTCGTTATAAGTTCATTACAATTGTTTCTGATTTTTTAATGTTTATGTAGTTTTATCTCTTAAATATGAATGGGAAGGACGCCGTGGGAGAAAAACTTAGTTCAAAAAGATCGCGCGAGTCGATCAAGCTTGGGAGCCACTGTTATATATAATTGAACTAATTATCTTATACATTATTTTATAGTCAACAATAGGTAACTTTGTAAATTTATTAGTTGGGATAATAAATAATTTTTTTCTGTAGTACATCCGTTTAATAAATACAATAAAGAGAATTTTATATGCTTATATGAGACCAAGAGAACACATAACCTAGATAAGATTTAAGCATGAGAATAAAGACAAGATTTGAATTTGTAACCAAGATAATAACAAAGCAAAGACCCAAAATAGTATAATTTTCAAGACCAAGATAACATTCACCGACATAGACTAGTCCCGGTAAATATTGGCTAACTACACTTCCGTTAATCCATCACCCAACAAATTGTAAATCAAATGACATATAATGCGCTCTAGAGGCAACTAATCACATTCCACAATTAAAAATATTTGTTCAACCTGTGTATACCATTTTCAGAAAGAATGAAAATCAATATAGCATCCACGTGCAGGAATGTCGTACAAAACGGAATGAAATTTAATAAGTAGGCTGGTACAATGAAACGAAACAAATTCCTATCAATGATTTTAATATTATATGTACTAATGGATTGGAACCATATATAATAAACTATGAAAGAGTTCACAGTGTGGATACACTATAACACTATGAATAAGAAACAATCACCCGCATCCGCTAAAAATACTGTTAACATACAGAGGACAGTGGAAGTAACACCTTTGATAAAATGTCAGACTTCGACGAACCCGGGATTTACAAAATCGTTAGTGGGTCGTGTCCAAAATGCTATATTGGCCAAACTAGAAGGAATATTCTAACTCGGTATACAGTATATTTTGCTTCTATAAATAACATATTTCAGATAAAGGTCACATCATTTTTGAAACGCAGTAATGACAAATATCTAGGTAATTTAGAAGGGATGAAAATGTGCAAGCAAAAAAGTAATTTAATGAATTTGGATTTATCTCCAGCTGAGCTGCCTTATATACCATATTAAAATCTCAAGAGAGCGTTTTCATATAGAATTGACCAGTGTATCCAAAAAATATTTAGATCGAAAAAGCTCAGTAGCGTACCACGTTTTTTGTTAAAATTGCTGTACGGGTAACCCGTTACTACGACACTGATTAAGTTTCAAGACAACTTATTAAGTGAAAAAGCGTGTTCCTAGGTCACATTAATCTGTCCCAAAATTCAGCTCAATATCTCAGACCATTTTCTAGGTTAAACATTATTTCTTCCGTGGAAAAAACTATGCAAACCAAAGCATCGCTTGTTAAACATTATAGGAACTCTTCATCATCGATTGGAACTGTTCACAAATGTTTTTCTGATTTTTGTTGTGTTAGTATGATCACAAAGGACGCTGAAAGTTGAGGTTTTACGACGCCAGAAATCGTCGATAAAATCCATGGTATGATATTGGACGATCGGTGAGTTAAAGTGCACAAGATTGCTGAAGGCTAGGGGCATCTCAACCGAACCGGTAGGGCACATTTTGCATACATTTTTGAATACAAGGAAGCTATCTCCCAGGTGAATGCTGCATTTGCTCTCTGTGGACAAACGCGATGGTGTGACAGCTTCAATGGAGTGTTTGGTGATGTTCAAGCACGATAAGAATGACTGTTACGTCGTTTTGTAACCGTGGACAAAACATGGATCCATCACAACACACCAGAGACGGAAGAACAGTCGAAACAGTGAACTTGTCCAGGCAAATCGAAGTCGAAAAAGGTCAAAATGGGTTTATCGGCCAACATAGTCATGGCGACAGTATTTTGGAATGCACACGATATTGTCCATATCGATTATCTTGAAAAGGGCAAAACGATCATCGGCGTATATTACGCAGAGCTGTTGGATCGATTCGTTGCCGATTTGAAGCGAAAGTGGTCGCATTTGGCAAAGAAAAAAGTGCTCTTCCACCAGGACAATGCACCGGCACACAGGTCCGCAGTCGCAATGCCAAAATTTCATAAATTGCGCTATGAATTGGTTCATCATCCGCCACTGTCTCCAGATTTGGCCCCCTGCGATTTTATCTATTTCCAAATTTGAAGAAATGGCTCGGCGGAAAGAGATTTGGCCCCTACGATGAGGTCATCGCTGAAGCAAACGCCTATTTTGAAGGATTGCCGAAATCGTATTATTTTGAAGGGATCGAAAAATTAGAAAAACGTTGGACGGAGTGTATTTGGCTTCAAGGAGATTATGTTGAGAAATAAAATAAGTTTTGACCAAATAAATCATTTCTCGTTTCATTTTTCAGAAACTTTTCACCCTGCCCTCGTATATTTGTTTTGATTCAGTTCCTCCTGGACTTGAATATAATGTAGTAACGATCAATTAAAACATTTGCTAGTTTCTGATCTCTAACTGACCGAAGGAACTGTGTTATAGATTCTACTACATCAATAATTGCGGTTTCGAGAATATTGTAATTGAAATAAATTATCCATCGATCAATATTCATACTGCACGCGGTTATAATTATTATTAAACGAGTATTACAAGGTAACTATATATTTGCTTCCGAGCCAAATCTATTTGCGAATATTTATATTTCAAATTAGATTACATTAAATTGCGGTTTAAAACTCAAATGCTATGTGTTGGGATAATCGACAAGCGGGAATATCTACAAACGACTGCGTTTCAATCAAGCGTTTAATTCTATTTTGCGCTTAATAACCATGACGTATTGTGTAAAATTTATTGTTTAACTCCTAATTTTTCACATGTCACAAATTAATCTAATGTAGTTAAAATGAATTGTGATTGGGGGGTTTCTGGAAAAAGCAACACTTATAATTTAACAAAAACCGGTTTTATTGCATATCTGAGATTAAAATTAAAATATGTTTTTAGAGATTGTCAATTAATCAATCAATTGATTGATTGAAATTGTGGGACATGAAAATATAGAACGGCCGATTATACTTCCACTGCGCAACATACGCTCGCTATGCGACAAAGCCTTCAACAAAATCACTGTCATTTCACATTAGGATCATCACATCGTCTTTCCTTAAATGGTATTCCAAGGCATTAAAAGACATTATTTTTCAAAAGAAAGAAGCACACAGAGAGAAAATAGCCATTCTCTATCGGATTTTTATCTTTTTTCTCAATTAAGAAAGCAATGTAAACAAATTTCAGAGGAATGTTACAAAAATCATATACCTACGTGATACAGAAAATAATATTCCCTCGAATATATTTATATAATAATAATAATATTTTTTCAACTACGTAAATGAAAACGAAACACCAACGAATACCCTAACGAGATGTCCTTTAACGGAGAAAAGGTCTCCTATGGAAATGATATTGCTAATAGTTTTGCAGGATACTTTCCTTCAATTTATACAAACAAAAAATTTAATATTCCGATATTGAATTCAAATAATGTTTTAACAAGTAATCGTCATATCACACTTGGTCAAATTTATTCAGCCATGAGCAAATTGCACTCACCAAGTGTTCCGGGTCCTGATGGAATATCACCTGTTTTTTGTTAATTGCATTTTTATTTTATCAAGACCTTTGTATTTTTTGTATAATAAATCTTTGGAGGTAGGCATTTTTCCTGATTATTGGAAATTTTGTTTTTAAACCCCAATCTATAAAAGCGGTGACAAAACTGACGTCAAAAATTACAGACCAATTTCTATTTTATCATGTATACCAAAGCTATTCGAGAGTGTAGTAACGGAACATTTTTCTCTAGTCTATAAACATATAATAATTGATGAACAGCATGGATTTACAAAGGGAAAATCCAATTTATTACTATTTACCCAATTTATCTTGAAGGCTATACATGAAAACGGTCAAGTAGACTGTATATACAACCATTTTTGTAAAGCTTTTGACCGCATAAATCATGAACATGATCTCAAAACTATACTCAGTAGGTATACAAGGAGCATTATTGGAGTGGTTGAACCTTACCAACAGGAAACAAATAATAAAGTTGAAACCTTTTTGCCTGAAGGTATTCATGTTCCATCGGGGGTGCCTCAGGGGTCTCTTTTAGGGCCATTGATTTTTATACTTTTCATCAACGATATAAAGTATGTTTTTTGCTTTTTGCCTATGATTTGAAACTTTTCTATATCATTGAATCTGTTGTAGATGCTCTAACAGTCCAAAAAGAGTTAACAGAACTTTTATATGGTGCAACGAAAATGGGATGGAGTTTAATGTTGATAAATGCTTTGTAATGAGGTTTTATGGAACCAATAGTTTTGTGGATTTCGATTATCATTATCATATCAACAACAATATCTTAGCTAGTAAAACAGAAATAAGGGATCTTGGTGTTATTATGGACAGAAAGCTTTTAATGCAATGTGATTATATAGTTAATAAAGCACTTAAATCCTTAGGTTTTATAAAAAGAGTTTCTAGCGATTTTGATAACATTGTTTCTATATTATTATTCTATTACACAGCATTGATGCGTGCGCACCTTGAGTATTGTTCTTCTATATGGTTTCCTTCTTATAATGTTCATCGCATGAGGATTGAATATAATAATAATAATAGTTCATTCTCAGGATGCCCCTGTAAACATCGAAACTATGAAATTATAAAATTGAAATAAGATTCACTTTGAGAACGACAATATAAAATGATGATAATTCAGGGCCAGATTGTTCATGATGTTGAAATAATAAGAATCTTTTAATATGAGATTGAATTGTATAGAACAAGGGTGGCATGTAAAGTACAATTATGGTTAACAGGGGCATGTATTTCTCAAGCAGGCACTTGACCTGATACAAGTTACTATAATGGAGGCCATCTGGTCTCATTTCTTCAATTTATTCTACTCACATCGACAATCTTCAAGATTTAAACGACTAATAAGCTCCATTATTTAATTTAAGCAATAGTCGATCATTTCTCTAGGCTAGCGAAAAATAACATCAACTAACCACAATGTTTTAAGCCAATTGCTTATAAATTGCTTGCAGTGAGGGACTTTAATTTCGTCACGGTTTTCGATTGATTTATAAAAGTTGGTTCAACCTATTTAACCTTTTGCTTTCTAGTATATCACATAATAGCCTGAGAGAATAGAAATTAAACAAATTAAATAGTACAATGTGAATAAAACACTAATGTTCACTCTAATAACAATACCCATATTATAATAAAGATTCTTGATCACTAAACACTGCTTTGATTATAACCATCAATTTGATTACAAAAATGCTAATATTTTTACTAAGGAAACCAATTATTATAAAAGATCTATTCTGGAGATGATTCACATAAAACGTGACTCCAAATCTGTAAATCATAGGACTGATATTCAGACGTTAGGTCAGATTTACACTAACTTAATTAATTAAAACTGTTGCAAATTCCTACATGCGTCTTTATAATGTTAAAAGTATATTTTAGGAAGAATGCTTAAAAGTAATATTCCAATGTAAGTACCTCATAAATCGTAACATCTGGTTCGAGAGTAGATACTTAACGCAATAGTTTAGATGTCCAGTCGTTGATACACTATACCAACATGCGCTTGTATATTACAAGAATATAACTGAATAGTGGATTCTTGTTATATTTTATACTTGAAATATTGATGTGGTACAATTTCGATTATTCGTGGTTATGTTCGTTTCGGCAACGTGGGCATTTTTGATTGAAATTGGTGCGATATGGACGCTTTGTGCTATAATTAATAAAAAAAAACTTTTTGACATCCTAAGTCTTATGATGATGGTCTTGAGACCTATTTCTCGAGAATTTTTATATATAATACCCATATTAACAATTGTTCCAACATACTGTGGCATCATCAGGATTATAGAAGAGTCTAGTGAGTTGGAGTACCCATATGTGTTCTATTGATTTACTAGATGGACAAGTGACGTTATCGTATAGTAATTTTGGAAAATTGTATATGCTTACCAGAAATGCTTCAAGTAAACTGAATCACTCGAATGTTTCGTGCAGTTATCGCTACAATAGGTACTGACAACAGGCGCGTTAATAAATCAAATCCATCCTATTCCCATCTTTCTCGCACTTATTAAATCTGAATATACTAGTCTTTTAAACTCCCGCTTAAGCTGATACACTCGTGTATTCACATAATTGTTCTTTTTATGGCTATCAAATATTTGGATTTCTGGTATGTTGGTATATAAAATCCCACATATAATGAATTGATAATAACAAATTAATCTGGCATAATGTTCTTGAATGGTTTACAAAGCTATACTGGTACCTGTAATATATCTAAGCGGGGTTTACGAAAAAGAACAAAGTTTTGGAGAGTTATAGGTCTCTTATTCACTTCTCACAAGGGAGTTTTTCACACCTATAAAAGTAATGTAAGCACAATTGGAAATTGGAGATAAAATACGTCTATGTTCTTGTCTGTAACTATGGCTTTGTACCTAGCCTTTCAAAGATCGACCCATTTATTGTAGAATAGTTTTCTACAAGTAACCGTTCTGTATAGTATTAAACGTAGATGCGTGAGATTTATTTACAATTAAAAATAGATTATGTTTAAATTATATAGGCCCCTAATTTGAAAATAATATCTTATAAATATTTAACGAGAAATCAACATATCTACAAGAATGGAAAGATATTGAATGAGTACTAATTATTCTACATATACGTAATACTATATTTATTATTGCATTACTTGTAAAAACGCATAAACTGTAAATACCTACATATCATTATGTAAAAGTAGATGTAAATAATTATCCAATTTGAATTATGATAATTGGTAAAGTTGGATAAACTCTCGTTTAAAAATAACTCCAACATATAGGTAAACATGTCGAGGTAACATACTTTATTAGATTCATTTAGTTTCTACAAAAACTTTATTCTGAAGTTTATTTCGTGGGGTGAGAATCTATACGATTGAAGATATTGACTATTAACCTCTTCCAATTGGTCTTTTGATTTTGCATCTTTATTATTAATCTCAAATGATCTCAACACCACACTTCAAACCTTTGCCTTTGTTATGTAAGTATGAGATATTTATCGAGGATCATTCATTAATCCAGAATCCTATTTCGATAATGTATGCATTTCTAACTGAAGAATATGAATTGTTTTTGTGATGGAAACGCTAGATTTGTACCAAGAGAATACCAGCGAAGCTATTCAATTAGACCACGATGAAGTAGATTTATAGAAGACGAATAAAATATTTATAATTCTGTACGGCGATTCATCAATTAGTATTATATAGTATATAATAAGCGGTTTACCACTATCTTGAAATATTATGTGATGTGTATTAAAATGCGAAATAAAACATCCGTAGCATATTAAACATTTGAAAGATATCCAAATCGCGAACCTTTCATATCATCTATGATATTGATACATTTGAAAAGCAATTTTTCTATGTACCCGTGCTGGGGTATTGGGACATTTGATAGACCTGTTTAGAGAATTTAGGCCCAATGGAACTAAACTGCGCCTATTTTCATTATCTTTTTATAGACTAACCGAGCATGCATCCTGTAATTAGAACAAGTAACTTCTGTATCCAAATGAACGTAGCTCTTTGGGGTGTCACCAATCACCAATCAGAGACAATAAATCAATTGCATTGATATCATTAATGATTATAATCTCTAATTTGAAACTAATATTTTACAAATATTGACAAAGCAATGAACATACCAACTACGAGAGCCAGCTGAGACAAATGAACTATTAGGTCAGCGATGCATGAACAATTAGACTAATGGACAATGCGTATATTGTATATTATAAAATAATGTAACACGTATAGTTCATTTACGTTAAAATTGATAGGACGTCATGCATCAAGGTCAGTCCTTGATGTCAGATTGGGCAGGTTTTCAATGTTTTTGAATACAACTAACGATTTGATTGAATAAACTGTTTACAAACAAAATTAGGAGTTCTTTACTTAATATATCAAATAAGACAAATTATTCATAATCTTAAATGTAATCAAACTGTTGGTGTTTATCAAATTTTCGAAGTAAGTACCTATTGGTTTTTTGGTATTGGTTGAGATGGTAGCGGGCATGATGTCCCAGTATATCCCATTTTTGGGAATCACGAACCGACTCCCATGTATGTGTAAGTTTCTAAAAATTGTATTGTTTTATTGCTGATCCAATTGTGAAATGTGACGTAGCTAAGTAACGTAGCTGATCCGATGGTATCACCACAATTGTTGTTGCAATTGATGGTCGATCAACTCTCTTGGTTACCAGAAGGTGCCAACAAACTTTATTGGCTGGAGGTTATTATACTGTTGTTCCGAGAGCAGGTTCCCGTGTGATAAAGTTGAATACAAATGTTCGTTACACCTTCAACTGGTAAATGTTAACATTGTAGTTTCAGGATAATGTCTTCTGTTGTATCCGACATTGAGGGCGCCCAAAATTTTCTAGTTGAAATATTTTCTTCAGCATCGCTGGCCAATTAATACCTTGACTGATATCAAATCACAAAGAACATATTCTTGAATGGAAAAAATAATACAGATATTCATTAAGGATTTCACCAACCCTTGATCACACTCTCTTATATATATGATGCTATGATATAAATAGTTATATAAAAGGAGTTATTGGTGTTGGTATTGGTTGAGATGGTAGCAGGCTTAATATAAAGTTTAGTGAGCTTAGCCAAAGACCCTTGTACACTGTTCCCTGCTATTTTTGTCAAGGGTATTTGGATACCCTGCTGCTCTACCCTACCCAGGTAAACCTGGTTTGAATGAGCGCAGAACATTCACAAAGAAAGGGGGGTTGACGACTTCACTTTGTTAACCTCGCATCTCATACAGAAGGGAGTGCCACTTTTCCCTACTATATGCTTAAATTTTATCAGATTTCCGTGACCTTTAAAGATCTCGGAGATCATCCTCATGCTTTGCCTACTCAGCCAGAGTGTCTCGCTTGCCCTTAGGCGTACCTCATTGCCAAGCAGCGCCTTAGCAGTTCGACAGCCGTCAATGTTTTTCCATGATGAGGCATGTTCATCTGTCAGATGGTTCCGTAACATCTGCATACACCCGTTGTAGGGGATACAAGCAAGGGGCCTTGATAATCGTCTAATTTGGCCCCCTTTCTGTCCAGTTTGTTCGCTCTCATTCCTTTTCGAACCTGAGTGAGCCGAGATTCACGTCAGGTTGAGTTTGGTACCCCTGTCAAGCCTCGAGGATACAGTCAGGCTCCTCAGTACGTTGACTGTCGCTTGACTCTCCGAACAGATACAGATGTTCTCATGTATGTTAACATAACTGAGTAGCTCCTCCTCACCACTGTAGATGGCAAGCATCTCGGCTTGGAAGGGTGTGTTGACATCTCCCCCATTCGTACGGAGTACCATCAATATGTCTAGAACCGCAAAAGCCTGCTCCAACTCTTGTGTTTGTCTTGTCCTGTGGTTCTAGTCGCAGCCTTCCAAATAGACGGGATTGATCTGCACTCCATCTCTTTAGGGGGCTATTTTAGCTAGCCTATAGACCACCATCATTGCGAAATTCCTCATCATCATTGATAGAGGTGGTAAGCCCAGCAAGGTTCTTAATGCTGCAGTCGGTGCACTCTTCCTCTTGGATGTTATGCCTCTGAGGAAGAATTCCTGTATTTTGTCCAGACGTTTCTGTGCTATAACCAGTTCGGTTCTATTAGACCATAGGAGAGCTTGGGATAATACTAGCTGAGAAGATCCACATCAGCTGCTTAGGCCTCAAATCCCACTTCATGCCAATTACTCTTTTACACTGCCAAAAGGTTATCATAGCATTTTGGAACCTACTCTCTAGTTGTTTCTGCCAGAGTAGTTTTTTGTCCAGGCTGACTCCCATTTATTTCACCGTCTCAGAAAAGTCAACTAGCTTGCCCTCGATTACCATCTTCCTCAGAGGCTCGATTTTGTACCTTCTGGAGAAGATGATAATAATACTTTTATCTGGCTGAATGGATAGTTTGTTCTATCTACACCAGATTCTGTAATTATCAAGGCTTGTTGTATAAGCTCTTGCAAGGTAGCTCCGTAGAATCCTCTGGAGAGTATGGCGATGTCATAAGCATAACGTACCGCCTTAATACCAGCACGGTTTAAGCTTACTAGTAGCTCATCCACGACCAAACTCCATAAAAGGGGGACACCCTTCGTATACCAACCCTTTCAGAGTATCACCTTGCCACGTCGTGTAAAGGTATCTACCTTCAAGGTTCATAATCCACCCTATTAGCTCTTGCGGGATACCATGTCCCTCCGCTGCTTGTTCTCAGTAACTATTATTAAAAACAGATTTCAACATGAAATGTAAAATAAGTAATTATTTACAAAATGCAAAAAAATAGTATACACACCTCGTCAGAAAAATGATTTTACTTTTCTGAACTTGATACTTAATGTACTATTATACTACGTAAACGCCTAAACCATAGATATACCCTAAATCAAAATAAAATTTAGTTAGCCATGTTCACTACAGCTGAAAAATCAAAAAAGATTGGATTTCGTGGTATCCTCTAGAAATTACCGGGGAAACATAAAAAAAAAACTGAGAATGTATTAGTAAATAAGCATAATCTGTTGTTTGAAAACATTCCTATTCGGATAAAAATTGAATTAATGGTAAGTATATGGTTTTCACATAATAGAGTAATTTTTCAAATTTAATTATTACCATTCGCCTCTTAGTCACATGCTTCAGTACTTCTGTTTTCTGTTAGTGGAACATGAACTTCAATTTTTATTTTCACGTGCATTTAATAACAAAGTCATCATCAATTCCCTATCTTAAATTAGGCTCGAGATGCGTTTAAAAATAAGTAAAAAGCATCTATAAACAAACTAAAACCTTTTAGTGTACGGTCGATTTGCTGTACGCTACAGAAGGGAAGGCACAAGCATTAACTATTGCCTTTATTGTAATTCTGTCCGATGGTTGATAAATCTTATGTTCAATAGGGCAAAATAAATGTAAAAATGTATTATTATTATTAACAATTGTGTGTCATCCTTTTGAAGAGATATTTGTGAATGAGTTATAATCTCATTCTGAGGAAATCCCTGTTAAATATTGTTCCTATAATATAAATTTGTGTCTCAACCTAATTTTATTATTCAGTATGCATCAATTTACATGTAGAGACTGCCAAAACTATATAATTAAATGAATGATGTATTAGAGCTATCCAATATACAGTGAGATTTATGGAAAAGATAATTGTGAATTGAAAATATTAATTGAGGAAAAATATGCTTGTTATGCTTATTGGGCGCTAAAAATAGTCCTCATTCATAAATATAGTCAATAAACCTGAATACATTTTACATTGAAGTAAATTTTTGTAAATGGCTTAAGTAATTACGATTAAATGAGTTAATTGTTATCATAACGGAAATAAAATTTGTGCCGTTAAACAAATAATGCTATAATAAATTTAAAAAATTTTTTCATTTATATATTACCTAATAATACCTAATTAAGTTTCATATTTTCATTATTAAATATAAATTATTCATAAATATTATTCAAATAGTTCAATTGATAAGTTTATTAATGAAAATTTACGTTTAATTTTTTATCTAATTGAAATAAAAATTGTATTTATATTATACTATATTTTATTTATTTTACATGTACATTTTTTTATCACGTAATTAAAACTTGAACAATTTTATTATTGGAATCGCAGTATTTAACTTCAAAATTAAATTAATTTAGATTTATTAATATAGAAAGTATTAGCAAAAGTTTTGCCGTTAAACAAATAATGCTATAATAAAATTTAAAAAATGTTTGGCAGAAACGTTTGGAATATTTTAAAAAACGCAAAAAGTAATATAGTAAAATATTAAGACGTTATTTTCGCTATTAAAGACTTACACATTAAAAGCCACCCGACGTATGATACATAGTTAGAAAGAGCAAAAATCAATTTTAACTTAACCATAGCCAACTATGGTTTCCATTTGAAAAAATACAACTTTAGGCCATAACTCGGAATTGCCCCTTTTTTCAAATTTCCTCGAGACTACTGGATTATAAAGAAAAAGTACCTCAAGAATGTAAAAGTTATTTCCTCCTAACTTTACAATCAACCACGATATTCACATGTGTCGGAAAAATGTTTGCTTATAACTCAAAAGCAAAAAACGATAACAAATTTTTGTTTCCGCCATTGAATATTTATCAAAAAAAAGAGGGCGAGAATGTGACTTCAATTTTTTGTATCTCCTATAGTTACTGAGTTACCCTATACAAACATCGAAGTTTGCCCACCTGTACATTAATTGATAATTTGTGGAGAACAGTCAGACACTAGATAATAATTGATCAATTTGTTCGTTTTTAGATTCTACAGAAGATGGAAACTTGGTGGTTATCAACATTCGGTTTCTAAATAATATTGTGTGTTTTGGGTTTTAAGTTTTCACATTATAGGCAATTGAATTGCAGACATTTTCCATCACATCAACAAGTTCAGCATTTGTGTTTTCTTCAAAATATCTTGGGTAAAATTTTGTTTTCAATTTTACTGTCAGGTTTTGATTTTCAATTTATTTGTATATTTATATTTATTTTATATGTATCTACAGGACAAATCCCAAATGATACAAAGAACTATTTAGATAAATATAAGTGCCCTGTTACGCTATGTAAATTAAATTAAATTAAGGTTTGTATACATAAGACAGTGAATATATGCGATCGATTCTCTTGAAACTGAACGATAATACTCCATACAATAATCAATAACATTATCAACCGCTTATAAGTAATTCAATGAATAAATAAAAGCATAAAAGGTAACTTACCCCTTTGTGAAACCCCATAGGTGAACAGCATCCGGCGAACAGTTTAACCTATATAATAATTATTCAAAAATACACGAACACTTTTCCGCCACATATTCCAACAAACGAAATCGGTATTTCCTTACCGATGGCGTACGTAGATCTGCACGCGGGAAGTCTCAATGCTTTATTTCAAAATTAGCCTGGCGCGCGACCATGAATATACACACTGCGTCGACGCAACTCAGACGCAAATTCCAATTTATTTAAATGTTCACACGTGAAAACAAATAGTAATTGGAGTCACTTTCACAGTACTTCCACACAGACCCCCACTCCAATCACCTGGTAGACTCAAGACTACGTATTTTGGGAATCGTGAAAGATGTACGAGCACAGCGGAAGTCCTGAAAAGTAAAATTAATTCGTTATTCTATGTTGAAAAATTAATTAACTAGGCCAGTAGAAATAGCGCTTCAATGAAGACTTATTTAAGGCAATACCCTTCAAATCTTATTAAATGTTGAACAGTTTGTTCTTTTTTCTTAACAATTTGTACCAATTTTGTTCAACACGTTAATTAATTCGTAGAATTCATTCTTTGTCAATTATTTTCACCTGATACAGTCCAATTATGATTTAAGAAATTGCGCTTTTTCATTGGTATAAGACTACAGCACCACATTAATTTTGCCAGTTAGGTTTGCATCAAGGAAAAAACTTTCCACAATTTGGAATTGTCTTCATTGACGGATTTATGCGACTAAAGGCACGTCGTAAAATTTTGCATAATGGTTGATTATAATTTTTATTACTTAAATTTCGAATAAATATAACAGACTTATAATTTACAAATTAAATGAAAAAATTCGACCTTTTATACCTAACTATTAATAAAAACAGTCTCTAACTATGACAATATGTAAGTAAAAACTGTATGATTGGGACGGAAAATTTTGGCCTGCCTTGGGGATGCAATTCTGTTAATCCGTCCCTGAAAATACGATAGATACACTAAAAAAAATTGTATATCGCCAGTAATGTTCAATTGAGTATTATTACTTGAAGGCAAACAATTAATAGGGAGATTATTTGTAGGGGAAGATCAAATTTTACCATTAGCAGATGTAAAATATCTAGATTTTTAATCGGGAAACCGATACTGAGCTGTGATGCCAACCACTTTCTATTTTGTGAGCATAGATTTCCTCCGATTGAGAAACATTTTACATCTTTTAGAATCAGTAGAAATCTATAAACACAACGACCCTTCCAACAATACACTCAATATCCATTATCCAATTAGATTTACAAAATTTCTAAGATCACATTGTTAAATAACAATACTCATTCTCATTTACAAGAATACTCAGATGTTGAATTGAAGTATTAGAGTGTGAACTCGTAGTTTGACCTGTAGAGCTATTTTCACAATTTCACAGTGGAATCTATTTATGTACAGTACATGTTAGACAATTATGATAATTCATGTTTTCCGATGTTTAATTCTTGCATTATTATATTCAAAGTAATTTTTACGAGTTTGCTGTTAAAATGAAATGAGAAAATGAAAATCCCAAGCAAAGGCTACACCTAATTCTTCTTTTTCTGAATTATTTCTCGTACTGCTTACAGGTATAAAATGAGTTTTTATTATTTATCTCAATTCGGACATGCTGTATGTACTTATTGCAACATAACACACCTATTTTATCACGTGCGATCATTGAAGTTAATACTCATATTTAATATTGATGTACTTCGCATAAAAGCATGTTTAAGATACTAATTCTATCTATTTAAATAATACGTACTGTTCATTCGTGATAGTTGTTCAGATGAATTCCAGAAACTATTCTCTGTAGTGCTGCTTTTCACAACGAACCTTCACAAAATGTTGTTTACACTAGTAAATGAACGGAAGCGCAAATTACTTGTAGGTCATTACTGTTAAAGGTCCATTCGCTGGCAATATCTAGGGAATACTGAACTGAAGAAGTTTTATTTACTCAACCGACTGCAATACAGTAATTTACAGTCAACTTTGTGGTGGGTGGAAGACCGAAGACTGACATCTGTATATAAAAAATCTAGGGTGTCTAGCTATGACTTGAAACACAAATACTACCCTAGTACAGTACCCTTGGAATTCTACATTATTTAGTATAAACTGGTCATCCCAGATGTAGTTCCGAAAGAATAATGTTATTTATAAATAATTGATAATACTAATCCCTAACAGCAGTTATATCCATATGTTCATCTTGATGAAAATTAGGTATTATAATCATCTATTACTAACTACTAGTAGTACCACTGTCGAATCATTTTTAATAGATTCAGTTTATACATACTGTTGACATATAAGATAATCTATGAGAAATGTAATTTCGACACTTTTTATTTTGATGTTATACAAATATAGAAAAGTAGTGTAGTTGTAATTAATTCGAGAGACGAAAAAAGTCAAGTTAATAGTTCTAGATTTCTGTATGTTCCAAAGTTAAAAATAACTGAAAAACTTAAAATTAAAGAAATATATTGCATAGAATCAGTCATTACGTGACAAAAATCCATTTTAAGCTTTAATGAAATTATTGTCAATTATATAACGAGTTTTTCACATAAAATAATGGATTAGCTATGGGATCCCCATTAAGTCTTCTTTTGGCAGGTCTTGTATTGAAGAAACTATAATGAGTTCACCTCTAGCTGAAAAAACATATTTATTGTTGGTTTAGATATGGAGAAGATGTTTCATCCTTCTTCAAAGGTACATCACGACATTTGAATGTTTTCTTATCCTTCATTAATAATATCCATCCTAACATTTGAGTTCACTTTAGAAACTGAGAAAGATAAAAAAATAAATTTCCTAGGCCTTACCCTCAAGCACCATAATAATATTATCATTACTTTCAAACTTTATAGATAACCTACATTCACAGATACAATTATTGCCAATTCATCTTTTAGTCCTCGTAGTCACAAATAAGCAGCTTACAACTCTCTATGATATAAAGAGCTTTTTCACTTCATCGTTCTCCTGAAAACCTGAATGAAGAATTCAATATAATCAAGGTTATAGCCATTAACAACGGTTTTCAACCTCAAATTAAATGAGAGAAAAAAGCAACTAAGTTACTCAAGTATCTATCGTTTTACAAAAAATTCAGATTCTTCATCGATATAAGTTTCCCTCACATGTGTTGATACCGTAAGTGAAAGAATTGCAGACATTTTATCAAAACATAATCTAAAAGTTAGCTTTAAACCTCAGAATAAATTGTCCTATTTTTTGTTCAATGCTAAAGATAAAACAAATAAGTTTAATAAACCTGAAGTATATAATTTAATCTGTTCAGAATGTGATAAATTTTGCATCAGTAATTCTAGTCGTAATATAGAAATTAGATATAAGGAACACTTTCGATATTTTAGACTTATAATAATAATAATATTTATTCAGGTGTAATAATACAGTGTTATACAGTAATAAAACATAAGTGCTACATATATACCACCTTGCAAGAGACACTAAGTATCTCTGCGCAGGCCTGTAAATGAAAATAAAAAGAAAAATAAAAAAAATAGTCAAAAAGAAATAATAATGTTTAAATTAAAGAAAATACATTCGACTTTTAAACTTATTAAATTATTAAGTTGATGATAACGAATATTTATGTTTTTGGCCCGATAGTAACTTAGATTTTAGCTAGATTATTACAAGAATTATGAATAATACAGATTCGTCTTTCTCTAACCATATTTTAGAAATAGGTTAAAATTTTACATAACCAGAGTAGAGGTTTCAAATTAAATACTCTAGAATTAATAGAAATATTCATCAAAGCAAAGGTATTAAAAATAATGACAATCAAGCATTCTGTTTGATGTCTTGATAACTTAAAATTTCCCATAATCCTCTTATGACTTCCTAGTCTACCTCCGCATTAAAATTTTACTTTACTCTACCTCATTATCCAATTTCCCTGACGTTTTATGTGTTATGAATGATCCTGATAACCCCACGAATCGAATCTCACAAAAATATTCCGATTCGGACCTACACGGCTTTTTTTTTATTATAGCTGAAATCCCGGCTCATTGCCTGGACTAAAATTGCCGATCAAAGATTTCTTGTTGCTTGACTGATATGAAATGTCCATTTGAGTGAGTTTTCCAATGTAAAATCAAGTAACTTTATACAGCCTGGTTCGGATGTTGTTTCATACTGAAGATTAATTAATTTCTGCGTCCTATCTGTATTCAGTATGAAGCCGTTTTTCTCAAACCAGACAACTGCATCCTCAAGGGAAGTATCAGATTTATTCTTCAATTCTTGTCGTGTTTTCGCAATGTAATCCAGGCAATGAGCCGGGATTTCAGCTATAATAACAAAAAGACATGTAGGTCAGAATCGAAACATTTTTGTGGGATTCGATTCATGGGGTTATCAAGATCATTCATAACACATAAAACCTCACCGCCCCCCCCCCTTGGGAGGCAGAAATGGCCCCCTAAAGGGTAATTTCGAATTTAAAATGCACCAAGGGGGTTTTACTTGATAACAATTCTGAGGGTGGAAAATCGATCAAATTAGCCATTTGTGCACCCTTATAGATTATGTTGGCAATGTATATTATTTTTGGATTTTAAATCCACCAAGGAGGTTTTTTGCGTCGCTGATCACGATTTTGACGTCAGATTTACTTTTAATCAATTCTGGGGGTGGAAAATCGGCAAGTTTAGTAACTGGTGAGGTTTTATGTGTTTTGAATGATTCTGATAACCCCACGAATCCAATCCCACAAACATTTTTCGATTCTGACCTACATGTCTTTTTTTATTTTCCGGTTCGTTGCTTGAACTATTTTAACTAGAGTGCTATCGTCAGCCAACTTAACACTGATAAACGGAATTTATTGGTCTTCCTAGTTTACTCCATAAGTCACCTTGAAAACATGTAAGCCTTAAAGTAAATCGATTGACTAAATAATCTCAGTTTATTTCCAACTTTTAGATTGACAACATTCTTACCGATTTCTGCAAACTCAATGTCTTATAACGTTATGCGTAGGTTCAACATGGAGATCTTGGAGGTATAATTGTCGCTGCCACACCAATTGAAAAATTCCATATAATCTTTACGGATTATTTTAAAGTCTTGAGCGTTAGCTTTGTTTCACGAGCTGTTTCGCGTACAAAATCACAAATAACTCGTGAAATTATTTGGTTCGTGCTCGCAAGTCTATTGTGGACTTAATAAAGCCAATGTTTTACAGGCTGAAATAGCACAGCTTTGAAAATAATGCTGTCTGAGAGGTATGTAGTAATTACTTTGTCTGGAGTTGTTGCTTTCCGATGGAAATGATACATTTTATCACTTCTTGTCTGTTTGTCTGTCATTTGTTGGGAACATGTTTGCTTCAGACAGTGATATGCGGAAAATTGAAAGCAGACGTATAAATTAATGTGTTACACTCCACGTTAACAATTTGTGTTGTTTGATGATATTTACACGAAGTATAATTGTTATTAAGATCGTTTCATTTCATCATAATGTGTTTTCACTTGCCTCTCTATACCTAGTAAGGAAAGAGTTACAACCGGCATAAAAAAAGGGGATTCGAAATTCGTCCAATTCCAATTCGTATGCAGGTAAACATGGCATTCTGTCGTCCAATTTTGGGAATACGAAATTCGTCACAAAGATTATTATTGATTTTAAAATTCTAAAATACAATGAAGACCTTGTTGATGCAACAATTTTGCCACCATAGACGTCCAAGAATTTTTTTTTCGTTTACAAAATAATTAATATGATTGAGAAATTATATTATGTCGGTTCTACTTTATTTATTCACTAAATTTGTGTAATAAAAAAATGTGAAAATCTTTTCTCCGAATTATGGCTGAGTTTTTAGATTTACTACACTTTTACATTTTATGTACACTTCTATTGAAATTTTAGCAACACATCCATGAAATAAAAAATATTCGGTGAACTATAATACAAAGAGTTATTCAAATGAGAGTGAAAGGACTGGCAAGTATTCGTGATTTTATTTAGAGTTGAAGAAGCTTCAGCCCAAATGTGGAATAGTGGCTTCGCCGAATATAAAATGATCCTCCAAATAATCAGCAAAAACCGTTAACTCATCTTCACTTGGTTCTATCGCAAGTAAGACAAAAACAAAAAAATCGATCACCAGATTTGGATTTAAAAATACCAAACCAAAACAATACCAGAGCCACTTTCCAGTTTCACAATTTTTATTTTTATAATCACCACTTAACCCCAACTTTTGTATTTTACGCCACCAAGACTGATTAAGATGGAAGCTGCAACCAATAATTGTAACGTTATAAATAAACCTAATTTTTTCCAAACAGAGTCTATAAGTTTCTTCTGATTTGTTTTTCAGTAAACTAAACACTAGCGGTATATAGTGTCCATTTATGTAACCATGTATGGTGAATAGTTGTGTGAAAAATGTTGTGCAATATTGAAATGTGCCATCCATGTATATAAAACTCGACTTACAAGAAAAATTCAACTTTGTTTGGCAGCTAAAAATTACAATTCCGTTTCGGAAATTATTATCCAGAACAAAATTTTGCTCTCTTGACGTTTTGTGCGAATGTTCTTGCAGATAACGGCGAACTTCGTTGGCAGAGCGAGGCAAAGTTGGCAATGTTTTGCGACGTCTATTGTAAATATTTTCTTTGATGCATTTTAAGTTCCGGAAAATCAATGTTTCTGGAGAAAAATCTGAGGGATAACCATTTGAAGCTAATTCTTTATGCAATATTTTAGTTGGTCTCTCTGTAGGTTCTTTTTCCGCTTTTCTTTTGCGGGCAACACTAAGAACTTGTCTAGTAGTTTTTTCTTCAGGTTTGTGATTATGTTGATTTTTTAATGTTGTTACTACCCGATTCCCCAATGGTATACACATAAACCTTACTTTTAGGCCGTTTGATGCACATCTAGGCAGTTTCATTACTTGAAGATAGAAGTTAAGAAAACGGACACTATTTCAGTGTTTTCGCGTTCACTATTGATTTCTTTCACAAACGACATTTTAAATGAATCTCCAGCTGTAACATTGGATATTTATAAAGCATTTGACAGAGTCTGGCACCAAAGCCTTCTTGGGAAACTTTCCGTCATGGTTTGCTGTCTACCAACAAGTTTTCTCTCAGATAGATCACCCCATGTGGTAGTTCACGGGGAGTATCCCCGATATAATGGTTATCAAAGATGGTGTTCCACAGGGAGCTGTCTTAGCACCAACTTCGTTTCTACTCCATATCCACGATCTATGCGTGCCGTCCACAGCTTTGCAGATGATGGTACTTTGTACATTTAATTGCGATTTCTCATCTAGAGCCCCTGTATCATCTAATGAAGCCAGAAGAGCGAGACAGAGACAGGTTGACTCAATTAATGGAGATCTTGCAATGATTTTGAAATGAGGATCTAATCTAGTAGAGTTTAATGCAACCAATACTCAAGCTGACAATATGATGATGTCAGGTACAATTTCCATCGCCATGAAACTATTTTTTAACTCAATTAGTTTTTAATTAGTTTAAATATTAATGGAGAAAAACTACCAATATCTAGAAGAATGAATTATGTCTATTTACTTAACAGAAAAAAAAACTAGAATTAATGATGGAATTGGCATTCAAGTCAGTTCATTAACTTCTATTGAAAGCTTCCAATAATCCGTTTTATGTTGCCAGTAGACCTGGCTACGTGCTGATTATTTGACGCTGCTGTTATAGGATTTTCAATTTGCCGTATTCCACAATAAATACAATAATTTGCAATACCTCGAAAAATCTACAAAGTTTCTGTTCATTTATTAATTCCCAACAGAGTGCTATAGATATTCCAAAATTGTCCAATTTATTTCAAGAAAACGCAGTTGTAGTAGAATGTTATAAAATCTTTGCTCGGCGCAATTCCATAAAATTGGCATCAAGAAATTACAAATAAATGAATTCAACAGATGCATGTACTTGTACTATATGGCCGGCTGTTGTACTTGAGATGTTGTATAAATATAGAGAAGTAACTAGACATTGCCATTGTAATTAATTTGAGGGACAAAAAAGTCAAGTTAATGAACTGTCCTGGTTTGTTACCAACACCTGGTGTAACACAGGTGTGTTTAAAGGATTTGAATTCACATGCAACTCGACAGTGAATTTAAAATTAGTTTATTTAGAGACCTGAAGTGCATTTCATTCAAGAATTTGTAAACGGACAGCGTAGCCATATGATATATTACTGCGGTATATATAAATTAGAATTATTAATTAAGAGTATTCATTTGCCAGGAAGATAATTTTAGTAGATCTGGGGAGCAACTAAATATATTATAAAATTAATTAGCGGGCTTATAATGAGAGCGCAAACTTACATTAGCGTACAAAAGTACATAGGGTACTTGTTGCAATTAATTTTGGTTAGTATCTACCTAGGTAGGTATTGAGGAAAAATGATGCGTTCATTTTATTAAATATACCTCAAACTAAACATATGTAAATAAACAAGAGAGCATATTATTCGGATTGTGAACCTAAGTTAATTTTTTCAATTATTATTGTCCAAAGCAGTTGCAGTTCTGAAATTAAATTGATTGTAATTTCATGTTTTGAACTGCCGAAATGATGGAAAATAAATGATTAACCTCCAAATGGTCGAGTGGGGGTATTAAAATAGGATACCAGCGCCATATTAAAGCTGATTTTTAATAATTGATTTATAATTATTATTAAAAAACACATCGCATTATTTAAAAGCAAGTTCTCTAAAAATAAATAGTTATCAATAAAATGATGCTCATTAATATTGGAAGCTTTTCAGTCTGAAGTAGATGTTATGTCATGCAAATTGAAATATCATTTGAATAAGTCTACTATACCACACAGTACTCTGGGATTATACTACGAATCGCTATCCAATTTACTGAAAAGTAAGAAAATGAAAATATTTTATATATTATATCCTTGTCACAAAAAGCCTTACATGCTACTATCTCAATGAGCAATTATTGAGCATATACAATCGTAAGTGAAGAAATATTAATCAAAAATAGCACTACATAAACTTATCGAATCAAATATAATTTTCAATTTTCAAGAAGTTTTATTCTTATTGGAACTTGGAATACTGAATTCAGACTATTATCTACCGAATTACTCGATATTAGTTTTATCTCCATCTAGTGTATTTATTCTGAACTTTCGTGTTGTTGTATGAACTACCATAGATATTAACATGCAGGTTGTGTCAAAACCTAATGTTATTTTATTGTAGTAGAGAAAACTGTTGCCGATTTTATATTCTTCAGAAAATGAAACAGCCATCAACACATGTACATTTACTCTTGCATGCTGAAGATGAATTACAATGAATGTGGCGAGTAGAGGATATGAATTCAACGCGAACAGAATGAATCATGTATATTGCCGTATATTGCTCTTTCAACGAATTTCCGCTTTTTTATAGTTGCTCCATTAAACAATAGATGGACGTACCTTATTATAGCATCTTTCCTTGGTAGAATGTGATATTTATTACCCGATAATCCCGATATCTGCGCTATTCGTGATTGCAATTGAAAATTGTTATCGAGATGAATCGAAGTTATGTTTCACGGGATACTTATTAGGAAATATTACTTTGCGAATCCCTTTGGGAACACCATACTGGTTCTAGGAGCAACGATTTTCGACATCGTTGACCACCTTCTTGGAAGAGATGTTTCTTTTTCTTATAATATGAATTATTGGAACAACCTTTTTTCCCCTTGACAAAGCGAAGGAACCCCGAATCTACCTCCGTAGTTGGCATACAATTCACAATTGGTAACATAGATTTCAAAAAAACCTCGAAAGAAGTTCTTTACAACCTTAATTCTATGGTTATTGCGACGTTAAACAAAACAGGGGTGCCGTGAGCGTGACTTTTCTGACGAGGTTGACGAGGACAAGTGACAAATCAACACGACGAAACAACAATAATAATTAACTGCTTCCAAGATGTGCTAGTACTAGAATCATTTAATATTTAATGGATATCGATTAAAATTCAGAATAACACATCTTTTAACAAGCTAAATTATGACTTCTCAACAAAGGTTACAAGGTGATTTAATACAATGCTCGGATATTTCCTCTACATCCACTATGTACAATATACCTTACCAGTCCTCCTTCCTTATTAAAGGGAGGAAATCCATCAGAACGTCGTTTAGAACCCAATTTCCGCCCTCCCGTCCTCCTTCAAATAGGGTGATAATAATTTCGGAGAAACGTATGTAAATCTCGAAACATAACCTGGATACCTAGTGAAATTATTTGATAATGTTGTGTTAATATTGTTTTAGAACAGAACGGGGTGAAACAGATATCTACAAGAGCAGCATTAGTCACAGTATTAATAATATTTCTGAGTTCATTAAGTGCTCTATTCATAGTATATAGAAACTTTCCAGATGTAACAGAGTGAGTACTGCTAATTGTTTCTACAAAACATTGTTAATCATGTTATTCTAGAAATGAACGTGTACATATTAAAGTTCCTTTCAATATAGAAGATGCCAAGCAGTTAGGAATTGTATTGGATCGATATAAAGGTGAACATTATTATCAGGTTATGGCTGGAGTTTTCATCACTTATGTATTGTATCCTTTTAATATTTTCATATTTGGAATAGTTTAATTTATACTTGTAGCTTGGGCTATATTGAAATAATTCCATATATGAACTTTATAGTTCCAAACATTGTTAAAATGTTACATTCAAACAATAGATGCAACAGATATTAATTAGATCATCGATTATGAAGAATACTTTACTTCATATTAAGAAATTCTATCGTTTCACCCTTTACTATGTGATTTTATCCATATTTTAAAATTAAACACTACTATGTTGATATCAATTATTTGTAACTTCCGTTACTTGAGTTTCGGGGTTAGTATGCCATCTTCAGACGGTATTTGAATAGTAGTGTTTAATTCCATAATATGGATACTTCACATTATTTTCCGATTATCTTGGTAGAAAGGAGAAACACTTACTAGGTATGCCATTTTTATTTACAAATTTATCGTAACCAATTGCCTTTATAGTAGTCATTTTACCAAAAGTGGGACTTTTTTTCCAACTTTTGGTTTGAGAATACAGCAAGTTAGGAAATTTTATGTAGATTACGAAAAAATTAATGAGAGAAAACCTGTAGGAAAATGTCGCTATTTATATATATACAATTTTCCGTGTTTTTCGACCAAAAAATGTTAATAGCTTTAAAATTATGCATTTTAGGAAAAAAAGTTTTGAACAACAGAATCATAATGTACGACATATCGTTTCTTATGTTTTTGGGGTCACTAATAACGAATTTGACTTACTTTTGTTCTGATAAGACATGGAAATTGTTTATTTTGGAAATTTGGGAAAATTAAGGTAACAAAAGAGAGACAAGAATAATTTTAAAATTTGATTATATTAGATTTTTATTGATAAAAAAGTTTATTCATAATAAAAAATCCATCATGATCTCCTTGTATATCTGGGCACTTTGATTGGTGATGGACCGCTTTCTTCACTTTTTGGTTTTGCTTCCTCTTCAGAAGAACTATCGTGGCATTATTTTGGGCATCATATGGTTTAACGCTTGCGCACTAACTGAATGCAGTGCTACTCAATGCATGGTCCAGCGCATCGGAAGATTTAACGCAGCGGTGCTTTATCGGGGAGTTGAAACTGGCGGGAGATCAAAAATTTTTTGAAATTTTTCGGGTCATTAATTTTTGTTTTTTTTTTCATACCAAATATTAATGGAAAAAGTCATATTTTACATAAGAAAGTTTCTATGAGTTTTCAGAACAAAATTAAGTAAAAATTCGTTATAACTGACCCAAAAAACATAAGAAATGATATGTCATACATGATAATTGAAAAACAAAAGAATTTTCATAATTTGGAAAATTGATGTTTTCCATGACTTTTCAGAGAACAAAACTAAGTCAAAATTCGATATAACTGACCCAAAGAACATGAGAAAAAAAAATTCCATAACTCGGAAAATTTGGTCACATGTGGGAAATTTATGATGATCATCACTTTAAGTAACGTTACCCTTATACACTTCAATCATACGATATTTAACTTTTAAATATGATTTTTACTCGTAAAGAGTCATTAATTGAATATATATACCGGGTGTCCCAGTATACCTGTTCCAATGGATTATCTCAGCCATTTCGAAAGAAAAAAATTTGAAAATTTCAGATCTCCAATTCGTTCAAAGAACCTTCAACTGAGAAAAACAAAAATTGAAAGTCACTTCCGGTTTGACCGGAAGTGACTCTGACTTTGCAGCACCCTTTATATTTTTTGCAATTTTTGATTTCTACTCAAAACTATATTTCCAACGATGTATCACACTTTGTATTTTACATTTGATTTGATGGAGAAAACGTCAATTGAAATTTCAAATTGAAAGAATTGCAGTAGGCTACGATATTTTGTGTAATCTTGATTTTGACTTCAATAAAAATTGATAATTCATGAACAATTTTGCATTCGAGATGATGAAGAGAACGTCAAATTTCAAATTATTAGAATTGTAGTAGAACTGGAAGAATTAATAATTCTTAAATGAAAACCTTGGTGTGCCATGGAAACATTTGAATACATTTGTTTGTAACTTTGATAGTGATACATCGTTGGAATGATAATTTTGAGTAGAAATCAAAAATTGCAAAAAATCTACAGGGTGCTATTTGACATAAAGAAGTCAAAGTCACTTCCGGTCAAACCGGAAGTGACTTTCAATTTTTGTTTTCTCAGTAAAAGGTTCCTTGAACGAATTGGAGATCATAAAATTGTCAAATTTTTATGTTTTGAAATGACTGAGATAATCCATTGGAACATGTATACTGGGACACCCAGTATATATATATTCGGTTTTCCCGCGCTACGAGTCGAAAATTGAAATCTTGATACTCAATTCTTATGGTAAATTTAATGCCGAACAACTTTTGTTTGAAACTTTTTTCCTAAAGTCATAGTTCTAAAGCTATAAACGTTTTTTGGCCGAAAAACACGGAAAATTGTATATATATACATAAATAGCGGCATTTTCCTACATTGAAGGTTTTCTCTCACTATTTTTTTTGTAAACTACGCAAAATTTCCTAACTTTCTGTACCCTCAAGCCAAAAGTCGGAAAAAAAGTTCCAAAACCCAAAAAATCCGTTAAAATGACTGTACTTATTAGTGCATTATTACAATAAATTTGTGACACACTAAGAAACAAGTTTTTTCAAAACTTCAACATGAATCTATTCAATATTATTATGTGTACTATTTGAACATTTGAATTATGATAATTTCCTTAATTTATAATAGTTTACAAACTTTTGCAATTCCAGGATCATTGTTTCTTTCCATTTTATCAGGATTCCTCTTTCCATTTACACATGCTCTAGCATTGGTTTGCACCTGTTCGGCACTGGGGGCGTCATTGTGCTTTATGATATCACAATTATTGGGCCGGAAGCTCATATTCAAGTACTACCCAGAGAGGGCTTATAAATGGGCCGTACAAGTCAACAAACATCGTGATAACTTACTAAATTACGTTATATTTTTAAGAGTAACTCCATTCCTTCCAAATTGGTTCATCAATTTGACTGCACCTGTGATAGGAGTTCCACTATTGCCTTTTACTTTAGGGACATTCATAGGAGTAGCACCTCCTTCCTTCATCGCTATACAGGGTGGTAAAACTCTACACAATATGACTGCATCAGATACGGCATTTAATTTAAATTCTGTTATACTATTAGTGGTTTTTGGAATCATTTCACTCATACCCATTTTGCTCAAATCCAAATTGAAAGATAAAATAGAATAATTTTCTATGAAGATTTAATTCATTTTTAATACGTGTTTTATGTTATAATGGTACAAAGATGGAAGTGTTAGTGATATTGATTTATGGAACCTAAACAGCTTCAGAAATCATATTTCTGAAAAAGCTAGTTATCCAAATTCTGTTGTATGTTATCTTATTAAGATATTTATTTTGTAACTATTCAAGTGAATAAAGAATTATTGTTTCATTAAATCTGATTGGAATACCAATAATTACAAATAATCACTCTTACCCACTACAAATATTAAAGTACTAAGGACTTTTCAGCTACCAAGTAGCTAGTACTTTAATAAAATTTTTAGTAGATAGAGCGATTATTTCGTACTTACTAATGTTATAGTGTATACACAGTTTTGTGAACTCTTTTTGTGTATCGGAGTGGAATATCCAGTAGCATTAGGTTAGATTAGGTTTGAACATTTGTTTTAAACACCTCAAACCTATTTAGTGTACCCAGTATTTACATTTTTTTAAATTTATCTACAAATAAAGCTGAGAAATGCAATGGAAATGATATGATCATTTGAATTTAACGTAAAAGCGCTAGAAAGACCCGAAGTATTCTGAACGCGCCGAAACGTCACGGTTCTAATCTTCATTTATTTTGACAATATACTCGATAGGCATAAATCATCCAAAATTTGTATCTAGGTGGTTATTAATAGTAAATGCAAATTAGAACATGGCTATTTTAGTGTGATAGAATTAGCTTTTTGGAGTTTTTAATTCTGAGTTCGGAGAAAAAAATTGCTTTAAGTAGATAATTATGATACAAATTGAAGGAACTAAAATCGAGCACTTTTTGATCTTTGCAAATGGTAAAAATGGCCAAAATCGGTTTTTCGAGTGGAATATCCAGTAGCATTAGGTTGGGTTAGGTTTGAACATTTGTTTTAAACACCTCAAATCTATTTTGTGTACCTAGTATTTACATTTTTTAAATTTATCTACAAATAAAGCTGACAAATGCAATGGAAATGATATGTTCATTTGAATTTAACGTAAAAGCGCTAGAAAGACCCGAAGTATTCTGAACGCGCCGAAACGTCACGGTTCTAATCTTCATTTATTTTGACAATATACTCGATAGGCATAAATCATCCAAAATTTGTATCTAGGTGGTTATTAATAGTAAATGCAAATTAGAACATGGCTATTTTAGTGTGATAGAATTAGCTTTTTGGAGTTTTTAATTCTGAGTTCGGAGAAAAAAATTGCTTTAAGTAGATAATTATGATACAAATTGAAGGAACTAAAATCGAGCACTTTTTGATCTTTGCAAATGGTAAAAATGGCCAAAATCGGTTTTTCGAGTGGAATATCCAGTAGCATTAGGTTGGGTTAGGTTTGAACATTTGTTTTAAACACCTCAAATCTATTTTGTGTACCTAGTATTTACATTTTTTAAATTTATCTACAAATAAAGCTGACAAATGCAATGGAAATGATATGTTCATTTGAATTTAACGTAAAAGCGCTAGAAAGACCCGAAGTATTCTGAACGCGCCGAAACGTCACGGTTCTAATCTTCATTTATTTTGACAATATACTCGATAGGCATAAATCATCCAAAATTTGTATCTAGGTGGTTATTAATAGTAAATGCAAATTAGAACATGGCTATTTTAGTGTGATAGAATTAGCTTTTTGGAGTTTTTAATTCTGAGTTCGGAGAAAAAAATTGCTTTAAGTAGATAATTATGATACAAATTGAAGGAACTAAAATCGAGCACTTTTTGATCTTTGCAAATGGTAAAAATGGCCAAAATCGGTTTTTCGAGTGGAATATCCAGTAGCATTAGGTTGGGTTAGGTTTGAACATTTGTTTTAAACACCTCAAATCTATTTTGTGTACCTAGTATTTACATTTTTTAAATTTATCTACAAATAAAGCTGACAAATGCAATGGAAATGATATGTTCATTTGAATTTAACGTAAAAGCGCCAGGAAGACCCGAAGTATTCTGAACCCGCCGAAACGTCACGGTTCTAATCTTCATTTATTTTGACAATATACTCGATAGGCATAAATCATCCAAAATTTGTATCTAGGTGGTTATTAATAGTAAATGCAAATTAGAACATTGCTATTTTAGTGTGATAGAATTAGCTTTTTGGAGTTTTTAATTCTGAGTTCGGAGAAAAAAATTGCTTTAAGTAGATAATTATGATACAAATTGAAGGAACTAAAATCGAGCACTTTTTGATCTTCGCAAATGGTCCAAAAAAATGGCCAAAACCGGTTTTTCGCGTCCGACATCGTCGGATTGAGTTAAAAAGAAAAAAAGCTTTCAATAAGCTTATGCGCCGTAAAAAGACGGAAGAAATGAGCTGCGGATGAACCCGATTGGTCCTGCGGTGACCCCGCAAAATGCAAAAAACCATCGATTTTGCTCGAAATTTCAAAAATTCATAACTTGTTCTTTTAAAGATTAAGAAATAGGTTGTATCTTTTGTGCCCACCAAGTACCACACAAAATTTCAGCAAGATCGGATGTATACTTTTTGCAAACCGCAGGTTAATGCAAAAAAAGCACCCTGGCTCGAAAATCGATTTATTTTTAATCCGTACTACCATTCAATAATATTAAGATTGCGCGTATTTTCAAACTTCTAGTAATGTCGGAAGTACTCTAAAATAACGATAAAAAATAATACAAAAAATTTGAAAAGTGACATTGATAAAACGTATTTTGAACTTATTGTACTAAAAAAACGAAAGTAAGTAGTAATATACGAAATTGCTCTTACTTATAGCATGTGAAACATTACAGAATATTTTGTTATTTACTTCAATTCCAAAATGTTGTAATACTAGGCAATGTAATTATAATATTGTTGGAGAGCAAGGGTTTCCGAGATATTGTTGTTTTTTACGAGCCCAGCGCACGAAATACCATTATTTAAAATAATTGTTTTAGCAACTTTTACGAAAGATAAGAGGTTGGAAATTTGGTAAGTTGTTCATTAACTATTGAAGATGATCCCGTAAAAAAATAGGGCGCTACCGCACCACAACTTTTTATTTACGGCCATTTTACAAAAGTGCTTTTTATTGCATTAAGCTGCGGTTTGCAAAAAGTGTACATCCGATCTTGCTGTTGTGTGGTACTTGGTGGGCACAAAAGCTACAACCTATTAAAATTTCAGCTCTTTATCTTTAAAAGAACAAGAGTTATGAATATTTGAAATTTCGAGCAAAATCGATGGTTTTTTGCAATGTCACCGCTGGGCCAATCGGGTTCATCCGCAGCTCTTTTTTTCCGTCTTTTTACGGTGCATAAGCTTATTGAAAGCTTTTTTCTTTTTAACTCAATCCGTCAATGTCCGACGCGAAAAACCGGTTTTGGCCATTTTTACCATTTCTTTTGAACCATTTGCGACGATCAAAAGTGTTCGATTTTAGTTCCTTCAATTTGTATCATGATTATCTACTTAAGGCAATTTTTTTCTCCGAACTTTATGCAAAAATTACCGACATTTATTGCTAATTCTATCACACTACATGAATAATTCTTGCCTTCGCAATAACGAATGGGGGCTAGGATAACTATTGTTAATGTTATATATAATAGTCAGATGGCATGTAAGGATGAAAACAAAAGGTTGCTGTAGACGAGACACGGAAGGTCGAAGCAGCTGTACACTCGTTTACATCATTTTAAGTGAGAAATACTTGTCCCCACTCGTAAAGATATTATTTCCAATTCAATATCGAGGTATTTGTCAGGGAGTTGTTTAAGAATTACTCACGGTTCCTAGGATAGGTTAGTAGAATTTAAGTTGAACAAGGCACATATTTATATATTGTAGATATGGGATTCTACCTAGTAAAATTGGACGTGGTGGATAATAAGCTATTCTTCATATAAAAAAGTTGTTTATTAGAATGCATTAAGATGTAAATAATCTTAACAATTTTTGGTATAAGTTGATATTACTCAATATCATTATTCAACAGTACGAGGTGATATAAGTGACTGATATATCTGTAGAATTTTGTGTGGGAAGACTGATTGGACGCCAATACCACCAGTTGTACCATACTAGAAAAAATAAATACATTTTTTACCCTTAAAAGCAGTTTTTGTTGCGTTCCAATTTTACAGTCCTAAATGTTCCGGAAATTCGAGATCTTGCGACTCGAATATGAGGTGTCTTAATTTTTACTAACACCAAATGCCATATAATATTTGACAATTGTTGTAGAACAAATCATCCAACCACTTCTTAATTGTGTTACATCTATATTTGTTCAACATACGAACAGAACTTGCAAAAGAGATAATGGCTATATAGTTGTAAGTAGATATAGTAGAATCGAGGCCACTGCCTCACTTGGAAGGTCCTATTTTATTTGCCTCCTAAATCAATCACATTACATCAACGATCCTAATAAAATTTGCTGATTATCAGAACGAGAGATTTTGATAACCTGACAGTTATCCACAAAATTACATTAAACCAATTACTAAACTGATTCTAACAAATATTGTATACTTTGGACCGCCGTGATTAAATTAATCTAATCACACAAAAAAGGTGGCTGTAGATGATGCGATAATTAATACACCCAAATACCTAGGTCGTAAAAGTTCAAATTTACAATCATTATAAAAATTGGGAATTATCTGTTAGGGTCACAGCCCAGGAGTGGGGGATTTGTACATAATCCAGAAATGAACCCTTGGATTAGTACTAGGTTTGAAAATTGGCTAATAAGAGTACTCAATCAATCAAAACGGGGGCGGAAAGCTTAGACCGCTTGATTGGGTTCATTGTGAGGCCCTTGATACAAGAATCAGTCCAGCAGGCCTAAGGCAGTGCCGAAGGCTAAGATTTTGCATGGACTGATATCTCTTATGGCTTCAAGCAGCATATGTGTGCTCCCGAGGTGTTGTAGCCTAAGAGAAGCCAATGCTGGACATTCTGCTAGATGTGAGAAGCAGTTTCATCCGCCTCTTCACATTCACTACAAGTTGGGTCTTCAACAATGCCCATTGTGTGTAGATGTTTATTCGGATGACAGTGTCCTGTCACCAGTTTTAGGCCTCTCCTGCTCATAGAGAGTAGAGTTTTAGAAAGTTTAGGCGGGAACTCCCTAATGTGGAGCTTCACCTGCCTCATGCCGGGGGGAACCACGCCAGATCGAGAGCCACTGTCTGTCCAGTAGCTCCTCGAGAGCGTGGAGCCCGGTGGTCGATGAAATTCCGATGGTGGAATCGGGGCCAGGGGCGCTCAATGAACCCCGTTTGGTCAATTCATCGGCCACTTCGTTTCCCTTCATGCCAGAATGGGCAGGTACCCACACTAGCTGCAGTTTGTTCCTTCTGGCTAATTGAACCAGTTTCCCTGCACTCCAACACAAGCCTAGAAGTCACTCTGTGGGTGCGAAGTGCGCCAAGTGCCGCTCGGCTGTCGGTGCAGATGTAAATCCGCCTACCTCAGTAGTTTAATCTTTAGTTTTCCAGGGCACATGTCCGTGTTGCAAAGACCTCAGCCTGGAAAACGGTTGCTTGGCCACCTAGGGGAACTGAAATAAGAGTACTCACAACCCACTCAACCAAATAGATATATTCCTGAGGATTCAGTTACACCAATTGATTATAAAATAGCTCTATTTAATAGTCTTATTCGAATAGATTATCTCAGTCATTTCAAAAGATAAAAATTTGAAAATTTCATGATCTCCAATTCGTTCAAGGAACCTTTAACTGAGAAAAACAAAAATTGAAAGTCACTT
Organism: Endomychus coccineus; assembly: GCA_958510875.1. Lineage (NCBI taxonomy): Eukaryota > Metazoa > Arthropoda > Insecta > Coleoptera > Endomychidae > Endomychus > Endomychus coccineus. The sequence goes on along the minus strand of OY294068.1, from coordinate 183,242,742 downwards.
TCGATTGGACCGGAAGTGACTCTGACTTTTTTATTTCAAATAGCACCCTGTATATTTTTTGCAATTTTTGATTTCTACTCAAAATTATCTTTCCAACGATGTATCACTATCAAAGTTACAAACAAATGTATTCAAATGTTTCCATGGCACACTAAGGTTTTCATTTAAGAATTATTAATTCTCCCAGTTCTACTACAATTCTAATAATTTGTAATTTGACGTTCTCTTCATCATCTCGAATGCAAAATTGTTCATGAATTATCAATTATTATTGAAGTCAAAATCAAGATTACACAAAATATCATAGCCTACTGCAATTCTTTCAATTTGAAATTCCAATTGACGTTTTCTCCATCAAATCAAATGTAAAATACAAAGTGTGATACATCGTTTGATAGATAATTTTGAGTGGAAATCAAAAATTGCAAAAAATACAAGGGTGCTATTTGAAATAAGAAAGTCAGTCACTTCCAGTCAAACCGGAAGTGACTTTCAATTTTTGTTTTTCTCAGTTGAAGGTTCCTTGAACGAATTGGAGATCATGAAATTTTCAAATTTTTATCTTACGAAATGGCTGAGATAATGCATTGGAACAGGTATACTGGGACACCGGGTATTATGAGCAAGCGAAATTAAAACAACGAAATTGAGGAACTTCAGCAAATAGCGTTGGACAATGGTTGCAAGAAATCTTTGATCAATAACTTAATTTCTAAACAAAAATTGAAGGCAAACATTTAATCAAAGCTAGGTAATTTAGAAGGGATAGAAATGTACAAGCAAAAAAGCAATTTAAGGAATTCAGATTTAATTCCTGCTAAGGGTAATCCCTTGTTTAGTCTTTAACTCACAAATAGTATTAAAACATGCACATTTTGATTTGTAATGTTAACTCTGATGATGGCTATTTGGTAGCTGAAAGGTCCTCTGTATTTTAACAGTATTTTTATTGGATAAGGATGATTGTTCCTTATTTATAGTGTATCCACAGTTTCACCTCTTTTATAGTTTGATAATTAACAATTTCTTTATTGCAATTTGTTTTATGATTGCGAATTTATTCGTCACTGTATATCTTTCCATAGTTTGACCTTTATATATTTTCAATTCACCAACCTACGATAAGATCTAGAGTGTACTTACAAATGTTTGTTGGATTTAAAACAATCGAAATTGTTTTGCAGTTGTGGCTACACTCCCGAGATGGTTTCAGAATGATTGTACGAGTGCCAAAACTTTGAACAACTGATACGTAACTACATTCTGTACTAGGTAATGTGTAGGTAGTTGCTTTGGCATCTATCATTACATATCTTTCAATGCTTTGCCCTGACCATTCTGAAATAACATATGGTCTTGGAAACAATGTACGAATTATCCTTCCTGCTGACATTTTATTTATTCGCCACACCACATGACTGTTGGAAGAACTGAATGCATTGGAAGTACTCTCAAATAAGTCAGCTAGATTTTGTATATTAGAATTTGTTGCTTTTATATTATTCGATTCTTCATCTAATAAATCTTTATGATTAGAGTAAACTTCTCTTAATGTCTCAAAAGAGACCAATTTTTGGTTGGTCTGAAACAAAAAGTGTAAATTCAATTCCTCAATCAACTACATTACCATAAATGTATGAAATAAACCCTCTGATGAGTTTGCAGCTTCTGAATTATGTTTATAAAAAAGTTCTTTTACTATTTCACTCACTTTTATCACATAAGGTGTTCCAGATTGGTACAGACTATGATTATTAAATCCTGTCAAGTTGATAACTGAATGGACATTTTCACAAGGCCAACATTCCATTTCTGGTACATAAAAAAAGGAATTTTCAAGTAGACAACTCTCATCATATAAATCTGCAAAAAAAATGATTTCAATGTCGTTCAGGATTTGTATTGAAGATCTGGCAATTCTCTAGTTTATAACCCTCTAAGATTTCTATTCAGGACCATTAATTTTCACACTTGACAATTAATTGTATTGACCCAAAACAAACTATGTATTGACTGGGGGTTCTATACTAAGGAATTGCCAAATATTTCGGTAGTACTATTAAAATGAATGAGAATTTCGATTATATTTTATAATATAATTATATCTTACTGGTGAGAGATGGAAACTTCTTGATTATAGGCACAGACAAGAATCGAAGGGCTTTCAACCCGGGATATATCAAACCCTGTACATTTCGAAGCACTATACTGGAAGTAGGCTGATGTACGTTGAGTAAAACATAGACGAATGATATAACAAAAATAATAAATACGAAGATCTTTGTAATAGTATAAATAAAAGTTTGAGCCTTGGCAGAGATGTAACAATTTGAGCTTTCATGTTTTTCTTCTAGAATATTAAAGCTACTTAGGAGTACGTCGGTAATTTGGTTGTCACTTAAGTTTAGAGTTTTGGCGAATTTTATTAAATTATTTACATCTTTCTGATACTGTACAAGTTCTTTTGGCATTGTATACTTAAATAAACATAACCAAAAAATAATCCATCATCCAACATCCATAGGGAAATTCGATGTTTGATCTGTGGTCCTGTTAATATACTCAAACGTTCCCCAAGGAGAGGGAGCTCTCAGAAACAATCACGCGTATCCACTGAGAATACTGTTATAAAAGAAAACTACTGAGGACCTTTCAAGTAGCCATCATCAGAGTAAACTGCTACTTGGCCAAAGAGTTTTATATATAGAGTAGACAACTAAGCCTTCCACTGGTATCTTAACGGACATTCTGTCCTTCTCGCACATGAACTGCGCTCTCACTCGCACGATGTGCGTGCGTTATCTTATTCTTGTACTCTTATTAGTGATAGAATGGGTGACCGTGCGAGTGAGAGCGCACTAACATGTGCGAGGACAGAATGTCCGACTAGTTACCAGCGCTTTCCTATGCTTAACACACTACTTGTCTACTCTATATATAGAACTCTTTGTACTTAGCAGCTGAAAGGTCCTCAGTACTTTAAAAGTATTTTTGTGGATAAGGGTGATTGTTCCTTTTTATGCGTATAGTGTATCCACAGTGTGATTTATTTTGTAATATAATCTTACTTACTGCGCCTCAGCTAGCCCTATCTCTAATTATACATAAAAATTCTCGGGAAATAGGTCACATTAACACTTTGTTTTAAATATTCGTCTTTACGTACGTTTCGGTCTCACGACCATCATCAGAAGACTCACTATGTCTAAAAAGGGGTTTACTAAAACTAATTATAGCACAAGCGTCCAAATCGCACAATTTAACTTCAATCAAAAGAGCCCACGCCGTCGAAACGAACAGAACTACGAATAATCGAAATTGTATCGTCAGTATTAAAGTATAAAAAAATTTTTTGTTAGTAAGAATCCGCTATTCAGTAATGTTATTAAAATATATGAGTGCATATTGATTGGTATTCTCACAACTGAGAACAACGAAGTTATTTGTCAAGTATCTACTTTCGAAACCAGATGTGTAGGATTTACGAGTAGGTACTTAAGAACGGTTTCAGACCTGTACTGGAAAATTACTATTACGAATTCTTCCTAAATACATTTTCAACAATTATAAAGACGTATGTAAGAATTTGCAAGAGATTATTTAATCAAATTAGTATAAATATGACTTAGATTTTGTCTACCCTATGATTTATAGATTTGGGGTCCCGTTTTATGTGAATCATCTCCAGGATAGATCTTTTATAATAATTGGTTTCCTTAGTTAAGATATTAACATTTTTGTAATCAAATTGATGGTTATAATCTTTGGGTATTAAAGGTTTTAGATTTGAGAAATATTTCCCAACACAGTTAGTAGGTTTATGCGCAACATTTATATTATACTTTTTCAAACATTTTTTGATTTTCTCTGAGGTCTCCGGAATGTAAGGTAGAGTTATAAAATTGTCTGTATTACCTTTTATGTTATTTTTATTAGACGAACCATTATAGATTTTGTTTATTCTTTCTTTAATGATAGGATTGAAAAAAGTTTTTGGGTAGCCATTCAATTCTAGTGTATTACGAACATTTTTTAAATTTTTGGGGCGGTCATCTACGTGGGACAATTTTATCGCGCGATCTGTAATGACACTTTTTTTATAACAAGCTGGTGCAACGGAATTGAAGTGAAGATAACGTTGAGACCATACTTCTTAAGTAAACCAAGAGGTTTTTATTTTTCCATCTGCATCATGCCTAATGTTCATATCTAGGAAATTTATGTTGTTGTTTAATTCTATTTCACAAGTGAATTGAAGTTTACAGTGGAAATTGTTAAATTTATCAATTACATATTGAATTTTATCGTTGGGAACACACATAAGGCAATCATCTACATACCGTTTAAAGAATACAGACCGAAAATCTAGGATAAGCTTTTCAGTGTATTATTATAATTTGAGATAAACTAGGGAAGTTTCTAAATGAATAATTATTCTATAAAATGTGTGTTGCAAACTTATATGGAGCAAAAAATTATGTTGAAATATTCGAAACTTATGTATATAAAATTCTAGATCACGGAAGCCAAGAAGAACAGAGTCGGAAACATATAGCTGTGAAAATTGAAGGGTAAAATAATACTGCCCAAAATAAAAAATATTTATATAAAGCTCAATAAACAAACATTACAAATCTCAATGTATAATAATTATTCGGTATATTATCTTCTATACAAATATGTTATTATCTTATAAAGTAAACAACTCAATTCATAATAGGATATCATTTTCTTCTTAAAAGTTATGATTTGAATAAATTAAATGTGTTATTCAGCGATGTACGCAAAGTAGCAATATACAGAATGGTCCAGTTTACAATAATATATAGTCTAAGAGCTGGAGCCGAAAAAGTGCTCTTTGGTATAGACAAAGTCGTTTGAAACTCATTCCATTACTAAGCCGGCTAACATATCCGAGCTCTCCGACACTTTTGCTGGTGAAGAATATATTTAGGAATGGTCAAAGTTGGTGGCTGATAGGGGTCAATAAGTTGTCAAATTTTTCGCAAAAAAATCATAACTGATGTGTCGGACAAATTGACTACTTATGTTCCAATGTATTATAAGCCACGTGTGAAAATTTCCTACAGGTAGGTGTGTGCTAAAGGCAGTATAATAAATAACTTTTTATTACCACACATAATAATTTGCTCTTTACAGAAAAAAAAAAGATATGAATATAACAAAATAAAGATGTCATCAAAAGGCCACACTTTAAAATACCATAAGTAATAAAAGTTCTTAAACGTCGAAAGATTAAAGCTCCTAAAACATATTAGAAACTACTGAAGATATCAAAATTTGTAAAAAAAATTTTTAAATAGGCTTCCAGACTTAGAAGGTGGTAAATATTGAAAAGTAGTAAGCCCTTACTGAAAATTGTTTCACACAATATATAATGTCTTACAATATAGGCCTAGAAAATAGAGTGAGAAAAGGGAAGCAGCCCTCTTTAGCCACTCCACTGAATAATTTTGGTAAATATTTCTAGTGTCAAATAATAGATTCCTATTTCAAAAGTAATTCACCTGCAAAGATCAGAAATTTACGATTAAAAAAAATATTAATAAACCGAACTTTGAAGGGATGTATCATAAAAATGATGCCTCTCGACTTATTTTTCGATGGACTATCGACTGGTAAATTATTTGCTATTATAAACTAGATCATCCCGTATACGTCAACCATAAATGATATATTTCACAATGCGTTATTTGATGATTGATGGGTTAAAAGATTCCCGTATGTCTGAAGCGATTTAGTTGTTCTAAATTAAGCAGAAGGCGGTTGAGGATCGGTATTAAAGTGAACATAACAGAAATAATGATATTAGCAATCATTGCAGCAAATATAAGAACATTCATTTGTATGTTACACTGATGAATAATAGTGTATACCACCAACATTAAGATTCCTGTCAATGTATCCAGAGTCCCTTTGATTCTATTCCACTGTGGTAGGCCCAATAGTCCTTTATAGACAATGTTTTCAGTGTAGCTTATATTGCCATAAGCGAGTCCATAAATTAAGCTACTTAAAGTTATCGTACCAGTAGAGTACTTAATGACCATAACTAAAAGAAAAAAAATCATCAAGAAATAGCAAACAATTTGTTGTACTACGGTAAAATTTGTAAGCATGCGTTTATTTAATTTTGACGTGAAACAGAAAATCAGGTCATGATTGGTAAAAAGTAAATTGGTATGTAGTTATTTAATGTAGTTGGTTCAACAAAAAATAGTTTTATCCACGACCACTATATTAGGAAGGCTTAATACGTCTGTTTTCAAATATGAAGCAGTTTACTATACTTCGAAATATCACTACCTTTGTGTACTTTTAACATTGATTTTAGCATTATTAAATATGTTGTCCACATTGAAGAGGTAACAAACTGTTTCTCCACATTGAAGAAGTAGGATAGTAGCACCTCTTTTGTAATTGCCCCTTCTCTTATGCCCCTTTTTTTCCGCCAGTTGTCAAATTTCACCAATTCCTTCTCGTATACACTTTTCCTTTTCGCTGGAACAGGCGTAATGTTCTCAGCATTCTCACTCATTGTTCTGTCGATTTTGACAACTTTTTCAGTCTTGTTGTTAAATAAACAAACGCTAGCCATAAAAACGATTCTAAGACTTTCTAGTTTTCAGCTCAAAATCAATATCCTTGAAGACTGACGGTACTTTAGGACATTCTGTGTATCAGAAACCCACCCATACCGATAGATACCTCAATGGTCTTTCCCACCACCACCCTGCCCAAAAGCAATCTGTCATAAACTCCCTGGTCCATAGAACTGTCAACCTATCTCAGCCTCAATCTTTAAAATCAGAATTGAAACATCTATCATCTGCCTTATTATCAAATAATTTCTCCCATTACAACATTCAAAAAGCCATAAAGAAATACACTTCACCTAAAATTCCAAATCGACCTGAGCCAGAAACCCTCCCACCTGCTTTATCCACGGCCTATCTTCCATATATTCAAAATATAACAGATCGAATTTCCAAAATCCTCAAATAACATAATATTTCTACCCGTTTTCCACACTTCCAAAATTATCTCAGTTTTACAAACCTATTAAAGATCCCCTTCCTCCTCTCCACTCAGAAGGTGTTTATAGTATTCCCTGTTCTTGCGGTAAGGTCTACATTGGTGAAACAGGTCGTACAGTAGCTACTCGTGTGAAAGAACATGAGCGATGTACAAGACTTCGTGACACTAGTAGATCTGCACTTGCGGAACACAAGTTTAACACAAATCATCAAATCCTTTTTGAAGATACTAAAATCCTAGTCCGAGCCCCAAACTTCTATCAGCGAAAAATTCTTGAAGCTATAGAAATCCAAAAACATCCGAACAATCTGAACCGTGACTCAGGATATTACCTTCCCAACATTTGGAAACCCATCCTCGAAAATTCCACTTCGCACATGATCGCACAACGGCAGGGTCAGGTGCCGGAACGAAGTTAACCACCGGAACAAAGGCAGTGAACTATGTAGCGTGAAGGATTTTTCCTACAATAAATACGGCTACAGAAACCAGTAGAACCAGTTTCAGTTCAAGCCTCAAGCCTGCCCTGAAGATGCCACCTGTAATGGTTGGCGAAACGTCGGCATCAAGTCGAGCTATTGTGACGCGGAATCCATCCGGAAGACAAGATTTTTCAAGATTAGCTGTCCGCGGAAGTCTACTATCCAAAATATCCTTGATCGAAATAAATTTGTCAAATCTGACGTTTCAAAAACCTGAATTTTTCACCTGTTCTCACACGGCTTTCAATCTCATAATTGATTGATTTTGGCCGTGGTCGTGGATAAAACGTTGAATTACATTCGGGAATTAACAGTCTTTAATCCACGACGAGAAAAAATGAGCACTCGAGGCGCAGCCATAATAACTATGAATTAAAATCAAATAACTCAAAACACCAGGTTTTGATAACCGAAACCTTAATCTAAATTGGAAAAAAGCATTAATCCCATTCTGAGCTGTAAGACTCACTATCCTCAAATATTAAACAAACATTATAAAGTTGAAAATAGTTAAATTCTATAACGCCGTTACGTAAGTTCGCTACTCTATAGTCTAATATAGACTGATTTAGTGATTTTGTCATTCACGCTGGCTTCTGTGATAGTGATCCGAGATCTTCTATGTTTTGAAATATTATTTTCTATTTTGCGTTCATCTGATAGTCTATAGGCCCTTTATTGTGTTTTACAAAATATCTCATATTTTGTGAAAATTGTTATCAGATAGATAACTATAACATCTTCACGAAGAGATATTAGCAACTCCCTTACCCTGGCGGATCATTGTGTCTCAGCTCAATAAAGCGTCGTTCCACTACATTGACTTGAAGAAGTCTGCTTATCTCAACGATGTGCGCTCATTTAGGTAAGTACCTAAACCATTTTACACCAATAAGTTTCTTATTTAGATACCGATATCAAAATAGCAACTCGAATTTTGATATTTTTGCAACTTGCAAATTCTGATTGACTCCGATTTACGGTATTAATTTCGACCCTTATGTACATGAAAAAGACCAATTTCAATTAGGTAAAAAATACGTATTTGAAACTACGACTGTAAAATGTGGGGTTGTGACGTCACACTATCGAAGTCAATTGGATTGATATTTAAGTTTCGAAAAATTATGTTTTACTCGAGGTCGATTAAAGATTCCATATTAGAAATAAATTTGAAGGATATGGATTGGGAATCATCGAAATTCATTAGTTCCACTTACCCAAAAAGCTGCATGCTGCCATAGCCGTCCCCGTTGCAAATAAAATTTGAATATTCTTCTGTCTCATTTTTAGCAATAACGGAGAGGATATCAGGAAAAATAACCAAGCAAATGACATAATTGATAAAATGAATGCGGCGTCATAGAAATAAATGACCATTTGCTCTTCACGTCCTTTAAGCAAGAAGAGATAAGGCGAGCTAGCTATAAACAAAGTCGATATAGTAGTTAGTGATACTTTTGAGATCAGTATTACATAAAAGTAAGGATATCTCAAACTTCGACATAGTGGCTTCCACGCTTTATCTAGAAAATATTTGCATTCATTAAGTTTTTGAGAAAATACACATTTCTTGAGCTTGATCCCATTTGAGTACCATTCGTTATTCATTAACGTCTCTATGTTTCGATCCCTATTGAAATCGTCAATGTCTGTAACAATACTTAACTCTTGCAGCTTTTCCTTGAAGTCAAACGAATCAGACTCCAAGAAATTGTACGGTTCATCCTGATTATTGAGTTTTTCGAGTTGTATGCTGATTTTACTAAGTCTTTTGGCACTTATTCTGTTTATTTTGCTTGAGATTTCGCTATCACTTTCAGATTCTTCCGGAATAATTGGCAAAATACTGACACCTGCCGTGGTGAAGTAATAATCCAAGTCTCGAAATCGATTCTTCTGAACCGAGGTAGTGTCAATTTCAGTGACACTTATTTCATCCTCATAACATTCTGATGTCGAAAAACTAATTTCAGTCTCAGATCCGTCTGAGTCTTCTTGCTCAATTATGGGCTCTTGCAATCTGTGGGATTATAAAAGTAGCAGTTTAGTATATGGAAAATTGATACTGAAATTTTTACAGTAAAATTTACAAAATGAAAAAGTCGACGGAAATATGTTAGTCCAACCAGAAATCTTCAATTGAAAACGTACGGGAATGGCATTAATTATAATTCCTTTCGCGTTTTTCTAGGATATATTACAGATATAATGTATTTGGGTATTAGAAATGGGAGTATAATCGACCGCCATCTTAGCTCCAGTCACTGGAGAAATGTCATAGCGACGCTTTTGTTTATGTTCGTTTGGCAACTTCTTTCTTCGTAAAAATTTATCGACGCAAATGTAAAAACGGCCTAGTAACAAGTTTTATAAGTTTGCGACTATTTTTTGCAGCTGATGAAACTATAGATACATGTCTACGACTTGTTAATATTTGACTAATTCGATTCAATAAATAACATAATTCATACCTATAGACTGAATTCACTTTCAAATAGGACTTAATATAATCAGGAATGAAAATATTGAAGTTCATATTCCGTTCCTGAACCTATTTATAGATTTATTATTCCTCAGAAAAGGTAAATAAGGCCCATATGAACATTTCGAGAGTTCTTCGATCTGGCATAAAGTGAGTAGTGGTTTAAATTACGACAAATCATCAAATTAATCTAGGAAATTATCAAGTAAACATACAGTAAATAGGGAAAAATAACATATTTATTCTTCGATATCTTTAATATCCGGAATTCTCACAATCAGGTGTTTTTCGTTATCTTTAGAAAACAATTCTAGAAACAGTTCACTTGAACGAAGAAAATATTCGTTGTTTGTTCTCATTTGGGGTACAGAATCAAGAAATGTGCATTTGGTTTGTCTTGGTAGTTCAAAGTACCCTATTGGTGTAGTCTATTTTAACAAAGAAAACTTATCTTATCCACAAAATGTGTGATTTAGATGATTCAAGAAGAAAAGAAGAAACAATTATATTCGTTAATTTGGGAACAAGACGAATCAAAGGCATACAGATAAATTTGAAATTTGTGCACCACTATTCATGACATTACATAAGAACTTTGAAATGGGGATCCGAGTTTGAATGCAACCAAAACTCAAGCTCGTATTTTCTTCAGAAAGGCGAAACCCACAATCCCAAATATGATGATGTTAGGTACGAATATTCCTATGAAGTCCTCAATACCCATGATCGGGATCATCACCAGCAGCGCTCTCTCATGGGACGATCATGTCCATTGCAAAAACGCAGAAACTAGGATTTCCATCCCGTACCAAGAACTACTTTACACACAAGCAGCTCCTCATAGTCCACAAAGCACATATTTGACCTGTCCTGAAGTACAGGGTGTCCCATTTTGGGTACTTTTACGGGGTATCTCCTTTATTTTTAAAGATAGAGAGTTGCGGTTTTCGCGACACTGTGCTACTTTTTCGTAAAACTCAAGATGCCGTCAACAGAATTTTCATAGCCCTTTTATTTTTTAAGATACAGGGCATTTCTGAAAATGTTGCATTTTGTGACCCCCCTCGTATCTCCGTTATCCTTCAACTTATCGAAAAGGTAAAATAATAATCTAATAGATTTTTTTCCGTAGAATGCAGTGGTGTAGATAACTTTTGTTACATATTTACTGTTTTTGAGTTATAAAATAAACATATGTTTTTTTAAATGGAACACTCTGTATATTTATAGACTATAAAATTTGTCTTTTTTTTACCTTTTCGAAAATATATGATAGTATAAACTTTTTTTCAGAAACACGCAAATAATTGACAATTTTCAGAAATTAAAGAACATATTTTAATAGTAGGCTATGGATAACAATAATAAACAACAACTTACCTATTACTAACAAATAATTGGATACCTTGTATATAAGTATGTATTAAAAAAAATTCCCATAGATCTTTTTTCTAACAATAAGTTTGTAACAACAGTTTTGTGGCGTGAAGTGACAATATAACAAAAACACAAAAAATAGCATTATTAAAAAAAATTAAATGTGATGTTCAAATTGACCACCATTTTCTCTAATGCAAAATTGGCACATCTTTGAGATTCTTTGAATAGCGTTCAAAAGAACCATCGTTCTCATTCGCAGATTTCGAAAAGCTAAATGAATTGCCTCTCGAAGTTCTGCAATGCCGTCATATCAAGTTTTATATACTCATTTTGTATATAGCCCCATAAAAAAAATCTAAAATTGAGAGATCTGGTGATCGTGGAGGCCATCTAACAGGTCCGTTGGTACCTTTCCATCTTTGAGGAAAGTTATTATTAAAAAAGGCCCTTAAGAGCCTAGAGTTATGACTTGGGGCACCATCTTGCTGTAGGTAAACAGCATTATAATGGGGTAATGGAATGTTTTCGAGCAGTTCTGGAATAATATCCTCAAGAATTTCTAGGTAGCTACGTGCTGTAAGACCTCCTTCAAAAATCCTATAAACTATATGTCTACCCAAAATAAAACATGAACCCCAACTCCAAAGCGTTGCCAAATAAATCGTTAGCATCGATTTGTTGCAAATACCACTGGCAGAACAGTGCCCGGCGCTCAGCATCGCCAGGATGCAAATGTTGTATATTAAATTTGTATAGATGATACTTATATTTCTTCAAGATCCTGTGAGCGTTAGTTTTTGGCACACCAATTTCCTTCTCAATTTTTCTACATGAGGACGAAGGTGCTGCTTCTGTATATTCTAAAGTATCTATCTCTTTTCTTTCCCTGTTCTCTTTGTTGCATGTTTTAGGCGCGGGTGAACAAATGATCCGTGCTCAACTAAATTTGCTTTTAAACGGGCAAATATCCCAAAAAACGGTTGCCTTCTTTCTGGATATCTAACAAGCAAAAATTAAAATGATTACAGAGATTTTCATAGCTTACTCACCTTTGAAAATATAATTCCGAAGCTTCTTCAGAATTTTCATTACTCTGTATAAAACATACCATCATATCATATTTCTCATAATTTTCGTAAACTGTCATTATTCGAAAAAATTGATAAAGATCTATTGAATAATGATACCAAAAGAACGAAAATAAACAGCTTAAATGCGATAGAGATTTGACGTTTATTTCTGTTTCTTGTCATAAACAATATCAATGGCCTACTATTAAAATATGTATTTAATTTCTGAAAATTGTCAATTATTTGCGTGTTTCTGAAAAAAAGTTTATACTATCATATATTTTTGAAAAGGTAAGAAAAAGACAAATTTTATAGTCTATAAATATACATGGTGTTCCATTTAAAAAAACATAAGTTTGCTTTATAACTCAAAAACAGTGAATATGTAACAAAAGTTATCTACACCAATGCATTCTACGGAAAAAAAAACTACTAGAATGTTATTTTACCTTTTCGATAAGTTGAAGGATAACGGAGATACGAGGGGGGTCACAAAATGCAACATTTCCAAAAATGCCCTGTATCTTAAAAACTAAAAGGGCTATGAAAATTCTGTTGACGGCATCTTGAGTTTTACGAAAAAGTAGCACAGTGTCCCGAAAACCGCAACTCTCTATCTTTAAAAATAAGGGAGATAACCCGCAAAAGTACCTAAAATGGGACACCCTGTACTGTACCAACTTTTGGAGTTCAAGAAATATACGACGGAGTTCTTAATTTATATTTAAAATTCGTCTTGATGGTGATTTCCCCCATAAAGGTAATATTATATAATACTCTTATGGATACCATACTGTCAAAGAAAAGTGGAAAATCTCTTCCTTTTCGCTGTTCATCGGAAATCAAGGCCACCACGGACGGCAGACTAGACGTGCTTAGGTAGGTTACTCCTTTATTGCCAGGATCCAGAACGTCCAACTTGTGGAAGTCTTTGCCTAGTAAGGGGTTTCATGATATCTATATTAGGTAGCCTCCAAACTTTTGAGAAAAATTCCAACCTCCTCTCACAACATTCCAACGCTATTGACATTCTATTGACATTCTACGTTCTCCTCTCGTGGTCAATGGTGAACAAATTATGAGTATTAAGACTTTTTCACGGCAAGTTTGAATTGCCTACATTGTCTCATTTTGTAGGAAAGATATTGAGAATGATCTTAATGCTAAATTTATATCATCTACTTATTACCTTGATAATGTTGCATAACTAGTGAGTTTTCTTGGTTTTGGTGTCCTCTTTGCTTTTATGAGGAGATAAGCAGGAACCATATGTAATAAAAACACACCATAAATGTATTGCCCAGTTGATGTACCATAACTGTCACATAAAAATAGAATAAAATGTGGGGCTACCAACAGAGCTGAAGCTTTGCCCATTTGGCAAATTATTTCTAATATTCCTGGATTCTCTTCGAACGAATTGCGAACTTGGTACGTAAAATATTTTGATATTCCAACTGATAGCGATCCTGAAAATACATCTTTAAATGTATGTTTGAATGTAAAACATGAATTTGACAACAACTCATATAGCCATGTAGCTCAAGCCTCGATAATGATGGCAAGAATCTCGAGAAATCAGGTTGAATAATTAATTTAATTAGTTACTTAATTTGAATACCTTTCTTTCAATAAACTAATATGACTAGAAAATGATTACCTGTTATGATTCCAAAGATAAGCACATGTAGAGTAGCATTGGATATGCTTGCTGATAGAATTATCGATAATGTCAACATCAAAACTGACAAACATGAAACTTTTCTGTGAACTCGATATTTGGAATTTTCGAAATATTCACAAATACGCTCAACCCAAGGGCCTGGAAAATAGGTATTAGGTACTTGCCTTTCATATGATCAAAATCGATTTACTTGCTAAATGTTGTACCGCAACAAACAAAATAATTGCCCATAAATCTTCATGTTCCGTGTAGTACTCCTCCTCCAAACGTTTAGCGTAAATGATTCCATACGAGAAAGATATCGATGCCAATAAACACTGAAATACATGATAATGGGAATAAATATCGGAATTTGGGGATGTAGGAGAGACTAAAAACAACTATGTACTGAAACAACCAGTGAAAATAGTTCAATTTCTAGGAAAAAGAAATAACAAAAAAATACTCGCACTTGTTCTTTATAATCATGAGATTTTCTTTTACTACCAAGAAATATCGTAACTGTTTGGGGATACAACGATGGATTGATTATTATTACCCAAATAGTTTTCTAGTGGTTAATTTTCCTTAATGAATTTGGTAGCAATTAACTAAAACAGAATGGAGAAAATGGAGTGTACTATGATCTGATTCAATTTTGAACAAAATAACATTTTTAGCGCCTTTGGCGACCCTTCTTCGTCTTCCAAAAGACCTGCTTTGCTATTTTGTTGTCTTTAGACATTAAAACAAGCAGTTTATACACAATGGTTTGCTTGTATATTGTTCAAGGGTATTTTAATCATTTTCAATAATAAGCGGGTTTTTGCAAACGTATTCACGACTGGTTGCCAGATTTGATTTCAATTAATTATGACCTTCGAATAAAAAACTACATCAACAACAATTTTTCATTGCGTTACTACTATAAGTTTAAATTACATTTCCAGAAGTTACTACATATTAATATATAGATAATAGTAATGGAAGAATGAAACATCATACGTTAAAGGGAACCTTCCGAATGAGCAGTACGCTTGACAATTATGAATATTATACTTTATCACACGTGGAGATAAGCCAGCTCATCTCGGTTATACAAAGTCCTAGTATCTTTAGGTATGGAACTTTCCAGACACTTCTCGAGACTAGAGGGGCGTCAGATATATACATATTCATCTTTTCGGCATATCACCCACTTGCCATTGTTATGTATTCGATGTTGTAGCAATTTATGTACATTATTATTATTATTGTTTTAAACTGTAATTAAGATTCCATATTCAATTGCAAACTTTTCACTTGTAAAACCAACTTGTTTTATGTCATACCCGCTTATCTTATCGTTGCTTATCGTATTTATCCGGCATGTTATGTTTTTAATGATAGTGATTGAACCTCGAGATATACTTGTATGTAAATGCAGCATAGGAAAAATTTGCAAAGCCTGCAATTCACAGCCTGAAAAGATTCCTTTTCCGTTCGTTTTGGTATTTTCGGCATGACTAAACATGATAATAATTACTTGTCTCGCATAGGAAAAGAACCAATTGAATAATGGGGTTGAAGTCGTAGAACATGATTGCTGAAGTGGAATTGTCCATAATACTATATTAGAAGCTTTTGTATTACATATTCAGAATGTCCAAATAAACAATAATTGTATAATGCCAATTTTAAACTAGGGGAGAATCAAAAACCAAACTCCTAATTATTCGTAAAATGGTAACTGTAAATGTGGATAATATTGAGAAGCAATTCAAATTGTTTATTTATTTCCCTCCTGAAATTTCCAAAAAATAGTTGTTGATAGTATTATATATAAAAATTCTCGGGAAATAGGTCACATTAACAATTTAAATTTTTGTCTTTACGTACGTTTCGGTCTCACGACCATCATCAGAAGACTTATTATGTCTAAAACTTGATTACTTAAAACTAATTGTATTTCACAAAGCGTCCAAATCGCACCAATTTTTCAATTAAAATGTCCACGTCGCCGAAACGAACAGAAACACGATTAAACAAAATTGTAAACCTCAATGCTATAGTAAAATTATAAAAAATCCACTGCTAAGAAGATTTCTTAATAAAAGCGTATTCATGTCAACACAGTAAGTGATCGACAGTCGATCAGAAATCTTCTTAGCAGTGGATTTTTGATAATTTTACAATAGCATTGAGGTTTACAATTTCGTTTAATCGTGTTTCTGTTCGTTTCGGCGACGTGGGCATTTGGTGCGATTTGGACGCTTTGTGTAATACAATTAGTTTTAAGTAATCAAGTTTTAGACATAATAAGTCTTCTGATGATGGTCGTGAGACCGAAACGTACGTAAAGATGAAAATTTAAAACAGTGTTAATGTGACCTATTTCCCGACAATTTTTATATATAATCCATACTGGGTCAAGAATCTTTATTGTTGTTGATAGTTATAGTTAGAATGCAAAAACTGAAGGATAAGATTATAGTGATACATTTTGTCAGTTGAAACGTAGAATAAAGAAATGTGCATTGATCTAGGAGTTTTAATTTTCAGCCAGTTCTCTTGCATAATTAGTAATGTGAAAAAAGTTGAAATATTTATTGTCCATTATGTGTATAAAAGTGAATCATAATCATAGTTGCTCATACCAAAATTGGTCAGTATCGGTATAATAATTATTGCTATATCTACGCTCAAAATACACACATTTCTTGAAATGGTCGATTTGGATTCCATGGGCTTCAAAACGATAAAAATCGTTCCACTCGCTCCGATGAATACAAGAAAATAAAAGGTTATGGATCTTACTGAATGTAGTCTTTATACTGCAATGAAGATGAGTTTGGCGGATATTGCATTATGAATATTATAATTATTCTACTATTGTATCATGTGACATTGTGTATTTTAGCTGCATATGTGTGATATTTTCTAGCTGTTGCATTAATGAAAAAAGTGAGGGGGCACCCGGGTTTGAACCGGGGACCTCTCGATCTGCAGTCGAATGCTCTACCACTGAGCTATACCCCCGGTTACTAGCATGTTGCTCTAGAACTCCATGTATATCACAATATTATTACGAGGATAAAGTATAGTTTGTTTTGTCCACTTGAGATATATACTTTTTTACTTTAATTTTCCAATTATTATAGGCAGGTAGTTATTTTATTGTTTTGCCTAAGTGATAGAGGAAATTCCGAGTTTAACAAGAATTCTTTTAGTTTCAAAATTACATTACTAAAGTAAATTATGTATTTTAAAGTATATAAAAATTCTCGGGAAATAGGTCACATTAACACTTTGTTTTAAATTTTCGTCTTTACGTACGTTTCGGTCTCACGACCATCATCACAAGACTTATTATGTCAAAAAGGGTTTATCGCACAAACTTCAATCAAAAAAGCCCACGCCGTCGAAACGAACAGAACCACGAATAATCGAAATTGTATCGTCAATATTAAAGTATAAAAATTTTTTTTGTAGCAAGAATTCACTATTCAGTAATATTCTTATAATATATAAGCGTATGTTGGTATAGTCTCATAACAACTGAGATCGAAGTTATTTGTTGGTATCAACCTTCGAACCAGATGTAAGATTTATGAGGTACTTGAAAAAGGTTTCAGACCTGTACTGGAATGTTAGTATTAAGCATTCTTCCTAAAATATATTTTTAACATTTATTTATTTTATTTTATTTACATTTCATACTGGGTCAAGAATCTTTATTATGTATTTTAAAGAGTTTTGTAAATAAAAATACAATTATTGAACAGAACAAGTAAGTACTTTATGATATATGTTCGAAGAAGCTACGTTTATTAGTGAAAATCAAACTTTTAATAGTTTTAATTATTTCATGCATACACAATAGGTAATCATTATTCTGCGGCATTAGAACAGATCTGGCACTAAGTAAAAGATTCAATACGACGAACAATTAAAATCAACCTAAAGGACAATATTTGGAGATTTAAATTTCAAGTCATTCTACGATGTAATTATGTCTACATGTTCGTTTGTCGGTCCGTATATTTACTGTGTCATCTATTACTCTTATAGTAGCAATATTCCGGAAGAAAACTTATTAGCAACCACGGTTATAATACGAGGAATATAGATAATGCACTACCAATAGAAAAATATACAAATTCATCGGCCAGCGGTCTTTTGCTGACCTTGGTCCAAAATTGTTCAATTTCTTCCCTTCTTGCATAAAACAAACCAGAACCGTTAAAAAGTTGTGTGAAAATGGATAGGTGCGGGAAGAGTTACCAAATGACCATCTAGATCGTCGGATCTCACTCCTCCTGTTTTTATCTGTTGGGTTATTAAAAGGTAACCGCTTATGGGAACTGGCCCACCAATTTAGAAGAATTTCAACTGAGGATTGAGGCGCAACTTGAACGGATACCTGGAGCCACATTCGGTAATAGTTTGAGAAGTTTTGTGGAGCAACTTACTCATTGCCAAACAGGAAACGGAGCTCAATTTGAACACTTAATTCATTAGATTGTAGCCTTTTGACTTTTTGACAGGATAGAATCTTTCATCTTTTAAGTTTTATTTATTTTTTCCTTTAACAGTAATCAATCGTTTTTAATAACCGTTGATTGTTTACTAAATTACCTTACATTTAAGGTATCACAGAGGTAGACTCCTATTCAAAATAAGAAAGTTCATAAAGTATTGATTCAAAAATTCAATAAATTTTTCCTTACCACTCCACAAACTTTAAAACTAATTACTTTAAGTTGTCTTCAGAGGTTATTACCTCTGTTTTGTTTAATTGTTATCTATATATAAATAACGGCAAAGTTGAAACATATAATAACAATATTATCGAAATAAGTTTAAAAATTGGGTATGTAAATGGTAAATGAAAAAAAAAACGATGTTATGGCTATTATAGTTTATTGTATAATATTTAAATATTACTTATTATAATATATGATTCATTATTTTTAGTAATTATTATAATATTAAACCGTATTGTTATACTCTCAACCATTTAAATGTATGCTTAGGTAAAAAGTTTTTTTTCCCTGTAATTTATAAAATTTTGTATTTTTGTAGTAAATCACGAACAAGATGTTTTATATTTTGTGATAAAGACCTTATTGTTAACTTTTGTTATTTTGCAATTAATTATGTTATGTGCAGATGAGCTATATTGTTTTTGATGTATAAAATATATTATTCGATCAGCTGTACTTTCCCAAAATTGGACCACCTATAAAATTAACCAACATTCTTGATACCTAAGGGTCAGAATATGATTGAGATCAAATTGCATTTGATACTTATTCTTGACAATTATGTATGTTTGTCGTTATCAGATTTAGTGTGTCAATAATGAATTTTATGGTCAGAAGCATATCCCATGATTATTTCCACAATGGCTAAAAATCAAAACCATACTCTTTGACCAATCCGGAGCAAATATTTGGTATTCTAACAAAGTACTCTGGGGCTCTGATACAAGCTTGGTGGACCTACCTTGTCCTGTGAGTATTAATATAACATTTATGCTTATGCTGGAGGCTGTACATAAATTATCTACAGCAAGGCACTTTTCAAGAGTTATAATTGTCATATATTCTAGAAATGTGAATGTATTCACAAAAGTATGGTAGATTCTGTATCGACAACAATCGTCTGGAGCGTCATTGAAATTAAGTAAGTAATGTAATAACATTTAATTATTTATATTTGTCTAGTTTTATTACGTGAAGCTTCAAATACTGAATAATCCTAGCTTAAACTTAGAATAAAAGCATAAGCAATGAAAACGTCCAGGGTCGTCTCTAATGTAATTGAAAGAATTATTTAATCTTGTGTCTAAATATACTTATGATTATGTTTAGTTTTGTTAGAAAAATAAATTTGCACTGCCTTAGTATGTTGTAGATGTATCATCAATTGTCGCTTTAAAAACCAATACTTTCAGATAAATAAATCATTTTAAACGTTTGCCAATTTTTTATTCAAATCTATGAGAAGGCAAGTAGACAACGTGTAATATTAAGCGTTTGAAATTCTAGTTAATACGATACGAATTAATTTTATTTCTTAATCCAATTACAATTACTTTATATTGAAACATTTTGCATCAAATGTGGGACATCTATTGAATTTCAGTCAAGTTCTTTTCCCCTTCTTTCAGTTATTGAATAGCCTCCTGTTAAATTTATAATGTTGCCATATCTTATAATTTGTATTGTCATTTGATTTTTATATTGGTAAGATTTGTCAATAAACTATTATCATTATGTTATTATTATTATTACGCCTAAAACCAAAAAGACGGGACCCAGCCACCTAGGATTTGGCCGCCATCTTGAAACGGAATTGTAATTGTTTTTTCTCGCGATCTGTAAAATTCTACACATCTTTGGTAAGCGCGATAACTTGAAGTTGATATTTTGAACGTTAGAGGGCTCGAAAGAATCCAAAAATTAGTTTTCTACCATTCTAGCACCGTGGGAGTGTTTTTTTTGGGAAAATTGCAAGTACGAAAGTTGCAGTGCTTGAAAAAATTCGCAAGAATCACTTTTAATATGTTTGCTGTTGATAGTCTCCGAGTTATAGCCCTTCACAGTATGCACGGCGTGGGAAATGCATATTCCGGCACAGCAAAATAGACATTTCTCTCAAGTGATGCTCAAGTAGTTTGAATGTAAATGGATATCCAGAAACATAAACAGTCAAAAATTGAATTGGATTATAACACTCCTTTTGTGCCCCATCTTGAAAAATCTTTCAAACTATTTTTTATCGCGCAAAAGATTATTGATCAAAAAATGTTGTAAATAAATTTTGTGATAGAGGGCGCCAACGCTACCACAAGTCAGTTCTTCTGAGGGTGTGAAATCTGTTATCCTTTTTCCCAGGTATTTTCCCTAAATATACACGTGTCGGTTCCCCCTGGGATTTGGCCGCCACCTTGAAAAAAATTGTAATTGTTTTTTCTCGCGATTTATAAAATTCTACACATTTTTGGTAAGGGCGATGCCGTGAAGTTGGTATTTTGGTTGGTTGGTAGAGGGATCGAAAGAAACCCAAAACCAGATTTTCACCATTTTAGTAACGTGAGTTTTTTTTTTGGAAAATTGCAATTATGAAAGTTGCAGCGCTTGAAAAAATTCGCAAGGTACATCTTTATGTTTGCAGTGTCGACTCCAATAATTTCGTTTAATATTTTTTTCTGAGCGACCAATAGATCGTGAGAAAAACATTGACAAAGTTTATCGAGATGGTGGTGGAGTCCCGCTTTTTTGGTTTTAGACTTCTTTAAGGGCACTGTACAAAACGAATCGCCAGGGACATTTTTTTCAATATAAAACTACAACATTACTGCAATAACACATTAGTTGAACATGTTTTGGTACTTGTTTCTAATTGTTATGTCAGATTCAATGAGAACAGACTACAAATCATTTATCGAATAAATAACATGTAAGAAAACGAACGTTTTCTAATAAAATCTTACCAGTTTTTCAAAATATACTACACATATCGTATATCGTTGGAAAGCTTATCAAAAATGCTATTTAACTATAAAAAGTCAGTGATACCCATGTTACGATGTTCGAAACGAAAAAAAAATGAAAATCGACTTCTACTCAACGGGTAGTAAAATTCATATTTTCTAGAATCGTGTAGTATACATTTATGAATAACTGTGATCGTAACTAATCATCTACATCGCTCAGAAGTACTAAGTTTCAATTCGAAGTTGGCTCAATCCGACTCTGATATTTTCGTTAATCCTTTATGCAGTTTATTAAAGTAACAATTTCAAATGAAAATAGAAACAACGTAAGCTTCCAGAAAATCAAACAAACAAATTTCCTTACAACATTGTTATTCATTTATAACTAAGTAGCTCTGATAACATTTAAACTGTAGGCAAATAGTATTTAGGAGATACAATTCAACACTAATACCTTTGATTTATTATGCAAAAAATAAGTTAATTACGAACAGCACAATATAATGATTTAAATTCAGAATTAGAATTAAAATGTAAAGTCCTTTGTGTTTAGCCATGCACATTAGTTTTTTAATATTTTTATGTATATGGGTGAGTACAATTTTTAATCAACCAGTTTTTTATAATGTTACTTGATGCTACAATGTTTCTATCGAATTAAATTGTAGATACACAATGGAGCTACTGAAGAATATACCGATTGTAAAAACAAAGGTTTTATATGTTACGGTAGGACGAAATTTTATCAATGTGTTGAAGTGGGTGATACCACTTTGGCAATAGGTGTACCCCAAGACTGTCCCCCAGGTCTGACCTGCAATGATGACTTAGAATTTGAATGTGAGGAGCCAGACTATGATGACGATACAACTACCGGAACTATTCACACAGTGCCAACCTGGACAACAGGGAGCGTCACAACTGAAGCACTTGAGAGATCGACAATTTACGATTCGACTACGTCGTCAATCCTATCTGACACTACGAAAGCTACAAGTCAAAAGTCCACTGTAACGAGCACTAGTTCAAGTGGAAACTGGTCGTTGTCTACCTCAATTATTCCATCTGCGACCACTGAATCTAACAGTCAGGAATCCACTACAACCTCCGCTAGCTCAAGTACATCAGAAAATACTTCTGTCGGAAGTGTTACACCCACAACTGAAAGGGACTCCACTACTCAATCTACTGAAAGTACAGTTGGAAGCTCAAGTATAGATAGTGAGATCACTCCTGAACCTATAACACGAAGTACTACTGAAACTTCCACAGATATAACAACGAGCGATAGGACCACATCATATAGACCATCAGTGACCACTGAATCTACCGGTGAAGAATCAACGTCAACCACCACAGGTTCAATTATAACAGACAGAACATCGTCTTCCATCGGGAGTGTTACACCCACAACCGAGAAAGACTCCACTACTCAATCTACTGAAACTACAGCTGGAACCTCAAGTACATATGGTGAGATCACTCCTAAACCTACCACACGAAGAACTACTAAAACTTCCACAGATATAACAACTAGCGATTTGTCCTCATCAAATACCCCATCAGTGACAACTGAATCTACTGGTGAAAAATCAACGTCAACCACCGCAGGTTCAATTACAACAGACAGAACATCGTCGTCTATCGGAAGTGTTACACCTACAACTGAAAGGGGCTCCACTACTCAATCTACTGAAACTACAGCTGAAAGCTCAAGTACAGATGGTGAGATTACTCCTGAACCTACAACACGAAGTACTACTGAAATTTCCACAGATATAACAACGAGAGATTTGACCACATCAACTACCCCATCAGTGACCACTGAATCTACTAGTGAACAATCAACGTCAACCTCCGCAGGTTCAATTACAACAGACAGAACATCGTCGTCTATTGGAAGTGTTACACCCACAACTGGAAGGGACTCCACAACTCAATCTACTGGAACTACAGCTGGAAGCTCAAGTACAGATGGTGAGATTACTCCCGAACCTACAACACGAAGTACTACTGAAACTTCCACAGATATAACAACGAGCGATTTGACCACATCAACTACCCCATCAGTGACGACTGAATCTACTAGTGAACAATCAACGTCAACCACAGCAGGTTCGATTACAACAGACAGAACATCGTCGTCTATCGGAAGTGTTACACCCACAACTGAAAGGGACTCTACTACTCAATCTACTGAAACTACAGCTGGAAGCTCAAGTACAGATGGTGAGATTACTCCTGAACCTACAACACGAAGTACTACTGAAACTTCCACAGATATAACAACGAGCGATTTGACCACATCAACTACCCCATCAGTGACCACTGAATCTACTAGTGAACAATCAACGTCAACCACCGCAGGTTCAATTACAACAGACAGAACATCGTCGTCTATCGGAAGTGTTACACCCACAACTGAAAGGGACTCGACTACTCAATCTACTGAAACTACAGCTGGAAGCTCAAGTACAGATGGTGAAATTACTCCTGAACCTACAACACGAAGTACTACTGAAACTTCCACAGATATAACAACGAGCGATTTGACCACATCAACTACCCCATCAGTGACCACTGAATCTACTAGTGAACAATCAACGTCAACCACCGCAGGTTCAATTACAACAGACAGAACATCGTCGTCTATCGGAAGTGTTACACCCACAACTGAAAGGGACTCGACTACTCAATCTACTGAAACTACAGCTGGAAGCTCGAGTACAGATGGTGAAATTACTCCTGAACCTACAACCCGAAGTACTACTGAAACTTCCACAGATATAACAACGAGCGATTTGACCACATCAACTACCCCATCAGTGACCACTGAATCTACTAGTGAACAATCAACGTCAACCACCGCAGGTTCAATTACAACAGACAGAACATCGTCGTCTATCGGAAGTGTTACACCCACAACTGAAAGGGACTCGACTACTCAATCTACTGAAACTACAGCTGGAAGCTCGAGTACAGATGGTGAAATTACTCCTGAACCTACAACACGAAGTACTACTGAAACTTCCACAGATATAACAACGAGCGATTTGACCACATCAACTACCCCATCAGTGACGACTGAATCTACTAGTGAACAATCAACGTCAACCACAGCAGGTTCGATTACAACAAACAAAACATCGTCGTCTATCGGAACTGTTACACCCACAACTGAAAGGGACTCTACTACTCAATCTACTGAAACTACAGCTGGAAGCTCAAGTACAGATGGTGAGATTACTCCTGAACCTACAACACGAAGTACTACTGAAACTTCCACAGATATAACAACGAGCGATTTGACCACATCAACTACCCCATCAGTGACCACTGAATCTACTAGTGAACAATCAACGTCAACCACCGCAGGTTCAATTACAACAGACAGAACATCGTCGTCTATCGGAAGTGTTACACCCACAACTGAAAGGGACTCGACTACTCAATCTACTGAAACTACAGCTGGAAGCTCGAGTACAGATGGTGAAATTACTCCTGAACCTACAACACGAAGTACTACTGAAACTTCCACAGATATAACAACGAGCGATTTGACCACATCAACTACCCCATCAGTGACCACTGAATCTACTAGTGAACAATCAACGTCAACCACCGCAGGTTCAATTACAACAGACAGAACATCGTCGTCTATCGGAAGTGTTACACCCACAACTGAAAGGGACTCGACTACTCAATCTACTGAAACCACAGCTGGAAGCTCGAGTACAGATGGTGAAATTACTCCTGAACCTACAACACGAAGTACTACTGAAACTTCCACAGATATAACAACGAGCGATTTGACCACATCAACTACCCCGTCAGTGACGACTGAATCTACTAGTGAACAATCAACGTCAACCATAGCAGGTTCGATTACAACAGACAGAACATCGTCGTCTATCGGAAGTGTTACACCCACAACTGAAAGGGACTCTACTACTCAATCTACTGAAACTACAGCTGGAAGCTCAAGTACAGATGGTGAGATTACTCCTGAACCTACAACACGAAGTACTACTGAAACTTCCACAGATATAACAACGAGCGATTTGACCACATCAACTACCCCATCAGTGACCACTGAATCTACTAGTGAACAATCAACGTCAACCACCGCAGGTTCAATTACAACAGACAGAACATCGTCGTCTATCGGAAGTGTTACACCCACAACTGAAAGGGACTCGACTACTCAATCTACTGAAACTACAGCTGGAAGCTCAAGTACAGATGGTGAAATTACTCCTGAACCTACAACACGAAGTACTACTGAAACTTCCACAGATATAACAACGAGCGATTTGACCACATCAACTACCCCATCAGTGACCACTGAATCTACTAGTGAACAATCAACGTCAACCACCGCAGGTTCAATTACAACAGACAGAACATCGTCGTCTATCGGAAGTGTTACACCCACAACTGAAAGGGACTCCACTACTCAATCTACTGAAACTACAGCTGGAAGCTCAAGTACAGATGGTGAGATTACTCCTGATCCTACAACACGAAGTACTACTGGAACTTCCACAGATATAACATTGAGCGATTTGACCACATCAACTACCCCATCAGTGCCCACTGAATCTACTGATGAACAATCAACGTCAACCACCGCAGGTTCAATTACAACAGACAGAACATCGTCGTCTATCGGAAGTGTTATACCTACAACTGAAAGGGACTCCACTACTCAATCTACTGAAACTACAGCTGGAAGCTCAAGTACAGATGGTGAAATTACTCCTGAACCTACAACACGAAGTACTACTGAAATTTCCACAGATATAACAACGAGCGATTTGACCACATCAACTACCCCATCAGTGACCACTGAATCTACTAGTGAACAATCAACGTCAACCACCGCAGGTTCAATTACAACAGACAGAACATCGTCGTCTATCGGAAGTGTTACACCCACAACTGAAAGGGACTCCACAACTCAATCTACTGAAACTACAGCTGGAAGCTCAAGTACAGTTAGTGAGATTACTCCTGAACCTACAACACAACGTACTACTGAAACTTCCACAGATATAACAACGAGCGATTTGACCACATCAACTACCCCATCAGTGACCACTGAATCTACTAGTGAACAATCAACGTCAACCACCGCAGGTTCAATTACAACAGACAGAACATCGTCGTCTATCGGAAGTGTTACACCCACAACTGAAAGGGACTCGACTACTCAATCTACTGAAACTACAGCTGGAAGCTCAAGTACAGATGGTGAAATTACTCCTGAACCTACAACACGAAGTACTACTGAAACTTCCACAGATATAACAACGAGCGATTTGACCACATCAACTACCCCATCAGTGACCACTGAATCTACTAGTGAACAATCAACGTCAACCACCGCAGGTTCAATTGCAACAGACAGAACATCGTCGTCTATCGGAAGTGTTACACCCACAACTGAAAGGGACTCGACTACTCAATCTACTGAAACTACAGCTGGAAGCTCGAGTACAGATGGTGAAATTACTCCTGAACCTACAACACGAAGTACTACTGAAACTTCCACAGATATAACAACGAGCGATTTGACCACATCAACTACCCCATCAGTGACCACTGAATATACTAGTGAACAATCAACGTCAACCACCGCAGGTTCAATTACAACAGACAGAACATCGTCATCTATCGGAAGTGTTACACCCACAACTGAAAGGGACTCTACTACTCAATCTACTGAAACTACAGCTGCAAGCTCAAGTACAGATGGTGAGATTACTCCTGAACCTACAACACGAAGTACTACTGAAACTTCCACAGATATAACAACGAGCGATTTGACCACATCAACTACCCCATCAGTGACCACTGAATATACTAGTGAACAATCAACGTCAACCACCGCAGGTTCAATTACAACAGACAGAACATTGTCATCTATCGGAAGTGTTACACCCACAACTGAAAGGGACTCTACTACTCAATCTACTGAAACTACAGCTGCAAGCTCAAGTACAGATGGTGAGATTACTCCTGAACCTACAACACGAAGTACTACTGTAACTTCCACAGATATAACAACGAGCGATTTGACCACATCAACTACCCCATCAGTGACCACTGAATCTACTAGTGAACAATCAACGTCAACCACCGCAGGTTCGATTACAACAGACAGAACATCGTCGTCTATCGGAAGTGTTACACCCACAACTGAAAGGGACTCGACTACTCAATCTACTGAAACTACAGCTGGAAGCTCAAGTACAGATGGTGAAATTACTCCTGAACCTACAACACGAAGTACTACTGAAACTTCCACAGATATAACAACGAGCGATTTGACCACATCAACTACCCCATCAGTGACCACTGAGTCTACTAGTGAACAATCAACGTCAACCACCGCAGGTTCAATTACAACAGACAGAACATCGTCGTCTATCGGAAGTGTTACACCCACAACTGAAAGGGACTCGACTACTCAATCTACTGAAACTACAGCTGGAAGCTCGAGTACAGATGGTGAAATTACTCCTGAACCTACAACACGAAGTACTACTGAAACTTCCACAGATATAACAACGAGCGATTTGACCACATCAACTACCCCATCAGTGACCACTGAATATACTAGTGAACAATCAACGTCAACCACCGCAGGTTCAATTACAACAGACAGAACATCGTCATCTATCGGAAGTGTTACACCCACAACTGAAAGGGACTCTACTACTCAATCTACTGAAACTACAGCTGCAAGCTCAAGTACAGATGGTGAGATTACTCCTGAACCTACAACACGAAGTACTACTGAAACTTCCACAGATATAACAACGAGCGATTTGACCACATCAACTACCCCATCAGTGACCACTGAATATACTAGTGAACAATCAACGTCAACCACCGCAGGTTCAATTACAACAGACAGAACATCGTCATCTATCGGAAGTGTTACACCCACAACTGAAAGGGACTCTACTACTCAATCTACTGAAACTACAGCTGCAAGCTCAAGTACAGATGGTGAGATTACTCCTGAACCTACAACACGAAGTACTACTGAAACTTCCACAGATATAACAACGAGCGATTTGACCACATCAACTACCCCATCAGTGACCACTGAATCTAGTAGTGAACAATCAACGTCAACCACCGCAGGTACAATTACAACAGACGGAACATCGTTGTCTATTGGAAGTGTTACACCGACAACTGAAAGGGACTCCACAACTCAATCTACTGAAACTACAACTGGGAGCTCAAGTACAGATGGTGAGATTACTCCTGTACCTACAACAGGAAGTACTACTGAAACTTCCACAGATATAACAACGAGTGATTTGACCACATCAACTACCCCATCAGTGACCACTGAATCTACTAGTGAACAATCAACGTCAACTACCGCAGGTTCAATTACAACAGACAGAACATCGTCGTCTATCGGAAGTGTTACACCCACAACTGAAAGGGACTCGACTACTCAATCTACTGAAACTACAGCTGGAAGCTCGAGTACAGATGGTGAAATTACTCCTGAAGCTACAACACGAAGAACTACTGAAACTTCCACAGATATAACAACGAGCGATTTGACCACATCAACTACCCCATCAGTGACCACTGAATCTACTAGTGAACAATCAACGTCAACCACCGCAGGTTCGATTACAACAGACAGAACATCGTCATCTATCGGAAGTGTTACACCCACAACTGAAAGGGACTCTACTACTCAATCTACTGAAACTACAGCTGCAAGATCAAGTACAGATGGTGAGATTACTCCTGAACCTACAACACGAAGTACTACTGAAACTTCCACAGATATAACAACGAGCGATTTGACCACATCAACTACCCCATCAGTGACCACTGAATCTAGTAGTGAACAATCAACGTCAACCACCGCAGGTACAATTACAACAGACGGAACATCGTTGTCTATTGGAAGTGTTACACCGACAACTGAAAGGGACTCCACAACTCAATCTACTGAAACTACAACTGGGAGCTCAAGTACAGATGGTGAGATTACTCCTGTACCTACAACACGAAGTACTACTGAAACTTCCACAGATATAACAACGAGCGATTTGACCACATCAACTACCCCATCAGTGACCTCTGAATCTACTGATGAACAATCAACGTCAACCACCGCAGGTTTAATTACAACAGACAGAACATCGTCGTCTATCGGAAGTGTTACACCTACAACTGAAAGGGACTCCACTACTCAAACTACTGAAACTACAGCTGGAAGCTCAAGTACAGATGGTGAGATTACTCCTGATCCTACAACACGAAGTACTACTGAAACTTCCACAGATATAACATTGAGCGATTTGACCACATCAACTACCCCATCAGTGACCACTGGAACTACTGATGAACAATCAACGTCAACCACCGCAGGTTCAATTACAACAGACAGAACATCGTCGTCTATCGGAAGTGTTATACCTACAACTGAAAGGGACTCCACTACTCAATCTACTGAAACTACAGCTGGAAGCTCAAGTACAGATGGTGAAATTACTCCTGAACCTACAACACGAAGTACTACTGAAATTTCCACAGATATAACAACGAGCGATTTGACCACATCAACTACCCCATCAGTGACCACTGAATCTACTAGTGAACAATCAACGTCAACCACCGCAGGTTCAATTACAACAGACAGAACATCGTCGTCTATCGGAAGTGATACACCCACAACTGAAAGGGGATCCACTACTCAATCTACTGAAACTACAGCTGGAAGCTCAAGTACAGATGGTGAGATTACTCCTGAACCTACAACACAAAGTACTACTGAAACTTCCACAGATATAACAACGAGCGATTTGACCACATCAACTACCCCATCAGTGACCACTGAATCTACTAGTGAACAATCAACGTCAACCACCGCAGGTTCAATTACAACAGACATAACATCGTCGTCTATCGGAAGTGTTACACCCACAACTGGAAGGGACTCGACTACTCAATCTACTGAAACTACAGCTGGAAGCTCAAGTACAGATGGTGAAATTACTCCTGAACCTACAACACGAAGTACTACTGAAACTTCCACAGATATAACAACGAGCGATTTGACCACATCAACTACCCCATCAGTGACCACTGAATCTACTAGTGAACAATCAACGTCAACCACCGCAGGTTCAATTACAACAGACAGAACATCGTCGTCTATCGGAAGTGTTACACCCACAACTGAAAGGGACTCGACTACTCAATCTACTGAAACTACAGCTGGAAGCTCAAGTACAGATGGTGAAATTACTCCTGAACCTACAACACGAAGTACTACTGAAACTTCCACAGATATAACAACGAGCGATTTGACCACATCAACTACCCCATCAGTGACCACTGAATCTACTAGTGAACAATCAACGTCAACCACCGCAGGTTCGATTACAACAGACAGAACATCGTCATCTATCGAAAGTGTTACACCCACAACTGAAAGGGACTCTACTACTCAATCTACTGAAACTACAGCTGGAAGCTCAAGTACAGATGGTGAGATTACTCCTGAACCTACAACACGAAGTACTACTGAAACTTCCACAGATATAACAACGAGCGATTTGACCACATCAGTGACCACTGAATCTACTAGTGAACAATCAACGTCAACCACCGCAGGTTCGATTACAACAGACAGAACATCGTCATCTATCGAAAGTGTTACACCCACAACTGAAAGGGACTCGACTACTCAATCTACTGAAACTACAGCTGGAAGCTCAAGTACAGATGGTGAAATTACTCCTGAACCTACAACACGAAGTACTACTGAAACTTCCACAGATATAACAACGAGCGATTTGACCACATCAACTACCCCATCAGTGACCACTGAATCTACTAGTGAACAATCAACGTCAACCACCGCAGGTTCAATTACAACAGACAGAACATCGTCGTCTATCGGAAGTGTTACACCCACAACTGAAAGGGACTCGACTACTTCATCTACTGAAACTACAGCTGGAAGCTCAAGTACAGATGGTGAAATTACTCCTGAACCTACAACACGAAGTACTACTGAAACTTCCACAGATATAACAACGAGCGATTTGACCACATCAACTACCCCATCAGTGACCACTGAATCTACTAGTGAACAATCAACGTCAACCACCGCAGGTTCAATTACAACAGACAGAACATCGTCGTCTATCGGAAGTGTTACACCCACAACTGAAAGGGACTCGACTACTCCATCTACTGAAACTACAGCTGGAAGCTCAAGTACAGATGGTGAAATTACTCCTGAACCTACAACAGGAAGTACTACTGAAACTTCCACAGATATAACAACGAGCGATTTGACCACATCAACTACCTCATCAGTGACCACTGAATCTACTAGTGAACAATCAACGTCAACTACCGCAGGTTCCGTTACAGACGGAACATCGTTGTCTATTGGAAGTGTTACACCGACAACTGAAAGGGACTCCACAACTCAATCTACTGAAACTACAACTGGGAGCTCAAGTACAGATGGTGAGATTACTCCTGTACCTACAACACGAAGTACTACTGAAACTTCCACAGATATAACAACGAGCGATTTGACCACATCAACTACCCCATCAGTGACCACTGAATCTACTAGTGAACAATCAACGTCAACCACCGCAGGTTCAATTACAACAGACAGAACATCGTCGTCTATCGGAAGTGTTACACCCACAACTGAAAGGGGATCCACTACTCAATCTACTGAAACTACAGCTGGAAGCTCAAGTACAGATGGTGAAATTACTCCTGAACCTACAACACGAAGTACTACTGTAACTTCCACAGATATAACATTGAGCGATTTGACCACATCAATTACCCCATCAGTGACCACTGAATCTACTGATGAACAATCAACGTCAACCACCGCAGGTTCAATTACAACAGACAAAACATCGTCGTCTATCGGAAGTGTTATACCTACAACTGAAAGGGACTCCACTACTCAATCTACTGAAACTACAGCTGGAAGCTCAAGTACAGATGGTGAAATTACTCCTGAACCTACAACACGAAGTACTACTGAAATTTCCACAGATATAACAACGAGCGATTTGACCACATCAACTACCCCATCAGTGACCACTGAATCTACTAGTGAACAATCAACGTCAACCACCGCAGGTTCAATTACAACAGACAGAACATCGTCGTCTATCGGAAGTGTTACACCCACAACTGAAAGGGGATCCACTACTCAATCTACTGAAACTACAGCTGGAAGCTCAAGTACAGATGGTGAGATTACTCCTGAACCTACAACACAAAGTACTACTGAAACTTCCACAGATATAACAACGAGCGATTTGACCACATCAACTACCCCATCAGTGACCACTGAATCTACTAGTGAACAATCAACGTCAACCACCGCAGGTTCAATTACAACAGACAGAACATCGTCGTCTATCGGAAGTGTTACACCCACAACTGAAAGGGACTCCACAACTCAATCTACTGAAACTACAGCTGGAAGCTCAAGTACAGTTAGTGAGATTACTCCTGAACCTACAACACAAAGTACTACTGAAAGTTCCACAGATATAACAACGAGCGATTTGACCACATCAACTACCCCATCAGTGACCACTGAATCTACTAGTGAACAATCAACGTCAACCACCGCAGGTTCAATTACAACAGACATAACATCGTCGTCTATCGGAAGTGTTACACCCACAACTGGAAGGGACTCGACTACTCAATCTACTGAAACTACAGCTGGAAGCTCAAGTACAGATGGTGAAATTACTCCTGAACCTACAACACGAAGTACTACTGAAACTTCCACAGATATAACAACGAGCGATTTGACCACATCAACTACCCCATCAGTGACCACTGAATCTACTAGTGAACAATCAACGTCAACCACCGCAGGTTCAATTACAACAGACAGAACATCGTCGTCTATCGGAAGTGTTACACCCACAACTGAAAGGGACTCGACTTCTCAATCTACTGAAACTACAGCTGGAAGCTCAAGTACAGATGGTGAAATTACTCCTGAACCTACAACACGAAGTACTACTGAAACTTCCACAGATATAACAACGAGCGATTTGACCACATCAACTACCCCATCAGTGACCACTGAATCTACTAGTGAACAATCAACGACAACCACCGCAGGTTCGATTACAACAGACAGAACATCGTCATCTATCGAAAGTGTTACACCCACAACTGAAAGGGACTCTACTACTCAATCTACTGAAACTACAGCTGGAAGCTCAAGTACAGATGGTGAGATTACTCCTGAACCTACAACACGAAGTACTACTGAAACTTCCACAGATATAACAACTAGCGATTTGACCACATCAGTGACCACTGAATCTACTAGTGAACAATCAACGTCAACCACCGCAGGTTCGATTACAACAGACAGAACATCGTCATCTATCGAAAGTGTTACACCCACAACTGAAAGGGACTCGACTACTCAATCTACTGAAACTACAGCTGGAAGCTCAAGTACAGATGGTGAAATTACTCCTGAACCTACAACACGAAGTACTACTGAAACTTCCACAGATATAACAACGAGCGATTTGACCACATCAACTACCCCATCAGTGACCACTGAATCTACTAGTGAACAATCAACGTCAACCACCGCAGGTTCAATTACAACAGACAGAACATCGTCGTCTATCGGAAGTGTTACACCCACAACTGAAAGGGACTCGACTACTTCATCTACTGAAACTACAGCTGGAAGCTCAAGTACAGATGGTGAAATTACTCCTGAACCTACAACACGAAGTACTACTGAAACTTCCACAGATATAACAACGAGCGATTTGACCACATCAACTACCCCATCAGTGACCACTGAATCTACCAGTGAACAGTCAACGTCAACCACCGCAGGTTCAATTACAACAGACAGAACATCGTCGTCTATCGGAAGTGTTACACCCACAACTGAAAGGGACTCGACTACTCAATCTACTGAAACTACAGCTGGAAGCTCAAGTACAGATGGTGAAATTACTCCTGAACCTACAACACGAAGTACTACTGAAACTTCCACAGATATAACAACGAGCGATTTGACCACATCAACTACCCCATCAGTGACCACTGAATCTACTAGTGAACAGTCAACGTCAACCACCGCAGGTTCAATTACAACAGACAGAACATCGTCATCTATCGAAAGTGTTACACCCACAACTGAAAGGGACTCGACTACTCAATCTACTGAAACTACAGCTGGAAGCTCAAGTACAGATGGTGAAATTACTCCTGAACCTACAACACGAAGTACTACTGAAACTTCCACAGATATAACAACGAGCGATTTGACCACATCAACTACCCCATCAGTGACCACTGAATCTACTAGTGAACAATCAACGTCAACCACCGCAGGTTCAATTACAACAGACAGAACATCGTCGTCTATCGGAAGTGTTACACCCACAACTGAAAGGGACTCGACTACTTCATCTACTGAAACTACAGCTGGAAGCTCAAGTACAGATGGTGAAATTACTCCTGAACCTACAACACGAAGTACTACTGAAACTTCCACAGATATAACAACGAGCGATTTGACCACATCAACTACCCCATCAGTGACCACTGAATCTACTAGTGAACAGTCAACGTCAACCACCGCAGGTTCAATTACAACAGACAGAACATCGTCGTCTATCGGAAGTGTTACACCCACAACTGAAAGGGACTCGACTACTCAATCTACTGAAACTACAGCTGGAAGCTCAAGTACAGATGGTGAAATTACTCCTGAACCTACAACACGAAGTACTACTGAAACTTTCACAGATATAACAACGAGCGATTTGACCACATCAACTACCCCATCAGTGACCACTGAATCTACTAGTGAACAATCAACGTCAACCACCGCAGGTTCGATTACAACAGACAGAACATCGTCATCTATCGGAAGTGTTACACCCACAACTGAAAGGGACTCGACTACTCAATCTACTGAAACTACAGCTGGAAGCTCAAGTACAGATGGTGAAATTACTCCTGAACCTACAACACGAAGTACTACTGAAACTTCCACAGATATAACAACGAGCGATTTGACCACATCAACTACCCCATCAGTGACCACTGAATCTACTAGTGAACAATCAACGTCAACCACCGCAGGTTCAATTACAACAGACAGAACATCGTCGTCTATCGGAAGTGTTACACCCACAACTGAAAGGGACTCGACTACTTCATCTACTGAAACTACAGCTGGAAGCTCAAGTACAGATGGTGAAATTACTCCTGAACCTACAACACGAAGTACTACTGAAACTTCCACAGATATAACAACGAGCGATTTGACCACATCAACTACCCCATCAGTGACCACTGAATCTACTAGTGAACAGTCAACGTCAACCACCGCAGGTTCAATTACAACAGACAGAACATCGTCGTCTATCGGAAGTGTTACACCCACAACTGAAAGGGACTCGACTACTCAATCTACTGAAACTACAGCTGGAAGCTCAAGTACAGATGGTGAAATTACTCCTGAACCTACAACACGAAGTACTACTGAAACTTCCACAGATATAACAACGAGCGATTTGACCACATCAACTACCCCACCAGTGACCACTGAATCTACTAGTGAACAATCAACGTCAACCACCGCAGGTTCGATTACAACAGACAGAACATCGTCATCTATCGGAAGTGTTACACCCACAACTGAAAGGGACTCTACTACTCAATCTACTGAAACTACAGCTGGAAGCTCAAGTACAGATGGTGAGATTACTCCTGAACCTACAACACGAAGTACTACTGAAACTTCCACAGATATAACAACGAGCTATTTGACCACATCAACT
The DNA here is from genome assembly GCA_958510875.1 of Endomychus coccineus. Classification (NCBI taxonomy): domain Eukaryota; kingdom Metazoa; phylum Arthropoda; class Insecta; order Coleoptera; family Endomychidae; genus Endomychus; species Endomychus coccineus. The sequence goes on along the minus strand of OY294068.1, from coordinate 183,206,235 downwards.
ACCCCATCAGTGACCACTCAATCTAGTAGTGAACAATCAACGTCAACCACCGCAGGTACAATTACAACAGACAGAACATCGTCATCTATCGAAAGTGTTACACCCACAACTGATAGGGACTCGACTACTCAATCTACTGAAACTACAGCTGGAAGCTCAAGTACAGATGGTGAAATTACTCCTGAACCTACAACACGAAGTACTACTGAAACTTCCGCAGATATAACAACGAGCGATTTGACCACATCAACTACCCCATCAGTGACCACTGAATCTACTAGTGAACAGTCAACGTCAACCACCGCAGGTTCAATTACAACAGACAGAACATCGTCGTCTATCGGAAGTGTTACACCCACAACTGAAAGGGACTCGACTACTCAATCTACTGAAACTACAGCTGGAAGCTCAAGTACAGATGGTGAAATTACTCCTGAACCTACAACACGAAGTACTACTGAAACTTCCACAGATATAACAACGAGCGATTTGACCACATCAACTACCCCACCAGTGACCACTGAATCTACTAGTGAACAATCAACGTCAACCACCGCAGGTTCGATTACAACAGACAGAACATCGTCATCTATCGGAAGTGTTACACCCACAACTGAAAGGGACTCTACTACTCAATCTACTGAAACTACAGCTGGAAGCTCAAGTACAGATGGTGAGATTACTCCTGAACCTACAACACGAAGTACTACTGAAACTTCCACAGATATAACAACGAGCGATTTGACCACATCAACTACCCCATCAGTGACCACTGAATCTACTAGTGAACAGTCAACGTCAACCACCGCAGGTTCAATTACAACAGACAGAACATCGTCATCTATCGAAAGTGTTACACCCACAACTGAAAGGGACTCGACTACTCAATCTACTGAAACTACAGCTGGAAGCTCAAGTACAGATGGTGAAATTACTCCTGAACCTACAACACGAAGTACTACTGAAACTTCCACAGATATAACAACGAGCGATTTGACCACATCAACTACCCCATCAGTGACCACTGAATCTACTAGTGAACAATCAACGTCAACCACCGCAGGTTCAATTACAACAGACAGAACATCGTCGTCTATCGGAAGTGTTACACCCACAACTGAAAGGGACTCGACTACTTCATCTACTGAAACTACAGCTGGAAGCTCAAGTACAGATGGTGAAATTACTCCTGAACCTACAACACGAAGTACTACTGAAACTTCCACAGATATAACAACGAGCGATTTGACCACATCAACTACCCCATCAGTGACCACTGAATCTACTAGTGAACAGTCAACGTCAACCACCGCAGGTTCAATTACAACAGACAGAACATCGTCGTCTATCGGAAGTGTTACACCCACAACTGAAAGGGACTCGACTACTCAATCTACTGAAACTACAGCTGGAAGCTCAAGTACAGATGGTGAAATTACTCCTGAACCTACAACACGAAGTACTACTGAAACTTCCACAGATATAACAACGAGCGATTTGACCACATCAACTACCCCACCAGTGACCACTGAATCTACTAGTGAACAATCAACGTCAACCACCGCAGGTTCGATTACAACAGACAGAACATCGTCATCTATCGGAAGTGTTACACCCACAACTGAAAGGGACTCTACTACTCAATCTACTGAAACTACAGCTGGAAGCTCAAGTACAGATGGTGAGATTACTCCTGAACCTACAACACGAAGTACTACTGAAACTTCCACAGATATAACAACGAGCGATTTGACCACATCAACTACCCCATCAGTGACCACTCAATCTAGTAGTGAACAATCAACGTCAACCACCGCAGGTACAATTACAACAGACAGAACATCGTCGTCTATTGGAAGTGTTACACCCACAACTGAAAGGGACTCCACAACTCAATCTACTGAAACTACAACTGGGAGCTCAAGTACAGATGGTGAGATTACTCCTGAACCTACAACAGGAAGTACTACTGAAAGTTCCACAGATATAACAACGAGCGATTTGACCACATTAACTACCCCATCAGTGACCACTGAATCTACTAGTGAACAATCAACGTCAACTACCGCAGGTTCAATTACAACAGACAGAACATCGTCGTCTATTGGAAGTGTTACACCCACAACTGAAAGGGACTCCACAACTCAATCTACTGAAACTACAGCTGGGAGCTCAAGTACAGATGGTGAGATTACTCCTGAACCTACAACACGAAGTACTACTGAAACTTCCGCAGATATAACAACGAGCGATTTGACCACATCAACTACCCCATCAGTGACCACTGAATCTACTGATGAACAATCAACGTCAACCACCGCAGGTTCAATTACAACAGACAGAACATCGTCGTCTATCGGAAGTGTTACACCTACAACTGAAAGGGACTCCACTACTCAATCTACTGAAACTACAGCTGGAAGCTCAAGTACAGATGGTGAGATTACTCCTGAACCTACAACACGAAGTACTACTGAAACTTCCACAGATATAACAACGAGCGATTTGACCACATCAACTACCCCATCAGTGACCACTGAATCTACTAGTGAACAGTCAACGTCAACCACCGCAGGTTCAATTACAACAGACAGAACATCGTCGTCTATCGGAAGTGTTACACCCACAACTGAAAGGGACTCGACTACTCAATCTACTGAAACTACAGCTGGAAGCTCAAGTACAGATGGTGAAATTACTCCTGAACCTACAACACGAAGTACTACTGAAACTTCCACAGATATAACAACGAGCGATTTGACCACATCAACTACCCCATCAGTGACCACTGAATCTACTAGTGAACAATCAACGTCAACCACCGCAGGTTCGATTACAACAGACAGAACATCGTCATCTATCGAAAGTGTTACACCCACAACTGAAAGGGACTCGACTACTCAATCTACTGAAACTACAGCTGGAAGCTCAAGTACAGATGGTGAAATTACTCCTGAACCTACAACACGAAGTACTACTGAAACTTCCACAGATATAACAACGAGCGATTTGACCACATCAACTACCCCATCAGTGACCACTGAATCTACTAGTGAACAATCAACGTCAACCACCGCAGGTTCAATTACAACAGACAGAACATCGTCGTCTATCGGAAGTGTTACACCCACAACTGAAAGGGACTCGACTACTTCATCTACTGAAACTACAGCTGGAAGCTCAAGTACAGATGGTGAAATTACTCCTGAACCTACAACACGAAGTACTACTGAAACTTCCACAGATATAACAACGAGCGATTTGACCACATCAACTACCCCATCAGTGACCACTGAATCTACTAGTGAACAGTCAACGTCAACCACCGCAGGTTCAATTACAACAGACAGAACATCGTCGTCTATCGGAAGTGTTACACCCACAACTGAAAGGGACTCGACTACTCAATCTACTGAAACTACAGCTGGAAGCTCAAGTACAGATGGTGAAATTACTCCTGAACCTACAACACGAAGTACTACTGAAACTTCCACAGATATAACAACGAGCGATTTGACCATATCAACTACCCCACCAGTGACCACTGAATCTACTAGTGAACAATCAACGTCAACCACCGCAGGTTCGATTACAACAGACAGAACATCGTCATCTATCGGAAGTGTTACACCCACAACTGAAAGGGACTTTACTACTCAATCTACTGAAACTACAGCTGGAAGCTCAAGTACAGATGGTGAGATTACTCCTGAACCTACAACACGAAGTACTACTGAAACTTCCACAGATATAACAACGAGCGATTTGACCACATCAACTACCCCATCAGTGACCACTCAATCTAGTAGTGAACAATCAACGTCAACCACCGCAGGTACAATTACAACAGACAGAACATCGTCGTCTATTGGAAGTGTTACACCCACAACTGAAAGGGACTCCACAACTCAATCTACTGAAACTACAACTGGGAGCTCAAGTACAGATGGTGAGATTACTCCTGAACCTACAACAGGAAGTACTACTGAAAGTTCCACAGATATAACAACGAGCGATTTGACCACATTAACTACCCCATCAGTGACCACTGAATCTACTAGTGAACAATCAACGTCAACTACCGCAGGTTCAACTACAACAGACAGAACATCGTCGTCTATTGGAAGTGTTACACCCACAACTGAAAGGGACTCCACAACTCAATCTACTGAAACTACAGCTGGGAGCTCAAGTACAGATGGTGAGATTACTCCTGAACCTACAACACGAAGTACTACTGAAACTTCCGCAGATATAACAACGAGCGATTTGACCACATCAACTACCCCATCAGTGACCACTGAATCTACTGATGAACAATCAACGTCAACCACCGCAGGTTCAATTACAACAGACAGAACATCGTCGTCTATCGGAAGTGTTACACCTACAACTGAAAGGGACTCCACTACTCAATCTACTGAAACTACAGCTGGAAGCTCAAGTACAGATGGTGAGATTACTCCTGAACCTACAACACGAAGTACTACTGAAACTTCCACAGATATAACATTGAGCGATTTGACCACATCAACTACCCCATCAGTGACCACTGAATCTACTGATGAACAATCAACGTCAACCACCGCAGGTTCAATTACAACAGACAGAACATCGTTGTCTATCGGAAGTGTTACACCTACAACTGAAAGGGACTCGACTACTCAATCTACTGAAACTACAGCTGGAAGCTCAAGTACAGATGGTGAAATTACTCCTGAACCTACAACACGAAGTACTACTGAAACTTCCACAGATATAACAACGAGCGATTTGACCACATCAACTACCCCATCACTGACCACTGAATCTACTAGTGAACAATCAACGTCAACCACCGCAGGTTCGATTACAACAGACAGAACATCGTCATCTATCGAAAGTGTTACACCCACAACTGAAAGGGACTCTACTACTCAATCTACTGAAACTACAGCTGGAAGTTCAAGTACAGATGGTTTGATTACTCCTGAACCTACAACACGAAGTACTACTGAAACTTCCAGAGATATAACAACGAGCGATTTGACCACATCAGTGACCACTGAATCTACTAGTGAACAATCAACGTCAACCACCGCAGGTTCGATTACAACAGACAGAACATCGTCATCTATCGAAAGTGTTACACCCACAACTGAAAGGGACTCGACTACTCAATCTACTGAAACTACAGCTGGAAGCTCAAGTACAGATGGTGAAATTACTCCTGAACCTACAACACGAAGTACTACTGAAACTTCCACAGATATAACAACGAGCGATTTGACCACATCAACTACCCCATCAGTGACCACTGAATCTACTAGTGAACAATCAACGTCAACCACCGCAGGTTCAATTACAACAGACAGAACATCGTCGTCTATCGGAAGTGTTACACCCACAACTGAAAGGGACTCGACTACTCCATCTACTGAAACTACAGCTGGAAGCTCAAGTACAGATGGTGAAATTACTCCTGAACCTACAACACGAAGTACTACTGAAACTTCCACAGATATAACAACGAGCGATTTGACCACATCAACTACCCCATCAGTGACCACTGAATCTACTAGTGAACAGTCAACGTCAACCACCCCAGGTTCAATTACAACAGACAGAACATCGTCGTCTATCGGAAGTGTTACACCCACAACTGAAAGGGACTCGACTACTCAATCTACTGAAACTACAGCTGGAAGCTCAAGTACAGATGGTGAAATTACTCCTGAACCTACAACACGAAGTACTACTGAAACTTCCACAGATATAACAACGAGCGATTTGACCACATCAACTACCCCATCAGTGACTACTGAATCTACTAGTGAACAATCAACGTCAACCACCGCAGGTTCGATTACAACAGATAGAACATCGTCATCTATCGGAAGTGTTACACCCACAACTGAAAGGGACTCTACTACTCAATCTACTGAAACTACAGCTGGAAGCTCAAGTACAGATGGTGAGATTACTCCTGAACCTACAACACGAAGTACTACTGAAACTTCCACAGATATAACAACGAGCGATTTGACCACATCAACTACCCCATCAGTGACCACTGAATCTAGTAGTGAACAATCAACGTCAACCACCGCAGGTACAATTACAACAGACAGAACATCGTCGTCTATTGGAAGTGTTACACCCACAACTGAAAGGGACTCCACAACTCAATCTTCTGAAACTACAACTGGGAGCTCAAGTACAGATGGTGAGATTACTCCTGAACCTACAACAGGAAGTACTACTGAAAGTTCCACAGATATAACAACGAGCGATTTGACCACATCAACTACCCCATCAGTGACCACTGAATCTACTAGTGAACAATCAACGTCAACTACCGCAGGTTCAATTACAACAGACAGAACATCGTCGTCTATTGGAAGTGTTACACCCACAACTGAAAGGGACTCCACAACTCAATCTACTGAAACTACAGCTGGGAGCTCAAGTACAGATGGTGAGATTACTCCTAAACCTACAACACGAAGTACTACTGAAACTTCCGCAGATATAACAACGAGCGATTTGACCACATCAACTACCTCATCAGTGACCACTGAATCTACTGATGAACAATCAACGTTAACCACCGCAGGTTCAATTACAACAGACAGAACATCGTCGTCTATTGGAAGTGTTACACCCACAACTGAAAGGGACTCCACAACTCAATCTACTGAAACTACAGCTGGGAGCTCAAGTACAGATGGTGAGATAACTCCTGAACCTACAACACGAAGTACTACTGAGACTTCCACAGATATAACATTGAGCGATTTGACCACATCAACAACCCCATCAGTGACCACTGAATCTACTGATGAACAATCAACGTCAACCACCGCAGGTTCAATTACAACAGACAGAACATCGTTGTCTATCGGAAGTGTTACACCTACAACTGAAAGGGACTCCACTACTCAATCTACTGAAACTACAGCCGGAAGCTCAAGTACAGATGGTGAAATTACTCCTGAACCTACAACACGAAGTACTACTGAAACTTCCACAGATATAACAACGAGCGATTTGACCACATCAACTACCCCATCAGTGACCACTGAATCTACTAGTGAACAATCAACGTCAACCACCGCAGGTTCGATTACAACAGACAGAACATCGTCATCTATCGGAAGTGTTACACCAACAACTGAAAGGGACTCTACTACTCAATCTACTGAAACTACAGCTGGAAGCTCAAGTACAGTTGGTGAGATTACTCCTGAACCTACAACACGAAGTACTACTGAAACTTCCACAGATATAACAACGAGCGATTTGACCACATCAACTACCTCATCAGTGACCACTGAATCTACTAGTGAACAATCAACGTCAACCACCGCAGGTTCGATTACAACAGACAGAACATCGTCATCTATCGGAAGTGTTACACCCATAACTGAAAGGGACTCTACTACTCAATCTACTAAAACTACAGCTGGAAGCTCAAGTACAGATGGTGAGATTACTCCTGAACCTACAACACGAAGTACTACTGAAACTTCCAGAGATATAACAACGAGCGATTTGACCACATCAACTACCCCATCAGTGACCACTGAATCTAGTAGTGAACAATCAACGTCAACCACCGCAGGTACAATTACAACAGACAGAACATCGTCGTCTATTGGAAGTGTTACACCCACAACCGAAAGGGACTCCACAACTCAATCTACTGAAACTACAACTGGGAGCTCAAGTACAGATGGTGAGATTACTCCTGAACCTACAACAGGAAGTACTACTGAAACTTCCACAGATATAACATTGAGCGATTTGACCACATCAACTACCCCATCAGTGACCACTGAATCTACTAGTGAACAATCAACGTCAACTACCGCAGGTTCAATTACAACAGACAGAACATCGTCGTCTATTGGAAGTGTTACACCCACAACTGAAAGGGACTCCACAACTCAATCTACTGAAACTACAGCTGGGAGCTCAAGTACAGATGGTGAGATTACTCCTGAACCTACAACACGAAGTACTACTGAAACTTCCACAGATATAACAACGAGCGATTTGACCACATCAACTACCCCATCAGTGACCACTGAATCTACTAGTGAACAATCAACGTCAACCACCGCAGGTTCGATTACAACAGACAGAACATCGTCGTCTATCGGAAGTGTTACACCCACAACTGAAAGGGACTCGACTACTCAATCTACTGAAATTACAGCTGGAAGCTCAAGTACAGACGGTGAAATTACTCCTGAACCTACAACACGAAGTACTACTGAAACTTCCACAGATATAACAACGAGCGATTTGACCACATCAACTACCCCATCAGTGACCACTGAATCTACTAGTGAACAATCAACGTCAACCACCGCAGGTTCAATTACAACAGACAGAACATCGTCGTCTATCGGAAGTGTTATACCCACAACTGAAAGGGACTCGACTACTCAATCTACTGAAACTACAGCTGGAAGCTCAAGTACAGATGGTGAAATTACTCCTGAACCTACAACACGAAGTACTACTGAAACTTCCACAGATATAACAACGAGCGATTTGACCACATCAACTACCCCATCAGTGACCACTGAATCTACTAGTGAACAATCAACGTCAACCACCGCAGGTTCGATTACAACAGACAGAACATCGTCATCTATCGAAAGTGTTACACCCACAACTGAAAGGGACTCTACTACTCAATCTACTGAAACTACAGCTGGAAGCTCAAGTACAGATGGTGAGATTACTCCTGAACCTACAACACGAAGTACTACTGAAACTCCCACAGATTTAACAACGAGCGATTTGACCACATCAACTACTCCATCAGTGACCACTGAATCTACTAGTGAACAATCAACGTCAACCACCGCAGGTTCAATTACAACAGACAGAACATCGTCGTCTATCGGAAGTGTAACACTCACAACTGAAAGGGACTCTACTACTCAATCTACTGATACTACTGCTGGAAGCTCAAGTACAGATGGTGAGATTACTCCTGAACCTACAACACGAAGTACTACTGAAAGTTCCACAGATATAACAACGCGCGATTTGACCACACCAACTACCCCATCAGTGACCACTGAATCTACTAGTGAACAATCAACGTCAACCACCGCAGGTTCAATTACAACAGACATAACATCGTCGTCTATCGGAAGTGTTACACCCACAACTGAAAGGGACTCGACTACTCAATCTACCGGAACTACAGCTGTAAGCTCAAGTACAGATGGTGAGATTACTCCCGAACCTACAACACGAAGTACTACTGAAACTCCCACAGATATAACAACGAGCGATTTGACCACATCAACTACCCCATCAGTGACCACTGAATCTACTAGTGAACAATCAACGTCAACCACCGCAGGTTCAATTACAACAGACAGAACATCGTCGTCTATTGGCAGTGTTACACCCACAACTGAAAGGGATTCCACTACTCAATCTACTGAAACTACAGCTGGAAGCTCAAGTACAGATGGTGACATTACTCCTGAACCTACAACACGAAGTACTACTGAAACTTCCACAGATATAACAACGAGCGATTTGACCACATCAACTACCCCATCAGTGACCACTGAATCTACTAGTAAACAATCAACGTCAACCACCGCAGGTTCAATTACAACAGACAGAACATCGTCGTCTATTGGAAGTGTTACACCCACAACTGAAAGGGACTCCACTACTCAATCTACTGAAACTACAGCTGGAAGCTCAAGTACAGATGATGAGATTACTCCTGAACCTACAACACGAAGTACTACTGAAACTTCCACAGATATAACAACGAGCGATTTGACCACATCAACTACCCCATCAGTGACCACTGAATCTACTAGTGAACAATCAACGTCAACCACCGCAGGTTCAATTACAACAGACAGAACATCGTCGTCTATCGGAAGTGTTACACCCACAACTGAAAGGGACTCGACTACTCAATCTACTGAAACTACAGCTGCAAGCTCAAGTACAGATGGTGAAATTACTCCTGAACCTACGACACGAAGTACTACTGAAACTTCCACAGATATAACAACGAGCGATTTGACCACATCAACTACCCCATCAGTGTCCACTGAATCTACTAGTGAACAATCAACGTCAACCACCGCAGGTTCGGTTACAACAGACAGAACATCGTCGTTTATTGGAAGTGTTACACCCACAACTGAAAGGGACTCCACAACTCAATCTACTGAAACTACAGCTGGAAGCTCAAGTACAGATGGTGAGATTACTCCTGAACCTACAACACGAAGTACTACTGAAACTTCCACAGATATAGCAACGAGCGATTTGACCACATCAACTACCCCATCAGTGACCACTGAATCTACTAGTGAACAATCAACGTCAACCACCGCAGGTTCAATTACAACAGACAGAACATCGTCGTCTATTGGTAGTGTTACACCCACAACTGAAAGGGACTCCACTACTCAATCTACTGAAACTACAGCTGGAAGCTCAAGTACAGATGGTGAGATTACTCCCGAACCTACAACACGAAGTACTACTGAAACTTCCACAGATATAACAACGAGCGATTTGACCACATCAACTACCCCATCAGTGACCACTGAATCTACTAGTGAACAATCAACGTCAACCACCACAGGTTCAATTACAACAGACAGAACATCGTCGTCTATCGGAAGTGTTACACCCACAACTGAAAGGGGATCCACTACTCAATCTACTGAAACTACAACTGGAAGCTCAAGTACAGATGGTGAGATTACTCCCGAACCTACAACACGAAGTACTACTGAAACTTCCACAGATATAACAACGAGCGATTTGACCACATCAACTACTCCATCAGTGACCACTGAATATACTAGTGAACAATCAACGTCAACCACCGCAGGTTCAATTACAACAGCCATAACATCGTCGTCTATCGGAAGTGTTACACCCACAACTGAAAGGGACTCTACCACTCAATCTACTGAAACTACAGCTGGAAGCTCAAGTACAAATGGTGAGATTACTCCTGAATCTACAACACGAAGTACTACTGAAACTTCCACAGATATAACAACGAGCGATTTGACCACATCAACTACCCCATCAGGGACCACTGAATCTACTAGTGAACAATCAACGTCAACCACCGCAGGTTCAATTACAACAGACAGAACATCGTCGTCTATTGGAAGTGTTATACCCACAACTGAAAGGGACTCCACTACTCAATCTACTGAAACTACAGCTGGAAGCTCAAGTACAGATGATGAGATTACTCCTGAACCTACAACACGAAGTACTACTGAAACTTCCACAGATATAACAACGAGCGATTTGACCACATCAACTACCCCATCAGTGACCACTGAATCTACTAGTGAACAATCAACGTCAACCACCGCAGGTTCAATTACAACAGACAGAACATCGTCGTCTATCGGAAGTGTTACACCCACAACTGCAAGGGACTCGACTACTCAATCTACTGAAACTACAGCTGGAAGCTCAAGTACAGATGGTGAATTTACTCCTGAACCTACGACACGAAGTACTACTGAAACTTCCACAGATATAACAACGAGCGATTTGACCACATCAACTACCCCATCAGTGTCCACTGAATCTACTAGTGAACAATCAACGTCAACCACCGCAGGTTCGGTTACAACAGACAGAACATCGTCGTCTATTGGAAGTGTTACACCCACAACTGAAAGGGACTCCACAACTCAATCTACTGAAACTACACCTGGAAGCTCAAGTACAGATGGTGAGATTACTCCTGAACCTACAACACGAAGTACTACTGAAACTTCCACAAATATAACAAAGAGCGATTTGACCACATCAACTACCCCATCAGTGACCACTGAATCTTCTAGTGAACAATCAACGTCAACCACCGCAGGTTCAATTATAACAGACAGAACATCGTCGTCTATCGGAAGTGTTACACCCACAACCGAAAGGGACTCGACTACTCAATCTATTAAAACTACAGCTGGAAGCTCAAGTACAGATGGTGAGATTACTCTCGAACCTACAACACGAAGTACCACTGAAACTTCCACAGATATAACAACGAGCGATTTGACCACATCAACTACCCCATCAGAGACCACTGAATCTACTAGTGAACAATCAACGTCAACCACCGCAGCTTCAATTACAACAGACAGAACATCGTCGTCTATCGGAAGTGTTACACCCACAACTGGAAGGGACTCCACAACTCAATCTACTGAAGCTACAGCTGGAAGCTCAAGTACAGATGGTGAGATTACTCCCGAACCTACAATACGAAGTACTACTGAAACTTCCACAGATATAACAACGAGCGATTTGACCACATCAACTACCCCATCAGTGACCACTGAATCTACTAGTGAACAATCAACGTCAACCACCGCAGGTTCAATTACAACAGACAGAACATCGTCGTCTATTGGAAGTGTTACACCCACAACTGGAAGGGACTCCACTACTCAATCTACTGAAACTACAGCTGGAAGCTCAAGTACAGATGGTGAGATTACTCCTGAACCTACAACACGAAGTACTACTGAAACTTCCACAGATATAACAACGAGCGATTTGACCACATCAACTACCCCATCAGTGACCACTGAATCTACTAGTAAACAATCAACGTCAACCACCGCAGGTTCAATTACAACAGACAGAACATCGTCGTCTATTGGAAGTGTTACACCCACAACTGAAAGGGACTCCACAACTCAATCTACTGAAACTACAGCTGGGAGCTCAAGTATAGATGGTGAGATTACTCCTGAACCTACAACACGAAGTACTACTGAAACTTCCACAGATATAACAACGAGCGATTTGACCACATCAACTACCCCATCAGTGACTACTGAATATACTAGTGAACAATCAACGTCAACAACCGCAGGTTCAATTACAACAGCCATAACATCGTCGTCTATCGGAAGTGTTACACCCACAACTGAAAGGGACTCTACCACTCAATCTACTGAAACTACAGCTGGAAGCTCAAGTACAGATAGTGAAATTACTCCTGAACCTACAACACGAAGTACTACTGAAACTTTCACAGATATAACAACAAGCGATTTGACCACATCAACTACCCCATCAGAGACCACTGAATCTACCAGTGAACAATCAACGTCAACCACCGCAGGTTCAATTACAACAGACAGAACATCGTCGTCTATTGGAAGTGTTACACCCACAACTGAAAGGGACTCCACAACTCAATCTACTGAAACTACAGCTGGGAGCTCAAGTACAGATGGTGAGATTACTCCTGAACCTACAACACGAAGTACTACTGAAACTTCCACAGATATAACAACGAGCGATTTGACCACATCAACTACCCCATCAGTGACCACTGAATATACCAGTGAACAATCAACGTCAACAACCGCAGGTTCAATTACAACAGCCATAACATCGTCGTCTATTGGAAGTGTTACACCCACAACTGAAAGGGACTCCACAACTCAATCTACTGAAACTACAGCTGGGAGCTCAAGTACAGATGGTGAGATTACTCCTGAACCTACAAGACGAAGTACTACTGAAACTTCCACAGATATAACAACGAGCGATTTGACGACATCAACTACCCCATCAGTAACCACTGAATCTACTATTGAACAATCAACGTCAACCACCGCAGGTTCAGTTACAACAGACAGAACATCGTCGTCTATTGGAAGTGTTACACCCACAACTGAAAGGGACTCCACTACTCAATCTACTGAAACTACAGCTCGAAGCTCAAGTACAGATAGTGAAATTACTCCTGAACCTACAACACGAAGTACTACTGAAGCTTCCACAGATATAACAACGAGCGATTCGACCACATCAACTACCCCATCAGTGACCACTGAATCTACTAGTGAACAATCAACCTCAACCACCGCAGGTTCAATTACAACAGACAGAACATCGTCGTCTATTGGAAGTGTTACACCCACAAGGGACTCCACAACTCAATCTACTGAAACTACAGCTGGGAGCTCAAGTACAGATGGTGAGATTACTCCTGAACCTACAACACGAAGTACTACTGAAACTTCCACAGATATAACAACAAGCGATTTGACGACATCAACTACCCCATCAGTGACCACTGAATCTACTATTGAACAATCAACGTCAACCACCGCAGGTTCAGTTACAACAGCCATAACATCGTCGTCTATCGGAAGTGTTACACCCACAACTGAAAGGGACTCCACCACTCAATCTACTGAAACTACAGCTGGAAGCTCAAGTACAGATAGTGAAATTACTCCTGAACCTACAACACGAAGTACTACTGAAACTTCCACAGATATAACAACGAGCGATTTGACCACATCAACTACCCCATCAGAGACCACTGAATCTACTAGTGAACAATCAACGTCAACCACCGCAGGTTCAATTACAACAGACAGAACATCGTCGTCTATTGGAAGTGTTACACCCACAACTGAAAGGGACTCCACAACTCAATCTACTGAAACTACAGCTGGGAGCTCAAGTACAGATGGTGAGATCACTCCTGAACCTACAACACGAAGTACTACTGAAACTTCCACAGATATAACAACGACCGATTTGACCACATCAACTACCCTATCAGTGACCACTGAATATACTAGTGAACAATCAACGTCAACAACCGCAGGTTCAATTACAACAGCCAAAACATCGTCGTCTATTGGAAGTGTTACACCCACAACTGAAAGGGACTCCACAACTCAATCTACTGAAACTACAGCTGGGAGCTCAAGTACAGATGGTTGGATTACTCCCGAACCTACAACACGAAGTACTACTGAAACTACCACAGATATAACAACGAGCGATTTGACCACATCAACTACCCCATCAGTGACCACTGAATCTACTAGTGAACAATCACCGTCAACCACCGCAGGTTCAATTACAACAGACAGAACATCGTCGTCTATCGGAAGTGTTACACCCACAACTGAAAGGGGATCCACTACTCAATCTACTGAAACTACAGCTGGAAGCTCAAGTACAGATGGTGAGATTACTCCCGAACCTACAACACGAAGTACTACTGAAACTTCCACAGATATAACAACGAGCGATTTGACCACATCAACTACCCCATCAGTGACCACTGAATCTACTAGTGAACAATCAACGTCAACCACCGCAGGTTCAATTACAACAGACAGAACATCGTCGTCTATTGGAAGTGTTACACCCACAACTGAAAGGGACTCCACAACTCAATCTACTGAAACTACAGCTGGGAGCTCAAGTACAGATGGTGAGATTACTCCTGAACCTACAACACGAAGTAATACTGACACTTCCACAGATATAACAACGAGCGATTTGACCACATCAACTACCCCATCAGTGACCACTGAATCTACTAGTGAACAATCAACGTCAACAACCGCTGGTTCAATTTCAACAGACAGAACATCGTCGTCTATTGGAAGTGTTACACCCACAACTGAAAGGGACTCTACTACTCAATCTACTGAAACTACAGCTGGAAGCTCAAGTACAGATGGTGATATTACTCCTGAACCTACAACACGAAGTACTACTGAAACTTCCACAGATATAACAATGAGCGATTTGACCACATCAACTACCCCATCAGTGACCAATGAATCTACTAGTGAACAATCAACTTCAACCACCGCAGGTTCGATTACAACAGATAGAACATCGTCATCTATCGGAAGTGTAACACCCACAACTGAAAGGGACTCTACTATTCAATCTACTGAAACTACAGCTGGAAGCTCAAGTACAGATGGTGAGATTACTTATGAACCTACAACACGAAGTACTACTGAAACTTCCACAGATATAACAACGAGCGATTTGACCACATCAACTACCCCATCAGTGACCACTGAATCTACTAGTGAACAATCAACGTCAACCACCGCAGGTTCAATTACAACAGACAGAACATCGTCATCTATCGGAAGTGTTACACCCACAACTGGAAGGGGCTCTACCACTCAATCTACTGAAACTACAGCTGGAAGCTCAAGTACAGATGGTGAGATTACTCCTGAACCTACAACACGAAGTACTACTGAAACTTCCACAGATATAACAACGAGCGATTTGACCACATCAACTACGCCATCAGTGACCACTGAATCTACTAGTGAACAATCAACGTCAACCACCGCAGGTTCAATTACAACAGACAGAACATCGTCGTCTATTGGAAGTGTTACACCCACAACTGAAAGGGACTCCACTACTCAATCTACTGAAACTACAGCTGGAAGCTCAAGTACAGATGATGAGATTACTCCTGAACCTATAACACGAAGTACTACTGAAACTTCCACAGATATAACAACGAGCGATTTGACCACATCAACTACCCCATCAGTGACCACTGAATCTACTAGTGAACAATCAACGTCAACCACCGCAGATTCAATTACAAAAGACAGAACATCGTCGTCTATCGGGAGTGTTACACCCACAACTGAAAGGGACTTCACTACTCAATCTACTGAAACTACAGCTGGAAGCTCAAGTACAGATGGTGAGTTTACTCCTGAAGCTACAACACGAAGTACTACTGGAACTTCCACAGATATAACAACGAGCGATTTGACCACATCAACTACCTCATCAGTGGCCATTCAATCTACCAGTGAACAATCAACGTCAACCACCGCAGGTTCAATTACAACAGACAGAACATCGTCGTCTACGGGAAGTGTTACACCCACAACTGAAAGGGGCTCCACTAGTCAATCTACTGAAACTACAGCCGGAAGCTCAAGTTCAGATGGTGAGATTACTCCTGAACCTACAACACGAAGTACTACTGAAACTTCCACAGATATAACAACGAGCGATTTGACCACATCATCTACCCCATCAGTGACCACTGAATCTACTAGTGAACAATCAACGTCAACTACCGCAGGTTCAATTACAACAGACAGAACATCGTCGTCTATCGGAAGTGTTACACCCACAACTGAAAGAGACTCTACTACTCAAACTACAGCTGGAAGCTCGAGTACAGATGGTGAGATTAATCCTGAACCTACAACACGAAGTACTACTGAAACTTCCACAGATATAACAACGAGCGATTTGACCACATCAACTACCCCATCAGTGACCACTGAATCTACCAGTGAACAATCAACGTCAACCACCGCAGGTTCAATTACAACAGACAGAACATTGTCGTCTACCGGAAGTGTTACACCCACAACTGAAAGGGACTCCACTACTCAATCTACTGAAACTACAGCTGGAAGCTCAAGTACAGATGGTGAGATTACTCCTGAACCTACAACACGAAGTACTACTGAAACTTCCACAGATATAACAACGAGCGATTTGACCACATCAACTACCCCATCAGTGACCACTGAATATACTAGTGAACAGTCAACGTCAACCACCGCAGGTTCAATTACAACAGCCATAACATCGTCGTCTATCGGAAGTGTTACACCTACAACTGAAAGGGACTCTACCACTCAATCTACTGAAACTACAGCTGGAAGCTCGAGTACAGATGGTGAGATTACTCCTGAACCTACAACACGAAGTACTACTGAAACTTCCACAGATATAACAACGAGCGATTTGACCACATCAACTACCCCATCAGTGACCACTGAATCTACCAGTGAACAATCAACGTCAACCACCGCAGGTTCAATTACAACAGACAGAACATCGTCGTCTACCGGAAGTATTACACCCACAACTGAAAGGGACTCCACTACTCAATCTACTGAAACTACAGCTGGAAGCTCAAGTACAGATGGTGAGATTACTCCTGAACCTACAACACGAAGTAATACTGAAACTTCCACAGATATAAAAACGAGCGATTTGACGACATCAACTACCCCATCAGTGACCACTGAATCTACTAGTGAACAATCAACGTCAACAACCGCAGGTTCAATTACAACAGACAGAACATCGTCGTCTATTGGAAGTGTTACACCCACAACTGAAAGGGACTCTACTACTCAATCTACTGAAACTACAGCTGGAAGCTCAAGTACAGATGATGAGATTACTCCCAAAGCTACAACACGAAGTACTACTGAAACTTCCACAGATATAACAACGAGCGATGTGACCACATCAACTACCCCATCAGTGACCACTGAAAGTGAACAATCAACGTCAACCACCGCAGGTTCAGTTACAACAGACAGAACATCGTCGTCTGTCGGAAGTGTTACACCCACAACTGAAAGGGACTCCACTACTCAATCTACTGAAACTACAGCTGGAACCTCAAGTACAGATGGTGAGATCACTCCTGGACCTACAACACGAAGTACTACTGAAACTTCCACAGATATAACAACGAGCGATTTGACCACATCAACTACCCCATCAGTGACCACTGAATCATCCAGTGAACAATCAACGTCAACCACCGCAGGTTCACTTACAACCGACAGAACATCGTCGTCTACCGGAAGTGTTACACCCACAACTGAAAGGGACTCCACTACTCAATCTACTGAAACTACAGTTGGGAGCTCAAGCACAGATGGTGAGATTACTCCTGGACCAACAACACGAAGTACTACTGAAACTGCCACAGATATAACAAGGAGCGATTTGACCACATCAACTACCCCATCAATGACCACTGAATCTACTAGTGAACAATCAACGTCAACCACCGCAGGTTCAATTACAACGGACAGAACATCGTCGTCTATCGGAAGTGTTACACCCACAACTGAAAGGGACTCTACTACTCAATCTACTGAAACTACAGCTGGAAGCTCAAGTACAGATGGTGACATTACTCCTGAAACTACAACACGAAATACTACTGAAACTTCCACAGATATAACAACGAGCGATTTGACCACATCAACTACCTCATCAGTGAACACTCAATCTACCAGTGAACAATCAACGTCAACCACCGCAGGTTCAATTACAACAGACAGAACATCGTCGTCTATCGGAAGTGTTACACCCACAACTGAAAGAGACTCTACTACTCAATCTACTCAAACTACAGCTGGAAGCTCGAGTACAGATGGTGAGATTACCCCTGAACCTACAACACGAAGTACTACTGAAACTTCCACAGATATAACAACGAGCGATTTGACCACATCAACTACCCCATCAGTGACCACTGAATCTACCAGTGAACAATCAACGTCAACCACCGCAGGTTCAATTACAACAGACAGAACATCGTCGTCTATCGGAAGTGTTACACCCACAACTGAAAGAGACTCTACTACTCAATCTACTCAAACTACAGCTGGAAGGTCGAGTACAGATGGTGAGATTACTCCTGAACCTACGAAACGAAGTACTACTGAAACTTCCACAGATACAACAACGAGCGATTTGACCACATCAACTACCTCATCAGTGACCACTGAATCTACCAGTGAACAATCAACGTCAACCACCGCAGGTTCAATTACAACAGACAGAACATCGTCGTCTACCGGAAGTGTTACACCCACAACTGAAAGGGACTCTACTATTCAATCTACTGAAACTACAGCTGGAAGCTCAAGTACAGATGGTGAGATTACTCCTGATCCTACAACACGAAGTACTACTGAAACTTCCACAGATATAACAACGAAAGATTTGACCACATCAACTACCCCATCAGTGACCACTGAATCTACTAGTGAACAATCAACGTCAACCACCGCAGATTCAATTACAAAAGACAGAACATCGTCGTCTATCGGGAGTGTTACACCCACAACTGAAAGGGACTTCACTACTCAATCTACTGAAACTACAGCTGGAAGCTCAAGTACAGATGGTGAGTTCACTCCTGAAGCTACAACACGAAGTACCACTGAAACTTCCACAGATATAACAACGAGCGATTTGACCACATCAACTACCCCATCAGTGACCACTGAATCATCCAGTGAACAATCAACGTCAACCACCGCAGGTTCACTTACAACAGACAGAACATCGTCGTCTACCGGAAGTGTTACACCCACAACTGAAAGGGACTCCACTACTCAATCTACTGAAACTACAGTTGGGAGCTCAAGCACAGATGGTGAGATTACTCCTGGACCAACAACACGAAGTACTACTGAAACTTCCACAGATATAACAACGAGCGATTTGACCACATCAACTACCTCATCAGTGACCACTCAATCTACCAGTGAACAATCAACGTCAACCACCGCAGGTTCAATTACAACGGACAGAACATCGTCGTCTATCGGAAGTGTTACACCCACAACTGAAAGGGACTCTACTACTCAATCTACTGAAACTACAGCTGGAAGCTCAAGTACAGATGGTGACATTACTCCTGAACCTACAACACGAAATACTACTGAAACTTCCACAGATATAACAACGAGCGATTTGACCACATCAACTACCCCATCAGTGACCACTGAATCTACCGGTGAACAATCAACGTCAACCACCGCAGGTTCAATTACAACAGACAGAACATCGTCGTTTACCGGAAGTGTTACACCCATAACTGGAAGGGACTCCACTACTCAATCTACTGAAACTACAGCTGGAAGCTCAAGTACAGATGGTGAGATTACTCCTGAACCTACAACACGAAGTACTACTAAAACTTCCACAGATATAACAACTAGCGATTTGACCACTTCAACTACCCCATCAGTGACCACTGAATCTACCAGTGAACAATCAACGTCAACCACCGCAGGTTCAATTACAACAGACAGAACATCGTCGTCTACCGGAAATGTTACACCCACAACTGAAAGAGACTCCACTACTCAATCTACTGAAACTACAGCTGGAAGCTCAAGTACAGATGGTGAGATTACTCCTGAACCTACAACACGAAGTACTACTGAAACTTCCACAGATATAACAATGAGCGATTTGACCACATCAACTTCCCCATCAGTGACCACTGAATCTTCCAGTGAAGAATCAACGTCAACCACCGCAGGTTCAATTACAACAGACAGAACATCGTCGTCTACCGGAAGTGTTACACCCACAACTGAAAGGGACTCCACTACTCAATCTACTGAAACTACAGCTGGAAGCTCAAGTACAGATGGTGAGATTAATCCTGAACCTACAACACGAGGTACTACTGAAACTTCCACAGATATAACAACGAGCGATTTGACCACATCAACTACCCCATCAGTGACCACTGAATCTACTAGTGAACAATCAACGTCAACCACCGCAGGTTCAATTACAACAGACAGAACATTGTCGTCTATCGGAAGTGTTACACTTACAACTGAAAGGGACTCTACTACTCAATCTAGTGAAACTACAGCTGGAAGCTCAAGTTCAGATGGTGAGATTACTCCTGAACCTACAACACGAAGTACTACTGAAACTTCCACAGATATAACAATGAGCCATTTGACCACATCAACTACCCCCTCAGTGACCACTGAATCTACTAGTGTACAATCAACGTCAACCACCGCAGGCTCAATTACAACAGACAGAACATCGTCGTCTATCGGAAGTGTTACACCCACAACTGAAAGGGACTCTACTACTCAATCTACTGAAACTACAGCTGGAAGCTCAAGTACAGATAATGAGATTACTCCTGAACCTACAACACGAAGTACTAATGAAACTCCCACATATGTAACAACGAGCGATTTGACCACATCAACTACCTCATCAGTGACCACTGAATCTACCAGTGATCAATCAACGTCAACCACCGCAGGTTCAATTACAACAGACAGAACATCGTCGTCTACCGGAAGTGTTACACCCACAACTGAAAGGGACTCCACTACTCAATCTACTGAAACTACAGGTGGAAGCTCAAGTTCAGATAGTGAGATTACTCCTGAACTTACAACACGAAGTACTACTAAAACTTCCACAGATATAACAACGAGCGATTTGACCACATCAACTACCCCATCAGTGACCACTGAATCTACCAGTAAACAATCAACGTCAACCACCGCAGGTTCAATTACAACAGACAGAACATCGTCGTCTACCGGAAGTGTTACACCCACAACTGAAAGGGACTCCACTACTCAATCTACTGAAACTACAGCTGGAAGTTCAAGTACAGATGGTGAGATTAATCCTGAACCTACAACACGAAGTACTACTGAAACTTCCACAGATATAACAACGAGCGATTTGACCACATCAACTACCCCATCAGTGACCACTGAATCTACTAGTGAACAATCAACGTCAACCACCGCAGGCTCAATTACAACAGAGAGAACATCGTCGTCTATCGGAAGTGTTACACCCACAACTGAAAGGGACTCTACTATTCAATCTACTGAAACTACAGCTAGAAGCTCAAGTACAGATAATGAGATTACTAATGAACCTACAACACGAAGTACTACTGAAACTCCCACAGATATGACAACGAGCGATTTGACCACCTCAACTACCTCATCAGTGACCACTGAATCTACCAGTGAACAATCAACGTCAACCGCCGCAGGTTCAATTACAACATACAGAACATCGTCGTCTACCGGGAGTGTTACACCCACAACTGAAAGGGACTCCACTACTCAATCTACTGAAACTACAGGTGGAAGCTCAAGTACAGATGGTGAGATTACTCCTGAACCTACAACACGAAGGACTACTGAAACTTCCACAGATATAACAACGAGCGATTTGACCACATCAACTACCCCATCAGTGACCACTGAATCTACTAGTGAACAATCAACGTCAACCACCGCAGGTTCAATTACAACAGACAGAACATCGTCGTCTATCGGAAGTGTTACACCCACAACTGAAAGGGACTCCACTACTCAATCTACTGAAACTACAGCTGGAAACTCAAGTACAGATGGTGAGATTACTCCTGAACCTACAATACGAAGTACTACTGAAACTTCCACAGATATAACAACGAGCGATTTGACCACATCAACCACCCCATCAGTGACCACTGAATCTACTAGTGAACAATCAACGTCAACCACCGCAGGTTCAATTACAACAGACAAAACATCGTCGTCTATCGGAAGTGTTACACCCACAACTGAAAGGGACTCCACAACTCAATCGTCTGAAACTACAGCTGGAAGCTCAAGTACAGATGGTGAGATTACTCCCGAACCTACAACACGAAGTACTACTGAAACTTCCACAAATATAACAACGAGCGATTTGACCACATCAACTACCCCATCAGAGACCACTGAATCTACTAGTGAACAATTAACGTCTACCACAGCAGGTTCAATTACAACAGACAGAACATCGTCGTCTATCGGAAGTGTTACACCCACAACTGAAAGGGACTCCACTACTCAATCTACTGAAACTACAGCTGGAAACTCAAGTACAGATGGTGAGATTACTCCTGAACCTACAATACGAAGTACTACTGAAACTTCCACAGATATAACAACGAGCGATTTGACCACATCAACTACCCCATCAGTCACCACTGAATCTACTAGTGAACAATCAACGTCAACCACCGCAGGTTCGATTACAACAGACAAAACATCGTCGTCTATCGGAAGTGTTACACCCACAACTGAAAGGGACTCCACAACTCAATCTATTGAAACTACAGCTGGAAGCTCAAGTACAGATGGTGAGATTACTCCCGAACCTACAACACGAAGTACTACTGAAACTTCCACAGATATAACAACGAGCGATTTGACCACATCAACTACCCCATCAGTGACCACTGAATCTACTAGTGAACAATCAACGTCAACCACCGCAGGTTCAATTACAACAGGCAGAACATCGTCGTCTATCGGAAGTGTTACACCCACAACTGAAAGGGACTCCACTACTCAATCTACTGAATTTACAGCTGGAAGCTCAAGTACAGATGGTGAGATTACTCCCGAACCTACAACACGAAGTACTACTGAAACTTCCACAGATATAACAACGAGCGATTTGACCACATCAACTACCCCATCAGTGACCACTGAATCTACTAGTGAAAAATCAACGTCAACAACCGCAGGTTCAATTAGAACAGACAGAACATGGTCGTCTATCGGAAGTGTTACACCCACAACTGAAAGGGACTCCACTACTCAATCTACTGAAACTACAGCTGGAAGCTCAAGTACAGATGGTGAGATCACTCCTGAACCCACAACTCGAAGTACTACTGAAGCCTCTACAGATTCAACAAAGAGCGATTTGACTACATCAATTATCCCATCTGTGACCAGTAAATCTACTAGTGAGGAATCAACGTCGACAAGCGCAGGCTCGAGTACGTCGGAGACCACATCATCTTCTATCGGAACTGATATACCCACCACGCCTAATACACCAGTTGATACCAAATGTACTTCTGCAGGGAAGTTTCCGGATCCAGTTTCTTGTACCAAATTTCACATGTGTGTGATATCGGGGTCTGGGTATCTTGATGTACCAATGGACTGCCCCAAAGGCAGCCAATACGATGCTGTTAACGAAGTGTGTACCACGGATCCCGTACAATGTCCTGGTGATGAAATTCTGACTTGTACAAAAGCGGGTATTTTCGCACATCCAACCGACTGCAATAGGTATTATAAATGTACCTGGAAATATATTTACGGCAGATATGAATTGAAGCAGTTCAAATGTCCACCATCCAACTCTTTTGATCCTGGTTCATTGAGATGTATCAAATCGGATACTTGCCAACAAGAAGATTCCCCCTTCCATTGTAATTCAGTGGGAAGATTCCCTGTTGATTCGAACTGTCGAGATTATTACGAATGTACGGAATGGAATGGTTTTTTCAATGAAGAAATAAAATCTTGCGGTCCGGCTAAACTTTTCGACAGGAACTTGAGAAGATGCCGCAATGAATGCTTGGTAACATGTCCTTTAGAAGATAGTTCAGAGCAAGATGCAATCAATCAAGGTTCTGCAATATTGGGAGATATTTTAATGTAATAAAGAATTAATATTAATAAATGCTTAGTTATTCTGCATTATTTAAAATTTAATTTCCAACGTGTTTTTCGGCTTCATAACCGTTAGGTTTTTTCTGAAAAAACTTGTCACTTGTTCTAACGTTTGAATAAATTTTGTTTAATTAGTAAGAATTGACCATGTTTTTCAACATAAAAGTTGATTTTTCTCGAAAACGGTCAACTTTAGAGCTTATGACCAAGATTACCTTTTTTGTGTAGAAAACATTGGCTCAAAATTGTACTTTTTTCAGTAGGGTAGAAGTTGGGGAGAAAAACACTCACTACCCCTTCAAAATCTTCACCAATTAAGAGTAAAAAAAAAATTTTATCGCACAGAACATAGCTTACTATGAGTAGAAATTGCTTACAAAAGCTGTCTTTTGTTCGATAAACGGTTTCGGAGATATTCGCAAAAAACGAATTTTTTTTTTCAATTTCAACACCCTGTATCTCGAAAACGAAGCCTTCGACGACATATGTTTATGAGAACTTTTCTTCTTAAAAACACTTGTTCTATCTCCTGTTGCAGTTTGGCTACAACAAAACTGACTCACCCTGTATACTTTACTTCTTGATTATCTATAAAAAAAGTGGTTTGTCCAATACTTGGTGGTATTTCATTGTTACTCAAATAAGAAGACAATTACTTAAAATGCAATACTTATTTTTATCAAACCTAGGAAAATTGAACTATATATAAATTCTCGGGAATTCACTTTTATGTAGTTTCGGAAGCCCATAGATATAAGGTGATTGCCCATTATGGCAAATTAATTTATTTTTCAATTCAATAGATATTATCTTATTTTTGAACCATTTATTTTTAAATTTATTCATGGTTCAAAAATTAAATAATCCCTATTGAATTGAAAAATAAATTAATTTGCCATAATGGGCAAGCACCTTATATCTATGGGCTTTCGAAACTACATAAAAGTGTTATCATACCTTTAAGACACATTGTAAGTAACATTGGAGCGCACCTACAATTTATCAAAATCTATCAAACAATATAATAGGGAAAAAATTAATTCTATGTGAAAGACTCATGGCATTTTAATGAATTCATAAAAAATTAATCCGTGCCCGTAGATCATCTATTAATTTCCTTGGACGTTGTTTCTTTATTTACACATATACCAGGTGGTTTGGCATCGAATAGCATTAAAAAACGTTGGGCAGAGATTAAAAACCAAACACCTCTGGATCAATCTGAATTTATAAATGTAAAGTTTTGTTTAGAATGCACTTATTTTCAATATGGTGAGTTATATTTTGGGCAAATATTCGGCACAGCAATGGGTTCTCCTATTTCAGCTACTATTGCTAACCTAGTTATGGAATGCCTAGAGGTATCTGTAATAAATTCATTAGATTTTCAACCCGTATTCTTTAAACGGTATGTACATGATTGTCTAATGTGTATTCCCAATGATAAACATTTAACAATTTCCACTGTAAACTTCAATTTACTTGTGAAATTGAAATGAACAAAAACATAAATTTCCTAGATATGGCATGATGATACAGATGGAATAATAAAAACTTCGTGATTTACTCAAGAAGTTTGGTTTTGACGTTATCTCCACTTTAATTCCGCTGCACCAACAAGTAATAAAAAAAGTGTTACAAACAGCCTCACATATCGCGCGGTTACGTTGTCCCACCCAGAGGACCGTCCCAAAAATTAAAAAATTGTTCGTAATACTCTGGAAATGAATGGCTACCCAAAACATTTTGCAATCCCATCATTAAAGAAAGAATAAACAAAATCTATAATTGAACGGTAGTACAGAGAATTTTATAACATTACCATACATTCCGGAGACCTCAGAGAAAATTGAGAAATGCTTAAAAAAGTATGATACACAGGTTGCGCATAAACCTACTAACTGTGTTTGGCAATATTTTCCAAATCTAAAACCTTCAATACCTAAAGATAAACATACCTAGTGTTGCCCAAATGCAAGAACAAGACGAGACTTAGCCAGTCTTGGTCTTGGTCTTGCGCCAATACACCTGGTCTTGGTCTTGGTCTTGGTATTGCGCTCCCAGTCTCGGTCTTGGTCTTGCAGCAAGAGTCTCGCAATTCGCAATTACCTATTAGTGTCTCTGTTTTTCATTTTTATTCAACCTTTTTATGTTGGCACAATTTACATAAAGCAATTTGGGATGCATGAATTATTTCAAAAAACTCAAACCATATTTGCTTTTAGGTCTTTTAGATCTATAACTCCAACTCTCACTACTCCGACTAGAACTATTTGAATCTTCGTCAGTCATGTCAAATTATAAACGAGAATTTTCCGAGAACAACAAGGATTAGAGTAAAATCAATTATTACATTAGACTCGAAGCAAAGCTCAATTGGGAATGACTGGAATTGAAATAAATACTATTATTTATAGTCCATTTGCTTAGATAGTGTCGCCTTGTACCGCGCCGCCTTGGCACGTGCCGGCTCTCATTCAAGGATGCCGCCGCAAATCAAAGGATGCCGCATGCGGCGTTCAGACGCATGGCATTGTAGCGTCCTGCTATTCGCTCTTATACCTAACCTTATTATTATAAGTTAGATTTCAAATTAGTTTGAAAGATCTCTTTTTCGGCCTGTAACTTTTGAAATAATAAGAAAATAAACATTTTCTCGGTAACATACTACATATAATTTTATTACGCTTTATTCTATATAGTTTATTGTTCGTTTTCATTATTTTCATATTTTTATTTATTTTCATACTATATTTAATATATTATTTACTTATTCGGACTGCGTAAATTCCCCCTTCAACGAAAATGCACTGATAGTCATTTATATCTGTACTTTACGTCTTCCTATTTTCTTCTTCAAAATTGCATGTACTAGTACTTCCTTTTATTTTGTTTCGTTTGTTTTATATGTGTCAATTTCTTGTATTATGAATTAAGCCTGTCCGCTCCCTGAAACGACACTCAGTCCAAACTGCAAGACGCAAGAGTCTCGCAGGCTTAGTCTTGTTCTTGCTTAAATCTTGCATGGTCAGTCTTGGTCTTGGTCTTGCTAAAATTACGCGGTCTTGGTCTTGGTCTTGCAAAAATGCAAGAACAAGACCAAGACTGCAAGACCAAGACCGATTTTGGGCAGCACTAAACATACCCACACAGTATACAAATTAAACTGTTTAGATTGCTAAACAATATTTACAAAGAAGAATGTATGACCATAAGTATCGAACAAGAAACAAAAATTTAGAAAATTCCACCGCCCTTGCTAAACACTGCTTTGATTATAACCATCAATTCGATTACAAAAATGTTAATATTTTAACTAAGGAAACCAATTATTATAAAAGATCTATTCAGAAGATGATTCATATAAAACGTGACTCCAAGTCTGGAAATCATAGAACAGATATTCAATCATTAAGTCAGATTTATACTAATTTAATTAATTAAAACCCTTGCAAATTCATACATGCGTCTTTATAATTTTAAAAGTATATTTTAGGTACAATGCTCAAATAGCAATATATTTTTGGTTCAGTCCTTCAGACGTATTACATATTATGATTTGATATGACTTTAAAGTTTAAATGATTATTGCTAAGCAGCTGATTTTTGATTAATATACTTAAAACATTAATGTGTTATAATTTCGATTACTGGTTTTTCTGTTCGTTTTGGCGACGTGGGTATTTTCAATTGAAATTAGTGCGATAAGGCCGCCTTGTGATGATGCAATTAGTTTCAATAAATCACGTTATATACATTGATACGTCTTCTGATCATGGTCGTGAGACTGAAACATACGTAAAGACGAAAATAATAAGCATATGTGTTGGTGTGACCTATTTTCCGAGAATACGTATATAAATCATACCTGGGTCAAGAATTATTTAGTAAAATTGAACCCAATTCTATGTATTTTTGGTTGCATACCATAAAACGCATGGGGACTGATTATTTCTTCCTCATTGTTCGATAGCGTACCTGAGACACTTGTTCTCAGTTTCGCTTGACTGACCGCAGTATGTACATAACCACTGTAATAAACTGTAAAAAAACTAGGCTTAGTAAATTCAGAGACTTTTTTTGGCTCTGGCTCTCCGTCTATTCCTTCCCTTAACCAAAGATGATAACACACTGGCTACTACACCACAAGGAAAAGCCAACCGTTTTGCTGGAATGTTTGCAGCAAATTTCATTTAGTATTCACAAGGGAAGGATCCTCTTAATATTGCTGCCATCGATAGTCATATACCTGAAATTGTCTTTCGTCACTGCACAATTACTTGATCTCAGTCTATAGGGCCAGACGGAATTCAACCAGTTTTCTGCAAGTTGTTTACACTTTCATACAAACTTGATGTGTTTCCTTCCAGCTGGAAGACAGCTAGAGTCCAACCAATTTAAAAGAAAAGGAAAGAAGACCCATTGCACTATTATCTGTTATCTCGAAAGTGATGAAGGAAGCAATGAACATCGAGCTCATCCAACACTTAGAGAGCTGCAAAATCGTGAATTACCGGCAAGATGGCTTTAGTCAGCAGAGATCAACAGGAGATCTGCTTGCCTACGTAACACATGTATGGCAGAAACCTATTGAAAAACATGGGGGAACTTCAAAGCATTTGACCGAGTCTGGCACTAAAGCCTTTTTGGGAAACTTTCTTTTGCCGCCTCAACTTTGTCGCATACTAACGAGTTTTCTCACAGATAGATCACTCCATTTGGTGATTAACGGGGTATCCTCCGATACAGTGGCAATCGACGCTGGTGTTCCATAGGGATTTGTCTTGGCACCAACTTTGTTTCTGATCCATATAAACTATCGTCTGGAAGTGATCACCTGTCCCGTCCACAGCTTTGCAGATGATGGTACATTTCATACCCCGCTTTCTCATCTAGAACCCCTATACCATCAAAAAAAGAATGTGGAAAGATCATTCTCACCCCATAGTCATTTAAAGTGATTGTAGATATGATTCAACAATAGATAATTTAAGAAAACATCTTGTTGTATATTGTTATATTAAATAGTTAAATAGTCTGTTTTATCAAAAAAAAATTAATGTTATATTACTGATGCATGTTGCATAGTTTATTATAAATATCTGGTCACATATTGGGCATTTTCTAATCTCTCGTCATATGTATTCACCTCCCTTATATATGAGAGATAAGACGAAAACATTAATAACTCACCAGTTGGTTTTGATGATCATTTTCAATATTAATAAGTATTAATAAACTCAATTAGATATTCTTCGGATCATTTCTCATAGGCTTACACTTGCTTGGTCATTGTGCAACTTAATAATTAAATTTTTTATGCGGCGCTTAAACATCAATAAAAAAGTCATAAAACATTTATTGTCAGTTTATGAGTTGTATAAGTACAAGAACTAAATCTGATTAAATATTATGGAACGAAATGTTTGTACTTAAGATAATTCAAACAATTTTTTCAAAATTACTTAAGTAGAGATTCCTTAATTGCTGTATTATGTTGTTAATCGTATGATTATGTATAAATTAAGACATATTTAATCCCAGATACCCTAGACAATAGGATAATAGTGTGGTCATTAAAAGTTGATTCAAAGCTCTTTCGAAAATAGAGTTAAATGAACGTCCTAACTGCAAATTTTGACTGAATTCGCACCTATTTATAATAATAATAGTTTTTTTAACTTCGAGAAATCTGTCAGTCAATGTGGTACATTGATTGATTTCTTAGTGGGACATCTAGTCATAGATGGCGTGAGATATTTTGGTTTTTCCCCTCGTTGAAGGCTGATTGTAACTACCTTCAGCAGAGATTCTTCAGTAACGTTGCAACTTGCTCGTACCACTGATGGGCTCTATGAGAATAGTGAAACAGCTGTCTGGAACTAGAAATTGAATTATTTGGAAGTAATGGCTCTAATTTGGTTAGTTGATGGCTTCCATTTTCCGTTTTTGGTCGTAGCCATTGTCCAACACTATTTGCTGAATCTTCTCAATTTCGTTATTATAATTTTTCTGACTCAAAGGAACGTATGAATAATTAATTGGTGAACATGAATCCGCTACAATATATTACTCGTTTGGGTTGGTTTTACGTCTATTATGTCAAATTCCAAATGGTGACCATCTTTGATAATATTAATGTCATGAAAAGGAAGCTAGATATTGCTCTTTAATTTTTTTTTCTATAATTTGACTACACGTGAGGGAAAACTATGATGTTCGAAGAACATCGTGGGAGCCAGCGATGGAATGTTGGGAAAGGAGATAGGCATTCCAATTTTTCTTGAAGGCTTGGAAGTTATAGGAATAGGGAAAGACCTCACTAGGCAAAGAGTTCCTCTTTCAATATATGCTACTAGAAAAGTATTAATGTTATTGGCAATATTACTCAAAGCTTGTGTATTTTGGTCATCTGATCTTTTTGATTTGTGATTCTTCGGCAGTTTTTTATTCTTGGATTTCTAATTGTTACAAATTTCTCCGTTTAACTTTTGGCGTAGTTAATTTCGGTTGTTTTATCATTTTCCATATTTGCATCACGTACATATTCCTCCATATCCTTTATTTGTACAATTGTCATACTTTCAGAAAAATGGTCCTCACCAACATCTGAATCTTTTAAATAGTTAATACCGCCGTAATTAGTACTCTCAGCTATGTCTGTTACTTCAGATTCCTGTAATTGTCACTTTTGGTGGACCTCTAACAGCAACCTTCGCTGGTTGATAGAAAAATGAAGTCTGGTAGGAAGAAGTTCGGCAGGTCTCGAGCTTCACAATGAAGGTGTGACTAGCTTGAGCTCGTGTGGTCCGTCTATCTGGAATCTCTCGCGGTGGAACAACATATGATATTTCTGACTATGGAAATGTCTATAGCAAAGGGAGAGATCGCACCTTTGTACGATGTGTTAGAGAGGTCAATGAATTCGTCAGACGAATAGCTCTCTTCAGGATAGAATCCAACAGCTTCAGCGTTTGTTCGGGAGCCGAACTCCAAACATATGAATAGTAATCTAGGACAGGTCGTATCTGTGCTTTGTAGATTATGAGGAGCTGCTGGGATGTAAGTTTTTGTGAAGCGGTTTTCGCAATGGACCTCACAAAATCATTCCATCAGGGCTGTTAGTGGTGATGCCGAGCATGGATATGAAAGACTCCATAGGAATAGTTGTAGCTGACATCATCAAATTAGGGATTGTAGAATCCGTCTTCCTACAGAAGACGCAAGCTTGAGTTTTGGTTGAATTAAACTCTACTAGATTATCAGATCCCCGTTTCAAAATCATTGCCTGATCTCCATTGATTGCATTCTACAGTGAATTTAATTAAATCGAATTGGTATTAAGCGTATTTGAAAAATCACGTAGATGAACATCTACTTATAATTGCGAAAATATCATCGACATATCTGTTTCCAATTTTCCGTAAACTAATTCAACTTTGATTTTGAGGTTTAAGTTCGCTTAGAATAGTGTTGGCCGGGGAAAGGGTACTTTAAGTGTACTTTAAGAGTATTTTTAGTGGATAAGGGTGATTACTTTTTATTTATAGTGGTATAGTGTATCCACACTGTGAACTCTTTTATAGTTTATTAAGGGGAGAGTGTATAGCCTATTGTACATCCGCTTGTTTGTTTATAGAAATTTTTGTTTAAGGTGGATATAAAATGATGCTTCATATATATATTTTTAGTGTATTCGGTTTAAGAAAGTATGATAATATAATAGAATTGAATTTATTCGTTCCTAGGGTACATAAGTGGTATATACCAGGTGAGTCAGTTTTTTGTAGAACCACCAGGAGATAGAACAAGTGTTTTTAAGAAGAAAAGTTCCTATAAACATATGTCGTAGAAGGCTTCGTTTTCAAGATACAGGGTGTTGAAATTGAAAAAAAAAATTCGTTTTTTGCGCATATCTCCGGAACCGTTTATCGTACAAAAAACAGCTTTTGTAGGCATTTTTTACTCATAGTAAGCTATGTTCTGAGTGATGAAAAAAATTTTTTACTCTTAATTGTTGAAGATTTTGAAGGAGTAGTGGGTGTTTTTCTCCCCAACTTCTACGCAACTGGAAAAAATACGGTTTTGAGACAACCATTTGAACCGCCAATGTTTTCTACATAAACAGATACTCCTAGTCATAAGCGCTAAAGTTGATCGTTTTCGAGAAAAATCAACTTTTATGTTGAAAAACATGGTCAATTCTTACTAATTAAACAAAATTTATTCAAACGTTAGAACAAGTAACAAAACCAAAGGATTGACCATGTCTTTCAACATAAAAGTTGATTTTTCTCGAAAACGGTCAACTTTAGAGCTTATGACCAAGATTACTTTTTTTGTGTAGAAAACATTGGCGGTTCAAATGGTTTTCTCAAAACCGTACTTTTTTCAGTGGCGTAGAAGTTGGGTAGAAAAATACCCATTACCCCTTCAAAATCTTAACCAATTATGACTGACGAAGCCTTCTACGACATATGTTTATGGAAACTTTTCTCCTTAAAAACGTCTGTTCTATCCCCTGTTGAAGTTTGTCTACAAAAAACTGACTCACCCTGTAGAACTTGTCATAAATATACACTGTTTAAGTATCCTAACTTTGTCTAATAGTTCTCCATTTAATTAATACATAGCCTTATTATAGTTTGAAATGTATAGCTGCTATGATTGAAACATCAGAATAATTAAAAAAACACATATCTAGTGGGACCTAGAACTATAACAGTAACATTTAAGTCATGTACAAATAAAAACTTATGTTATAAAGGAAATCATATGAGGAAATTATTCTCATTCAGAAACTATATGTGTATGTAACAGTTGTCAAATGTAAAGCTAATAGTTCAAAATCAATGAATTGTTCGGACAAAATTGGAGGAGGAATATATTCTGTGAATTGAGTCCAAAAATTGTATGTGTCGACTTTGAATCGCTATATTATTAGTAGCGATAGTAGTCGATGCAGTTTGCTATCCAGGTGGAGAAAAACGTTTTTGTGAATGACTAATAATATTTCTTACTAGTGTACTCGGCACCATAGAAATCTTTTGAATTTTCCCTAATTTTCAGTGACTCACTTCGGCCAAACGACAAAGCTTTATTTAATTGTTGAAGTTTTTGGCAAGTCTAGCCCCTTTCGAACGATACCTCAACCTCCACCCTACCCTCTGTATTTTTCTCTACCGAGCTCCTGATACCCTTTACAGTAGGCTATTAATATAATAATTGATGTACATTCCCCTGAATATCCATGAATTAAATTTGTTGATACTGATAGGAACTTTTTTAATACCAATATAATATTTGATATGCGTTTCTAGCAAATATCTGGTACTATTTATCCACCCTCATGAAAACTTCTTTACCCAAATTATAAATAATTAATACCTATCTACACAACTATAATAATCATTCTGAAATACTAAGTTTCCCTGTCATTCAGCAAGTTATTTGTCAATACTGATTTCACGTGATTAGATACAATTTTCAAGGCTTAGCTTGGAATAACAAGAGCATATCTTACAACAATGCAGCATTTAAGTATCTTATTCAAACATTACGTAAATCTAAAATCTGCATTTATAGAACTTCAATTTCACGTAATACCTTGTCAAATATGAAGCTCACAATTACCATATATATAATACCTTGTTATAAACGAATTGCATCTTTGACGAAGGTGTTGTTTGCCGAGTTATAAATATGATTAAGCTGAAACTGCATTTTCTTTTGTTGGTAAGTGTTTTATTATAACCGAGTTTTATATTGGTCTCTGTAGGAGTCCAAGTCATAATCATAAATCGTTTATGGACCATTATGCTTAGGTGGGATATTATTTATAGCTGTTATCCCTTAAATGAATAGCGTATCGAAATTCATCAATTTACGAATTCAATTAATAATACAAAAAACTTACTAACTACTCACTAGAGTACTAAGAAATACGAAATAATCACCCTTATCTACTAAAAATACTATTAAAGTACTAAGGCACCGTTCAGCTATTAAGTAGGCATCATCAGGGTAAGCTGTGATAAATTTTCCATCCTATATGCACGCAAATAGGAAAGGGCTGTGCTTAAATGGGCTCATCAGCAGAACGAGTACGGTTGTCATAACAATGGTTGACGTTTATCAGGGTATAATAAAATACAGTCCAATACACCATTCTAGGACTAATTTGTAAAATAACTAAACAAACAGATGTGACCAATCCCATTCTAAATATGTTTTTGCATATACAATTCCAGTATAGCTGCCTAAATACTCCAGAACTAAGTTTGAATTCTGGAATAACAGTTTTCGCCACATATTGCACTAATGGTATACAACAATGAATTACCTATGTTGCCGCCATTGGGGCAATGGCTCTCAAGGGGTTAATAATAATAATTAATTTTATGCTAGAACAGATTAGTAGAATCTGTATTAATCAACTTGCACATTCATATTATGCAGATAATTATAAATGTGTTCACAGTTTTTACGCAAGGAAATAATTTGTTTCCAATTCATTACCATATAATAGAGAATGAACTATATGATTCAATAATACACATCCTGCTTTTTTGTATTTGGCATCAATAAAACTTCACGTCCTACATCAACTGAGAATAATATACTCTTATATAATAGTGAAGTGGAATAAATTTAAAGAATTATGCTTACGTTGTTCAGTTAGCGATGAGTTAATTCTCTTCCAATTCGTCACCAAAATGATGGAGAATGTGATATACAGGATGTTCCTTAATGATATACGAATATAGTGAGGGGTGATTCCTGGGTCAATTTTAAGTAAAAAATTTCTTATTAACCTGCCCTAAAACGCTCTGTTTTCAATCAACAGGGTGGCAAAGTTTTATTTTTTGTTTGGTTTCTTTCAAAAATCTAGAAAAGGGTTTGAGATATTGAACTGAGTCTTGGGACAGGATAATGTGACTAGGGAACAAGCTTTTTCACTTAATAAGTGGTTCTAAAATTTAACCATTTTCGTAGTTATGGGTCCGATCTAGATATTTTTTTGCATAGCCCGGTTAATTCTGTATGAAAAAGCTCTCTTGAGATTTTTTTGCCAGATGCGCAGAATACATACAATTTTGCAAAAATTTAATTGACTTTGGATAATGTCAACAAAATCTAACAACATACAGCATTAACATAACATAACAACTTAACTATTATTACAAAAGTTGCGGAAAAGGGCCCCCTCCGGCTAATATGCGCGCTTTCGCTCTCCTGTCATGAAATTTCCCACTCGATGGAATATTCCTGGTTTTTTATTGTATCACATGCTGCGACTATTCTTTCTTTCAATTCCTCTACAGTATTGATGTGAATTGTGTATACTTACATCTCCAGGTGGCCTCAAAAAAAAAGTCTAAACTTTTGAGGTCGGCAGACCTTGGTGGCCATTCTTGCACCCCACAGCAACAATCCAACGACTTGGATAAACAGTTCGTAAATAATTGCGAATCGTTACACTGAAATGTGCTGGTGCGCCATCGTGCATGTACCACATTTGGTTTCTTGTTGCTAACGGAGCATCCTCAAGCAGCAAATGCAATTATACTTGAAGGAAATTGCAGTAAGATTGTCCGTTAAGTCGTCCCGGTAGAAATAATGGGCCAATAAAGTAGTCACCAATGATTCTTGCCCATACGTAAACCGAAATTTGGTGCTGGAAATGGATTTCGGTTGTGGCATAAGAATTTTCATTCGGCCACAAAACATTGTTGTGGAAATTCTTAATTGCCTTTCTTGAAAAAATAGCTCCATCCGTGAACAGAATGTTGTATTCAAATTTCGGATTTTGAGCGTTATGATGATATCACTGACAGAAGTTCACACGCTTTTGAAAATCTCTGAGAAGTAATGCCTGTACTCTTGAAATATAATACGAATATAACAAAAATCCACTAAAATGATCCAAAACAATTTGGTGGCATATGTTGTAGTTTTTAGCGATCTTCCCCGCTGGTTTCAGGATGTTCACGGACTTCGTGCAGCACCGCTTCTTCAATTCCTGATGTTCTTACACTTGTAAGTCTACCTTCAGATGTACCTTTGTGGAAATTGTCAGTAATTACAAGACGACGATGAATATTAGAAAAGGTTCGACTATCTGGCAAGGCACGATTAGGATATCTCTGGCGATAAATACTTCTGGCTTTCTCTGCATAACCGTCGGCGGGTAATGTCAAACTCAAGTGACAGCGGCCAACTAGATTTATTGCAAAATTGTATTTTTTAAATTTTTTCGGTTAATACAACGGTTTTTATTTTCTCACTCAAAAACTGCGTCTGGCGAAAAGATTCAAGGAAGTTTTTCATACAGAATTGACCAAAATATCAAAAAAAAAAAATCTGGATGCTGTAAGGCTAATCCATAACTACGATACTGATTAAATTTCAAAACAACTTATTAAGTGAAAGAGCGTGTTCCACTTTAATCTGTCCCGAAACGTTGCCACTCTTTATGTCGAAAACACAGTGTTTTAGGAAAGCTTTATAGGAACTTTCTTAGTTGAAATTGACCCAGGAATCACCCCTTAAAATATTCGCATATCATTAAGGTTTTTAGCCACCATTAGAGTGAACAAGAGATTCAGCCTTCATGATAACCAGGAACAATACACTAGTCCTAAATCCTACAGCATAGAGTGTATTGAAATCAACACTAATTATGATTGTTTTTCAGTTATCCTCATCGTTCATTTGGATATTCGGACAAAACGTCACTACCAATTGTACAACTGCGGGAAAATTCAAAACTCCAGGTGATCTTTCCTGCAGAAGCTATTATACGTGTACACCATACCTTGGAAATCTTATAAAAAATGACTTCAGGTGTCCCAGCGCGGACATATATAACCCTACTACCTTCTTATGTTCCTCCACTGCTGTATGTGTTGCGACATGTAGTCCTCGAGATCAAGCAGCTGTAAACATTGCTGATCCGAATGGAAATGGAACCACTTACATCGACTGCAGAATTGCTAACAATCCAATAGTGAGGACGTGTAGTGCTGGTACATTTTCTTCATTTTTATCATGTTGTCTCAACGGTACGAGATGTGTATTTTGAAACAATATCCAAAATAGAGATGATGAATAAAGTTTTCGTTATTACAATGTTATCACAAACCTACCACTTGTTTTTGTCCAGATCCAT
Organism: Endomychus coccineus; assembly: GCA_958510875.1. Taxonomy (NCBI): domain Eukaryota; kingdom Metazoa; phylum Arthropoda; class Insecta; order Coleoptera; family Endomychidae; genus Endomychus; species Endomychus coccineus. Next base: position 183,168,159 of record OY294068.1, on the reverse strand, counting down.
TCATATGCAACATTGATCTTTTTTCATCTTTTCATTATATAATAAAGTCTCTCTAGTCTAGATAGATCAGTTTTTCTCATAGCATCAGTAGAACGAGAAAGTTTGTAACGTTACTAACCGATCATTATGTTGAAGGCAGACGTAAACGACAAACAGATTGGTAAATAGACCAAAATTATTTAACGCAATCTATGAAGAACCACTAAAAGTGGAAAAACGTACCATATTGACTAACAGATTTCTCGAATTTTCAAAGTTACGGAAATGTTAAGCTACTTGGGCACCAGATGGCGACTCTAAACCTAGCCAAAGTAACAATCGAGATACAAATGAATGTATGAATACATTTCATTTGTTTTATAATTGATATCACCCAAGGGTGAGTTCATATTGATTGTTGAAGTTAATATGGTTTTTGCTCACAATCCCTTAAAACTTTTGTACTACCAGTTTCGAGGTCTATAATAGTACCTCATCCTTAGGTATATTTAAGAAATTTATTCATTATATAGAAATTTTCTACCAGCTCATGTGGATCATTGTAACTGATTACAAGTTTATGTAAATCACAATTATGTATTACTATAATGAAACATATGCACACTCGTATGGGAGTCTGAGGAAACCACACGCGAAGGAACTGAAACTGCCATCGCACTCGCTAAAGTGGAGACGGAACAACCCCTGATTGGATCAGAGCCAACGTGTGGCATTTCTCATGCCACATCGACATCTTCGATCCAAGAATGGCTCGAGGCAGAGCACCTTGCCTATTGGAAAGAACTGCCCCGTATGTCGCATTCCAAGCGACTAAAGGGAGATCTCCAGCAGTAACGAGTGAAAAATTTACTGACGTTTAACAGACAAGAAATACGCAACCTTGTTGCATTCCTGACCAACATCTCTCGATGGGTGTGTTAGATCAGCCCACATGCAGGAGTTGCCGTGTGGAAGAAGAGACACCCATGAATGTGCTGTGTCAGTGCACGGCATACGCGGTTGGTCGTCGGACATACCTTGGAGTCGATAAAACTACACCGAGGAAATCAGAAGTATCTATCTATCTACATCAGGCTACTGAATTTCATAGAATATACCGGGCTGATAAGGAGATAGCAATATGTAAGGGCACAATAGGACACTAATGACCGCAGTGGGAAGGAGAACCAACCTCACGGGAGAGGCGTCTTAGTCGGTAATAATCCGGCACACCGTGGGGCACAGGCCACCGAGGCGTCTATGCAAGATTTTCCTTCCTCTACGCTAAAGATCAAATTGCCTTTTATAACGATTTCTTTTGAAACATGAGAAAATCTGTTTTGAATTCAATTCTTCAGATACTTTTGTTTAGTTCAATTTTTTGCTTTCGGACATTTCTGTGGCTTAAATGTATGATTCCAATATAAGTATATAACTTGAAAATTATTGACTTCTGGATAGATTTCGCTTCACAGTATCACGACTTGATGCCCTTAATGACTAACAAAATAGAATGAAAATTATTTTACTTGTCATGATAATGAAGGTTCATTTGAATTGACAACATGTGTGTTACATCTCTATGTTTTATTGTAATATCAGGTGAATTATTAAAATCATTGCCATATTTGACTATATATATTGTCAACCTTACTTCATGATATTACATAGTGATCACTATAATGTAACCTCATTATAAATTAACTATAGTCCATGACCTATAGATCTTAGGGTTATATCTATGAAGAGGTTTGGTTTCGTGTGCAGGTATTTACTTCAAAAGTCCAAGGATCGCAATAGAAACTGCCCTAGGTCCTAGACGGAGGTCTTCATAATTATGACCTGCGTCTTGAAAAATCTTCGAAGAAATTATACGTGGTGAGTCTTTTGAAGTGTTACGAGGGGATATTTCGAAAACGGTTGAAATATTTCACTACATTAAAGTGGTTTGCGAATTTTCAAATTGGTACGGAACCAAAATTAAAATTTAGAAGGTAAACCTTAAGCAATGGTCAAGTGTTTTTTGCCGATTGATTCTCAACTTCCTCGATAGAAATGACTGTGTAACAATTATATCTTTTCAAGAAACCAACATCAAATCATGAGAATTTGGGAGACGCAGTTTAATTTTAAGAAAATGGAGTAACCTTTCGAATCTATACCACAAGCGACTCACTAATACGGGGTGCTTCTTTAGTTTTGAAGGATTTCATCCAATATCTAATATTCCGTCTAGATATTTGAAATGATTTAACTTACCTGCGAACGAATTAAGAAGATCAAACACAGATAAAACTAATCGCTTCTAAAAAGCAAATTATTATTGTCGAATTAATATTATTCAAAGTGTGGATTATTTACATTAAGACGTTTGCGTTTATTTAGACTTCAACATTTTCCTATAATAAAATATATTACTTTTGATTATGATTTTAATCTTTATATGCGTTAATGACATCTATATCAGAATGCAAATAATCTTAATTGCTCAAAAAACTTCAAATTGAAGGCAAATTGATGAGAAAGTGCTGGTTCACCCTCCAATAATGAAAGCTGTACTGTTCATCGCGATTTTTGTAAGTTTAACATTGTACTTTAAGTTTTGGGTTAAAAATATACAGTCTCGATGATTCGGAACGTTTATCGAAGTGTAAAAGATTAAAAAAAGTGATGAAATTCAAAAATACACGTCTCCATTGGAAACATAATATAATTGATAAGATAAATTGGAAAATCATATGACTTTTTTCAAACTATTGATGTCGGGGGATATTCATGCCAAGTTATTGTTGGAAATTCTTGGCGTCCGGATGAATTCCGCGTCACAATAGCTCGACTTGATGCCGACCTTTCGCCAACCATTACAGATGGCATTTTCAGGGTAGGCCGGAAACCATCCGGAAGTCATCCGGAAGCTAAGAATTTCCAAGATTAGCTATCTGCGGAAGTCTACCACTCAAGTTGAGTTTGGAGGCTGGGTTATTGAGCCGAGAAGAGGACCATCAGTGAGGATAACGGTCAATCACATGAATCGTGAGTGCACAAAGCCTCGAGGTATTGCTTCACCTAGCTAGAAATCATGTCTATGTACAGAGTATGGGATCAGGATATTATGGGAGGGTTATAATACTCCAAAATAGTCAACTACAAATGTTAGCCGACGGATAGATTTGGAAAAATAAAACGACCAGTTTGAAATTACCGGATGACATCTCCAAATTGTTGTATCTGAGCATTATCAATACATGTATTTTTTGGGCTGTCCGTTGGTCTATTTGGTGCCTCCCACGTACGTATTTAGTGGTCTGACGAATTTTTCAAGATTAGCTATCTACGGAAGTCTACTATTCAAGTTATGCTTATAGTCGAGTTTGGAGGCTGGGTTATTTGAGTCGAGAAGAGGACCATCAGTGAGGATAACGGTCATTCACATGGATCGTGAATGCATAAAGCCTCGAGGTGTGGTTTCACATAGCTAGAAATCATGGCTATGTACAGAGCGCGGGATCAGCAGGATATTATAAGAGGGTTAACACTCCAAAATCGGCACCTGCAAATGCTAGCTGATGGATAGATTTGGAATGATAAAACGACCAGTTCGAAATTACCAAATTTTAGTTTCTGAACATCATCAATACATGAATTTTATGAGCTGCCCGTTGGTTTATTTGGTGTCTTTCTCATCTCCACACATACGTATTCAGTGGTCTGACGAATAATAATCTGTATCATGTACGAAATGTAAATATAAAAATGTTTTACCGGTGAAAAAGTTTAAGCCCTTCGGCTGTACTTTGACATTCCGAATAACTGTGGGTGTAATTATTTGATGGAATTAATTACAATGGATTATATAATGTCAATGAGCTTCTTCTCTATATAACAATAAAACTTCATATAACTGTAAAGCTAATAGCGTAGTAGGAACTAAATATGGCTCGACATTGACTGAAAAAATGATTGACTGTTTGAGAATATACATACAGTGCTAGAATATATTAAGATATAATATTTGTCTACTAGATGTGGTTGTATTTCGGATAAATTATCTTCGAAATAAAAGTGCATTCTGTTGCCTATATTTATATTTTGCCACCTTCTGCCCTATTGAGAACCCTCATTCCATAGTTCAGTTAAATCTACGATTATACCGCATTTACATATTTGTTGGCGAAACTGTTAATGTTAATTTCCAAAGGGATTGACACTTGCCCGCATGGTACATGTCCTTCGAGTTACAGCATTTTAATAATCAAAAGTGTGGAGGAACCTTAAGTAATAAATGCTTTATTGACTGAACTGCATATATCGTAAATAACTATTAATGCCCCAAATAAGTTCACAATTATCGAAATGCGTCAATTCTTTAATTTGAATAACTACAATTCAAAGCAATGTATAGCACTTCATGTGATGGTTGGTGGAGTATCTTCCGGTACAATGACTGTCAACGCTGGTGTTCCACATGGGTCTATCTTGGCACCATCTTTGTTTCTGCTTCACAGCTTCGCAGATGATGGTACACTTTATATGGCTTTCTCATTTAGATGCCCTATAACATCCAATGAAGCCAGAGGAGCGAGGCAGAGACAGGTTGACGCGATTAATGGAGATCGTCAAAGATTTTGAAATTGGGATCTGATAATCTAGTACAGTTTAATGCAACTAAAACTCAAGTTAGCGTCTTCTCCAGGAAGGCGGATCCCACAATCCCTAATATGATGATGTCATGTTCAACCATTCCTATGAAGTCTTCCATATTCATGCTCGGGAACACCACTAACAGCACTCTCTCATGGGATGATCATGTAAGGTCCATTGCGAAAACCGCTTCACAAAAACTTGGTTTTCTATTCCGTGCCAATAGCTACTTCACATCCCAGCAACTCCTCATAATCTACAAAGTACAGTTGTTCGGACTTCGGGTTCCAAACATACGCTGGAGCTCTTGAATTCTATCCAGGAGAGAGATAGTCGTCTGATTGATGATGTCACATTTACGAGTTCATTGACCTCTCTAGAACATCGCAGAGAGGTGGGAGAACTCTCCCTTTTCTATAGTATTTCCATGGTCAGAAATCTCGTCTGTTGTTCCACCACGAGAGATCCCAGATAGGCGGACTAGACGAGCTCAAACTAGTCACTCCTTCATTGTCATGCTTGAGACCTGCCGAAGTTTTTCCTACCAGACTTCATTTTTCTAGTGATCAGCAAAGTTTTGGAACTTTGAGGTCTTTCCCTACGGCTATAACCTTCAAACCTTCAAGAAAAATTCGAATGTCTATCTCTTCTCCCAACATTCTACCGCTGGCTCACTCGATGCTCTTCGAACATTAAAGGTTTCAATCTCGTGTAGTCAAAGTATATAAAAAAAGGTGATTATATCATCACAATGATAAGCATATCGTTGTCGTTATATGTAATTGATCAATACATTCATAAAATCAGTGAAAATTTTGTTCTGCTAAGAATGATTTGATAATTTTTCAAATGTGAGATAATGGTAGTATCTAGTTATGAAGGTGAAGTGTTGTAAAATTTAGAGCCCAACAAAGGTGATACTTAGAATAACAGATCTTTGATATTATTATCGTATATGTCAAACACGTGTGGATAATTCATTTATATTTTGCTCATCAACGTTAATTAAGTAAGATATATATATTTCAACACGATATTTATGAGTAACACGGTACTAAAATAATTCTACTTTCAGATAACAGTTCAGAATTGTGGGTATGCACAACTTTCTATTAGAGGCGGCGGCGCTCCAAGTAGATGCAAAAGTGTTGAGATCAAAAGTAATTTTACTTGCGACAGATCTGGACAGTTTGCGGATTTTGAAGATGTCACCTGCGTAAGTTACTTCTTGTGTATCTCACTTGGACCCATGCTCCTGCAAATCAAAGCTGTATGTGCAAATGCCATGAAGTTTGATCCAGTTAACGGACAATGTGATTCGCAATATAACTGTGAGTGCCACAGAAGAATCGTCGTAAAAAGCATGATGCTTGCTTTACCGAAACCCGCTGAAAAATGCCTGTACACGACAGATGAATTCGTTTGCAGTTCCGGGGGAAAATTCCCAAACTGGAACGATTCAACATGTTCATCCTATTTCTTATGCTCTTCTTTAGGCAATGGCCAGTTTTTTCAATCGAAATATGTTTGTTCGAGTGGTTCTTTATTTTCGGCGGAAACAAGAGTTTGTAGTGCAGCATACAAATGTCCCTGTTCAACTGATATTGCTCAACGGACAACAACACCGTCCAAGAAAGTTGATAACTGTCAAATTTCCCAAGAAGATTTCATTTGTAGTGACATTGGGAAATTTGCCGCACCAGGAGATGTGAACTGTACGTCATACTACTTGTGCTCGTTCATTGGAACTTCGTACATCAAAAGAAAATCTACATGTTCAAGTGGCACAAAATTTTCCCCGGAGCTGAAAGCTTGTAGTTCGAACTATGTTTGTCCTTGTTCTTCAATCACTACAAAACTTATAGACATCCCAATAACAACAAGTATGACTACAACTACATCTACAGAGATTCCTACAACTACAGAAGTTCTACCAACTTATCACTACTGTAATGATCCATTTACAACATTTGCCTGCTCTGCAAAAGGAAGATTTTCCAAACCCAACGATATCTCATGTACTTCATACTATCTATGTTCTCAATTACGCAATGGAAATTTCATCAAAACTGAATATGCTTGTCCACATGCATCAACATTCAATGTGAAGACACAGAGATGTAGTGAACTATATAAATGTCCGTGCGGTGTTACCACAACGTTATCCCCTACAACTCCAACCGAAACATTCGAAACTACTGAGGCAACAACTGAATCTACCGCTTCAAGTATTGAGATGTCAGCAACCACACTAAGCCAGTGTATGACGGGCTTCGAAGATGAACCATTTGTTTGTGTTCAAAAGGGCAGATTTTCGAAAGTTGGTGACAATTCGTGTGTATCGTACTACTTATGCTCGTTATTAAGAAATGGCACATTCATCAAAACGGAATACGCATGTCCTGTCGGTTCGAGATTCAATCCGGAATTGGGAGTGTGTAGTACATTGTACGAGTGTCCTTGTCAACCTACAACACCGACAATTCCACAAGGTCTCAGCACTACCGCTATCATTCCAACAACACCAAGCGAGTGCGTTATTTTACCTGAGGGAACGACCTTCCAATGTACCAATTCAGGGAGATTTGTAAAACCTAACGATATAACATGTTCCTCCTATTATTTGTGTTCTAAATTGCGAAATAATACGTTCATCCAAACTGAGTATAGTTGTCCTGCAGGATCATTGTTCGATCCACCAATTCAAAAATGCAGCATGTCTTACGAATGTCCTTGTGAAGTAACCTCATTGTCTGTTATCACCACACAGAGTACTACTCCGTTTGAGCCATCAAGTACTGATATCACCCTGCCAACTTCAACAGAAACTATCAATACTCCTGGAGCAACATCTGAATCTACTCCTTCAACTACTAAGTTATCGACTACTCAAACCGTTTGTATGAGTTCCTCTGACGATGAACCATTCGTTTGTGTTCAAAAAGGCAGATTTTCAAAAGTTGCGGACAATTCGTGTGTATCGTACTATTTATGCTCGTTATTAAGAAATGGCACATTTATCAAAACGGAATACGCATGTCCTGTCGGTTCGAGATTTAATCCGGAATTGGGAGTGTGTAGTACATTGTACGAGTGTCCTTGTGAACCTACAACCCCGACAATTCCACAAGGTCTTAGCACTACCTCTATCATTCCAACAACACCGAGCGAGTGCGTTATTTTACCTGAGGGAACTACCTTCCAATGTTCCAATTCAGGGCGATTTGTAAAACCCAACGATATATCATGTTCCTCCTATTATTTATGTTCTAAATTGCGCAATAATACGTTCATCCAAACTGAGTATAGTTGTCCTGCAGGATCGTTGTTCGATCCACCAATTCAAAAATGCAGCATGTCTTACGAATGTCCTTGTGAAGTAACCTCATTGTCTGTTATCACCACACACCGTACTACTCGGTTTGAGCCATCAAGTACTGATATCACTCTGCCAACTTCAACAGAAACTATCAATACTCCTGGAGCAACATCTGAACCTACTGCTTCAAGTACTAAGTTATCAACTACTCAAAGCGTTTGTATCAGTTCCTCTGACGAGGAACCATTCGTTTGTGTTCAAAAAGGCAGATTTTTGAAAATCGGCGACAATTCGTGTGTATCTTACTACTTATGCTCATTATTAAGAAATGGATCATTTGTCAAAACAGAATACGCTTGTCCTGCCAACTCCAGATTTAATCCGGAATTGGGAGTATGTAGTACTTTATATCAATGCCCTTGTCAACTCACAACTTTTACAGTTCCACAAGGACACAGCACTACCGCAATTATTCCAACAACACCAAGCGAGTGCGTTATTTTACCTGAGGGAACGACCTTCCAATGTACATATTCAGGGCGATTTGTAAAACCCAACGATATCTCATGTTCCTCCTATTATTTGTGTTCCAAATTACGCAACAACACGTTTATACAAACTGAGTATAGTTGTCCGACAGGATCATTGTTTGATCCACCAATTCAAAAATGCAGCATGTCTTACGAATGCCCTTGTGAAGTAACCACTCCTACAGTTATAGCAGTTTCAACAAAAACAACCGAGACTACTACAACTACAGAATTGACCAGTGTGACATCAGCAACATCTGACGCACCAACTACAATTGATATCAGCTCCTGTTTGACGAGTGACGTCCCCTTCGTGTGCTCTCATAAAGGCAGATATCCTAAACCAAACGATATGTTGTGCAACTCTTATTATTTATGCTCGTCTCTTCGGAATGGTTCACTGATTCAGACAGAATACAAGTGTCAGGATCATTGGACATTTGATCCTGAAGTGACAACCTGCAGTATTTCTTACGAATGCCCCTGTCAAAGTTCATCATACTCCTATGAAACTGAAACGGGATTTTCTAGAACAACATCTTTACCGACATCACCAGCTCAGTGCACCACCTTACCAGAAGGGATTTCTTTCTCTTGTAGAGCGAAAGGTAGATTTGCTAGACCTAATGATAGCACATGTATAACTTACTTCTTGTGTTCGCAACTTCGAAACGGTAAATTCATACAAACACAATATTCTTGTCCTACAAATTCATTGTTTGACCCCGCGTTGGGAATTTGTAGTACTGCCTACGAATGCCCTTGTCAAATGGTTACAACAACAGCAAATAGAAGTGAAACTTCGCCTAGAATCTCTACGATCAATGATCCAACCACCATAATTCTCAGCTCCTTACAAACGAGCGTACAAACTGGTTCAGGTGTACCCAATGAACAGACAACTCCTTCGAGAACTATAGCTCCTTCAACTAGGAGCCAAACAACAGTCCGTGCTCCAAGTTCCCCCACCACGAAAGGATTGCCGCTAACGACCATTGGTATTACAACCCAAACTGCACCAATGGAGGTATTGACGACAACTCCTGCTGATGTTACAACCCAAAGTCTGCCAACTGTTTCTGACTGTACCACAAGCTCTAGAGTGGACAGCTCAACAAAAACTATCACAGATATGACTTCTACTGGGGTTCCAATTTCAATAAGTTCGAGTGAACCTGGTAAGACGACATTACCGACAAGTACATCAACTTCTGGAACACAAAGCCACACAACAGTCGATCTTGAAAGTTCCCCTACTTCTGAGGAATTGACGACAATTCCTGCTGATGTTACAACCCAAAGTGTGGCTACTGTTTCTGACAGTACCACAAGTTCTAGAGTGAAAAGTTCAACATTAACTTTCACAGATATGACATCTACTGGTGTTTCAATTTCAACAAGTTCAAGTAAACCTGGTAAGACGACATTACCTACAAGTACATCAAATTCTGGAACACAAAGCCACACAACGGTTGATGTACATAGCTCTCCTACTACTGAGGAATTGACGACACCTCCTGCTGATGTCACAACTCAAAGTGTGCTAACTGTTCCTGACAGTACTACAAGTTCTAGAGTGGACAGCTCAAAAACAACTATCACAGATACAACATCTACTGAAGTTCCAATCTCAACAAGTTCAAGTGAACCTGGTAAGACGACATTACCTACAAGTACATCAAATTCTGGAACACAAAGCCACACAACAGTCGATGATCAAAGTTCCCCTACTACTGAGGAATTGACGTCATCTCCTGCTGATGTTACAACCCAAAGTGTGCCAACTGTTTCTGACAGCACCACAAGTTCTAGAGTGGACAGCCCAACAATAACTATCATAGATATGACATCTACTAGAGTTCCAATTTCAACAAGTTCAAGTGAAGCTGGTAAGACGACATTGCCAACAAGTACATCAACTTCTGGAACACAAAGCCACACAACAGTCGATGTTCAAAGTTCCCCTACTACTGAGAAATTTACGTCATCTCCTGCTGATGTTACAACCCAAAGTGTGCCAACTGTTTCTGACAGCACCACAAGTTCTAGAGTGGACATTTCATCAACAAGTATCATAGATACAACATCTACTGAAGTTCCAATCTCAACAAGTTCAAGTGAACCTGGTAAGTCGACATTACCTACAAGTACATCAAATTCTGGAACACAAAGCCACACAACAGTCGATGTTCAGAGATCTTCTACTACTGAAGAATTGACGACAACTTCTGCTGATGTTACAACCCAAAGTGTGCCAACTGTTTCTGACAGTACTACAAGTTCTAGAGTTGACATCTCATCAACAAGTATCATAGTTAGAACATCTACTGAAGTTCCAATCTCAACAAGTTCAAGTGAACCTGGTAAGACGACATTACCTACAAGTACATCAAATTCTGGAACACAAAGCCACACAACAGTTGATGTTCTAAGTTCTCCTACTACTGAAGAATTGACGACAACTCCTGCTGATGTTACAACCCGAAGTTTGCCAACTGTTTCTGACAGTACTACAAGTCCTAGAGTGGACATCTCATCAACAAGTATCATAGATACAACATCTACTGAAGTTCCAATTTCAACAAGTTCAAGTGAACCTGGTAAGACGACATTACCTACAAGTACATCAAATTCTGGAACACAAAGCCACACAACAGTTGATGTACAAAGTTCTCCTACTACTGAGGAATTGACGACAACTCCTCCTGATGTTACAACCCAAAGTGTGTCAACTGTTTCCGACAGTGTTACAAGTTCTAGAGTGGACAGCTCATCAACAACCATCACAGATACAACATCTACTGAAGTTCCAATCTCAACAAGTCGAAGTGAACCTGATAAGACGACATCTCCTGCTGATGTTACAACCCAAAGTGTGCCAACTGTTTCTGACAGCACCACAAGTTCTAGAGTGGACAGCCCAACAATAACTATCATAGATATGACATCTACTAGAGTTCCAATTTCAACAAGTTCAAGTGAAGCTGGTAAGACGACATTACCAACAAGTAAATCAACTTCTGGAACACAAAGCCACACAACAGTCGAAGTTCAAAGTTCCTCTACTACTGAGAAATTGACGTCATCTCCTGCTGATGTTACAACCCAAAGTGTGCCAACTGTTTCTGACAGCACCACAAGTTCTAGAGTGGATATTTTATCAACAAGTATCATAGATACAACATCTACTGAAGTTCCAATCTCAACAAGTCCAAGTGAACCTGGTAAGACGACCTTACACACAAGTACATCAAATTCTGGAACACAAAGCCACACAACAGTCGATGTTCAAAGTTCTCCTACTACTGAAGAATTGTCGACAACTTCTGCTGATGTTGCAACCCAAAGTGTGCCAACTGTTTCTGACAGTACCACAAGTCCTAGAGTGGACATCTCATCAACAAGTATCATAGATACAACATCTACTGAAGTTCCAATTTCAACAAGTTCAAGTGAACCTAGTAAGACGACATTACCTACAAGTACATCAAATTCTGGAACACAAAGCCACACAACAGTCGATGATCAAAGTTCCCCTACTACTGAGGAATTGACGTCATCTCCTGCTGCTGTTACAACCCAAAGTTTGCCAACTGTTTCTGACAGCACCAGAAGTACTAGAGTGGGCAGCTCAACAATTACTATCATAGATATGACATCTACTGGAGTTCCAATTTCAACAAGTTCAAGTGAATCTGGTAAGACTACATTACCTACAAGTACATCAAATTCCGGAACACAAAGCTACACAACAGTCGATCTTGAAAGTTCCCCTACTTCTGAGGAATTGACGACAATTCCTGCTGATGTTACAACCCAAAGTGTGGCTACTGTTTCTGACAGTACTACAAGTCCTAGAGTGGACATCTCATCAACAAGTATCATAGATACAAAATCTACTGAAGTTCCAATCTCAACAAGTTCCAGTGAACCTGGTAAAACGACATTACCCACAAGTACATCAAATTCTGGAACGCAAAGCCACACAACAGTCGATGATCAAAGTTCCCCTACTACTGGGGAATTGACGTCATCTCCTGTTGATGTTACAACCCAAAGTGTGCCAACGGTTTCTGACAGCATCACAAGTTCTAGAGTGGACAGCTCAACAATAACTATCATAGATATGACATCTACTGGAGTCCCAATTTCAACAAGTTCAAGTGAAGCTGGTAAGACGACATTGCCAACAAGTACATCAACTTCTGGAACACAAAGCCACACAACAGTCGATGTTCAAAGTTCCCCTACTACTGAGAAATTTACGTCATCTCCTGCTGATGTTACAACCCAAAGTGTGCCAACTGTTTCTGACAGCACCACAAGTTCTAGAGTGGACATTTCATCAACAAGTATCATAGATACAACATCTACTGAAGTTCCAATCTCAACAAGTTCAAGTGAACCTGGTAAGTCGACATTACCTACAAGTACATCAAATTCTGGAACACAAAGCCACACAACAGTCGATGTTCAGAGATCTTCTACTACTGAAGAATTGACGACAACTTCTGCTGATGTTACAACCCAAAGTGTGCCAACTGTTTCTGACAGTACTACAAGTTCTAGAGTTGACATCTCATCAACAAGTATCATAGTTAGAACATCTACTGAAGTTCCAATCTCAACAAGTTCAAGTGAACCTGGTAAGACGACATTACCTACAAGTACATCAAATTCTGGAACACAAAGCCACACAACAGTTGATGTTCTAAGTTCTCCTACTACTGAAGAATTGACGACAACTCCTGCTGATGTTACAACCCGAAGTTTGCCAACTGTTTCTGACAGTACTACAAGTCCTAGAGTGGACATCTCATCAACAAGTATCATACATACAACATCTACTGAAGTTCCAATTTCACCAAGTTCAAGTGAACCTGGTAAGACGACATTACCTACAAGTACATCAAATTCTGGAACACAAAGCCACACAACAGTTGATGTACAAAGTTCTCCTACTACTGAGGAATTGACGACAACTCCTCCTGATGTTACAACCCAAAGTGTGTCAACTGTTTCCGACAGTGTTACAAGTTCTAGAGTGGACAGCTCATCAACAACCATCACAGATACAACATCTACTGAAGTTCCAATCTCAACAAGTCGAAGTGAACCTGATAAGACGACATTACCTACAAGTACATCAAATTCTGGAACACAAAGCCACACAACAGTCGATGATCAAAGTTCCCCTACTACTGAGGAATTGACGTCATCTCCTGCTGATGTTACAACCCAAAGTTTGCCAACTGTTTCTGACAGCACCAGAAGTACTAGAGTGCGCAGCTCAACAATAACTGTCATAGATATGACATCTACTGGAGTTCCAATTTCAACAAGTTCAAGTGAACCTGGTAAGACGACATTACCTACAAGTACATCAAATTCTGGAACACAAAGCCACACAACAGTTGATGTACAAAGTTCTCCTACTACTGAAGAATTGACGACAACTCCTGCTGATCTTACAACCCAAAGTGTGCCAACTGTTTCTGACAGTACTACAAGTACCAGTGAACCTGGTAAAACGACATTACCTTCAAGTACATCAAATTCTGGAACGCAAAGCCACACAACAGTCGATGATCAAAGTTCCCCTACTACTGGGGAATTGACGTCATCTCCTGTTGATGTTACAACCCAAAGTGTGCCAACGGTTTCTGACAGCATCACAAGTTCTAGAGTGGACAGCTCAACAATAACTATCATAGATATGACATCTACTGGAGTCCCAATTTCAACAAGTTCAAGTGAAGCTGGTAAGACGACATTGCCAACAAGTACATCAACTTCTGGAACACAAAGCCACACAACAGTCGATGTTCAAAGTTCCCCTACTACTGAGAAATTTACGTCATCTCCTGCTGATGTTACAACCCAAAGTGTGCCAACTGTTTCTGACAGCACCACAAGTTCTAGAGTGGACATTTCATCAACAAGTATCATAGATACAACATCTACTGAAGTTCCAATCTCAACAAGTTCAAGTGAACCTGGTAAGTCGACATTACCTACAAGTACATCAAATTCTGGAACACAAAGCCACACAACAGTCGATGTTCAGAGATCTTCTACTACTGAAGAATTGACGACACCTTCTGCTGATGTTACAACCCAAAGTGTGCCAACTGTTTCTGACAGTACTACAAGTCCTAGAGTTGACATCTCATCAACAAGTATCATAGATAGAACATCTACTGAAGTTCCAATCTCAACAAGTTCAAGTGAACCTGGTAAGACGACATTACCTACAAGTACATCAAATTCTGGAACACAAAGCTACACAACAGTTGATGTACAAAGTTCTCCTACTACTGAGGAATTGACGACAACTCCTCCTGATGTTACAACCCAAAGTGTGTCAACTGTTTCCGACAGTGTTACAAGTTCTAGAGTGGACAGCTCATCAACAACCATCACAGATACAACATCTACTGAAGTTCCAATCTCAACAAGTCGAAGTGAACCTGATAAGACGACATTACCTACAAGTACATCAAATTCTGGAACACAAAGCCACACAACAGTCGATGATCAAAGTTCCCCTACTACTGAGGAATTGACGTCATCTCCTGCTGATGTTACAACCCAAAGTGTGCCAACTGTTTCTGACAGCACCACAAGTTCTAGAGTGGACAGCCCAACAATAACTATCATAGATATGACATCTACTGGAGTTCCAATCTCAACAAGTTCAAGTGAACCTGGTAAGACGACATTACCTACAAGTACATCAAATTCTGGAACACAAAGCCACACAACAGTCGATGTTCAAAGTTCTCCTACTACTGAGGAATTGACTACAACTTCTGCTGATGTCACAACCCAAAGTGTGCCAACTGTTTCTGACAGTACTACAAGTTCCAAAGGGGACATCTCATCAACAACTATCACGGATACAACATCTACTGAAGTTCCAATCTCAACAAGTTCAAGTGAACCTGGTAAGACGACATTACCTACAAGTACATCAAATTCTGGAACACAAAGCCACACAACAGTTGATGTACAAAGTTCTCCTACTACTGAGGAATTGATGACAACTCCTGCTGATGTTACAACCCAAAGTGTGCCAACTGTTTCAGACAGTACTACAAGTACTAGAATGGACATGTCATCAACAACTATCACAGATACAACATCTACTGAAGTTACAATTTCAACAAGTTCAAGTGAACCTGGTAAGACCACATTACCTACAAGTACATCAAATTCTGGAACACAAAGCCACACAACAGTCGATGTTCAAAGTTCTCCTACTACTGAAGGATTGACGACAACTCCTGCTGATCTTTCAACCCAAAGTGTGCCAACTGTTTCTGACAGTACTACAAGTACCAGAGGGGACATCTCATCAACAACTATCACAGATACAACATCTACTGAAGTTCCAATCTCAACAAGTTCAAGTGGACCTGGTAAGACTACATTACCTACAAGTACATCAAATTGTGGAACACAAAGCCACACAACAGTTGATGTACAAAGTTCTCCTACTACTGAGGAATTGATGACAACTCCTGCTGATGTTACAACCCAAAGTGTGCCAACTGTTTCTGACAGTACTACAAGTACTAGAGTGGACATCTCATCAACAACTATCACAGATACAACATCTACTGAAGTTACAATTTCAACAAGTTCAAGTGAACCTGGTAAGACCACATTACCTACAAGTACATCAAATTCTGGAACACAAAGCCACACAACAGTCGATGTTCAAAGTTCTCCTACTACTGAAGGATTGACGACAACTCCTGCTGACCTTTCAACCCAAAGTGTGCCAACTGTTTCTGACAATACTACGAGTCCTAGAGTGGACAGCTCATCAACAACTATCACAGATACAACATCTACTGAAGTTCCAATTTCAACAAGTTCAAGTGAACCTGGTGAGACGACATTACCTACAAGTCCTAGACTGGACAGCTCAACGATAACTATCACAGATACATCTACTGCTGATGTTACAACTCAAAGTATGCCAACTGTTCCTGATAGTACTACAAGTCCTAGAGTGCACAGTTCAACAATAGCTATCACAGATACAGCATCTACTGAAGTTACAATTTCAACAAGTTCAAGTGAACCTGGTAAGACGACATTACCTACAAGTACATCAAATTCTGGAACACAAAGCCACACAACAGTCGATGATCAAAGTTCCCCTACTACTGAGGAATTGACGTCATCTCCTGCTGATGTTACAACCCAAAGTGTGCCAACTGTTTCTGACAGCACCACAAGTTCTAGAGTGGACAGCCCAACAATAACTATCATAGATATGACATCTACTGGAGTTCCAATCTCAACAAGTTCAAGTGAACCTGTTAAGACGACATTACCTACAGGTACATCAAATTCTGGAACACAAAGCCACACAACAGTCGATGCTCAAAGTTCTCCTACTACTGAGGAATTGACTACAACTTCTGCTGATGTCACAACCCAAAGTGTGCCAACTGTTTCTGACAGTACTACAAGTTCCAAAGGGGACATCTCATCAACAACTATCACGGATACAACATCTACTGAAGTTCCAATCTCAACAAGTTCAAGTGAACCTGGTAAGACGACATTACCTACAAGTACATCAAATTCTGGAACACAAAGCCACACAACAGTCGATGATCAAAGTTCCCCTACTACTGAGGAATTGACGTCATCTCCTGCTGATGTTACAACCCAAAGTGTGCCAACTGTTTCTGACAGCACCACAAGTTCTAGAGTGGACAGCCCAACAATAACTATCATAGATATGACATCTACTGGAGTTCCAATCTCAACAAGTTCAAGTGAACCTGTTAAGACGACATTACCTACAAGTACATCAAATTCTGGAACACAAAGCCACACAACAGTCGATGCTCAAAGTTCTCCTACTACTGAGGAATTGACTACAACTTCTGCTGATGTCACAACCCAAAGTGTGCCAACTGTTTCTGACAGTACTACAAGTACCAGAGGGGACATCTCATCAACAACTATCACAGATACAACATCTACTGAAGTTCCAATCTCAACAAGTTCAAGTGAACCTGGTAAGACGACATTACCTACAAGTACATCAAATTCTGGAACACAAAGCCACACAACAGTTGATGTACAAAGTTCTCCTACTACTGAGCAATTGACTACAACTTCTGCTGATGTCACAACCCAAAGTGTGCCAACTGTTTCTGACAGTACTACAAGTACCAGAGGGGACATCTCATCAACAACTATCACAGATACAACATCTACTGAAGTTCCAATCTCAACAAGTTCAAGTGAACCTGGTAAGACGACATTACCTACAAGTACATCAAATTCTGGAACACAAAGCCACACAACAGTCGATGCTCAAAGTTCTCCTACTACTGAGGAATTGACTACAACTCCTGCTGATGTCACAACCCAAAGTGTGCCAACTGTTTCTGACAGTACTACAAGTACCAGAGGGGACATCTCATCAACAACTATCACAGATACAACATCTACTGAAGTTACAATTTCAACAAGTTCAAGTGAACCTGGTAAGACGACATTACCTACAAGTACATCAAATTCTGGAACACAAAGCCACACAACAGTCGATGTTCAAAGTTCTCCTACTACTGAAGGATTGACGACAACTCCTGCTGATCTTTCAACCCAAAGTGTGCCAACTGTTTCTGACAATACTACGAGTCCTAGAGTGGACAGCTCATCAACAACTATCACAGATACAACATCTACTGAAGTTCCAATTTCAACAAGTTCAAGTGAACCTGGTGAGACGACATTACCTACAAGTCCTAGACTGGACAGCTCAACGATAACTATCACAGATACATCTACTGCTGATGTTACAACTCAAAGTATGCCAACTGTTCCTGATAGTACTACAAGTCCTAGAGTGGACAGTTCAACAATAGCTATCACAGATACAGCATCTACTGGAGCTCCAATTTCAATAAGTTCAAATGAACCTGGTAAGACGACATTACCTACAAGTACGTCAACTTCTAGAACACAAAGCCACAAAACGACTTCTGAAGGAGGCAACTCCACCACTGAAACAGGACCGAATACAATAATTATTTCCACAACACATGTACCATTCACTATCTCAACTGAACTTCCCACACAAACAAATAGTGTCACTAGTAGGATTACTTCAACTACAACCTTGGCACCATCTATTTCAACATTGCCAGTTACACCTAAATATTGTGCCGATAATCTGCAGACTTTCTCTTGTACAAGGACAGGAAGATTTGCAAAACCAAATGACATTTCTTGCGCTTCTTACTATTTGTGTAATAAGCTACGTAATGGGTCTTTCATGCAAACCCAATACACATGTCCGAAGGGATCATTGTTCAGCCCAATGTCGGGAAAATGTAATTCTACTTACATTTGTCCATGTTGAGTTCAGACTCCATTCTTGTGAAGCTGATCAAATATTTGGATTATTGTGATGATACGGGCACTGCGTAGAATGTATGTTAGTATAATAAATTTTTTTTTCAAATTGTCTTATTCATGTAATCGTTTCATTATTTCCTTGAATATACATTTCAACTACCCTCAATCAAAGTGAAAAGAAGCTATCTCAGATTGACAATGAAAATGTATAAGTTATATTCCGTTTCTCCATTTACCATACAAGATCTATAGTTAAGCTCTCTGTTAATATCTCATGAGGAGATTATACTGGTCTTGGATAATTCAAAAAAAGCTGTGATTGGTCAAGTGACTTTCCGCTAATGAAAGACGTTAAGATATATTCCACGTTACATTGAAACATCATTCAAATAGTTTAGATAATGATCTCACTACTCTGAGTTTTATACTGACACTTGCTGCCAGTTTTACTTTAGAGATTATTCACACTATATTATAGCCTTGCTTCATACTGACACCTGCTGTCACATGACCTATCAACATTTTCCACAAAGTAAACTCGAAATAAAATATTTAAAATAAGAAAAACAGAACATTGGATGTCCAGGTTGCTCGAGAGATTCTCTAAGCAGCTGGTACTGAGGGGCAGTGTTATGTGAAACACGTACAAGATTCATTTATACTTCCAATTTGACAAAACAAGTAGCTCCTGATTTCCATTGTGATTTTCAATAAGATACTCTACGAGGTTGGAACTGATGGACAGTGTTATATGTGAAGTCATTCACATTGTAATATGTGAAGGATTCATTTATACTCACTTCTAATTTAGCAAAACAAGTAACTCTTGATTTCCAATACAATCATTTTTTGAAAACAAAATTGTGAAGCAATATTCATTTTGTTACATATCATTTGAAGGATACAAATGATACAATCGTCATTTGAAGCTGAGAGCATTACGAAAATCGTAATTTGTAAAGTTATAACTACAAAAACCATCAGCAGTAGTTTGAATAAAATATTTACGTCTCACAATTCCCATCTAGTTTTTCGTATAGTGAAGAAAGTAAAAATTAGTACTCACACTTATCGTTGTTGAAACAGAGGAGTCCTGGAAATGTAGGTATAGTTACCTACTCTATTTGTGAGAAATAGAATGGTGTCACAATCGAAATATTCTCAAATTCTAAACCTTGAAATTGTTTGGAAGTATTCACAAATTTATTTTAATAAGTAATTTTAAATAGGATGGTTGATGTATCCATTGAACTACATACAGTTATGGTGTAACAGATGAAATCACAATTGAAATAGAGGCTTCCTCCACCCGATACCCCCTGTAAGTTTCTGTTCGTTCATATTTCTCCTAGCATGAACGTAATAATAAATCTAAGATAGAGGGCAATCCTCTTCTTTAGTTTAACATAATTATTCTATGGGTTAAGCAGCGCGACTACTACCACTTTCTAAAGCTTTGTGTTGTGTTACTACTTACCTATAAATTATATGATAATGTTGAACTTCAGTTTATATTCAAACTTATAACTACTTGTAACTTGTTTCTAAATCTTATTTGTCGGTTTTCCGTTAATAAATTAAATTAAACTAAATAACTATTTAACATTGAAGCTTATGGAGCTTTTTACCTCTATTTATAATTATATTACTTCTATGATTGAACTATACTAATAATGGACTAGAACGCGCGATTGGCCCGCTATCCCATTTCGCAGCCTCTTATGTATACTTAATCACATTCAATCGAGCTTGAGGATTTTCAATGTCTGTTTTAAAGTTCTACCCTGCTTTTAGGCACGAAAATGACCAAAATGATCCTTGTGCGCTGTCTCGGATGCTTGTTTTTTACAGCAGAGGTGGTCAGAACGAGTTCCACTTTACAGTATAAGTATGGTTTGATTATTGTAGCAATGATCATTTTATGCACGCTGTTTTTAATTCCCAGGTCGCGCGCACAGATGGCGTCGCGGACGTATTGGATTCCTATATCTCATCATCAACACAATTCTGGTGCCTCCACACGCACTATTTTCTATCCTAGTCTATCTAGTATTTATGCTAAAAAGGGACGAAATTGAGCGAAGGAATGTGAGTTGGTCATTTATTATGATATAACAAACACACAAATAAATTATGACTACATTAAAACCAGAGAAAGGAATTGCATTTTTTGCAATAATTTTGCATAGAACTTGTAGTGTCCTTACTTCAGAAGAATTATAACCTAGCATTTAGAATTACATTTATGCCAATGTGACAGATTTGCAAAAATGATATCTAAACAGAGGGTATGAGAACCCGCTATAATCTATTATTCTGGGTATGATTCCAATAAGATGTGAGTATTCTAATGATCGATACCCATTTAACGTCAATTTCATTCTAGTTGATGAATGTAGTTTTGATTGGCGCTGAAAATTATGGGTTTCAAGATTATCAAACTGTGCATGGTCATCATGTACGAAATCGATTCAAATATCCATCTCTGTACAGCAATGATCACAAGAAACGTAGCATTCTGCTCCCTAAGATGAAAAATAATCTGTATTATAAAAATACAGCGGAAATTGATGATGAGTCAATGGAGAAAATTGTAAACTCGAAATCGCAATTTAATCGAATCGGAAAGAGTGTAGATGAGGAAATGGGAGCAGATGGAAATAATATTATTATTAAACTTGAAACTGAAGGTCCGTGCCCATCACCAACACCACCTTGTGGATGTCCTTGTCCACCGAGTGAATGCCCATGTCCTCCATCACATGAATGTCCTCCACCACGTGAAGTTCCGTGTCCAACACCATCACCACCTTGTCCTTGTCCACCGACTGAATCTCCATGTCCTTCTCCACCACGTGAATGTCCATGTCCTTCTCCACCACGTGAATATCCATGTCCACCGAAACCAGCCTGTCCTTATGAAGATAACGTCAACTTCATATGCACCACAGAGGGGGTTTACCCTCATCCTAATAAGCCTTCAGATTTCATTATCTGTCATAGAAAGAATGACAATTCTATGCACTCATTGAAACTGTCATGTCCCAGTGGATTCACTTTTGATCCGAATCTCGGAATGTGCACTGTTAAAGCGTTTGCATTGAACCAAGAGTAAAATACATCAAAATCCCCGAAGCTCAGTTATGCTATAAATTTTGTATTATCCGTTGTAAATATTAAAAAATTATATTGAATTGTGATCTTCACTAAAATATTGAACAATGAAACAGGATTGCACATTCTGTTTCTGTTGCAGCGTTGATTGACACCTTGAACGACAATTAGTTTCAAACATGCGTTCATAGAACGTTGCACGATTGTTGCTACAGAAAATCTAGATTAAGCACAGAAATAATCTGTGATATAGGCGTAAATGTATGAGGTAGTCATGTTCTCATTTGCTTTTCTTCAATAGCAGTGCGGGTATTATAATTTTTATTCTGAATGTGAAGGGTAGCAAGTAAAAGTATCTCACATGAATATTTCCCTTTCACTCGTTAGTCTTCATGAAAAACTGCAAGGGATAGTAAAACTTTAGGATGGAGTTCCACTGTATAAAATATAAGCTCAGTACTTTCATTGATATAAACTCTATTGCATTACACCTCTCCCCATAAGAATTATTTGTTATAAATCGGATTTTCCATTAAAATGGAAATTATCAATTTACAATTAAAGTGACACCGGGGATTCACCCGAGGGGACTGTCCATCCAGGCTCTCCCTCTTAGCTACACCACTATCTGTGCAACCTAAAAATACCCTTTATTTTACAAGGCCTATATGCTGAGTACAAAAGTCAGTGTGACGTCATCAGCAAGAGGTTTACCAAGCTTACAACAGTACTGTCTGTGACAGGTGATATATATTGAAATTAACCGAAAAGCTTTATCTATGTCTTGTGGAAAATTATATATTGCACCTATTCCTAAGGGTCCTCGAGTGATAGGAACGTATTTTTACCTGTAAATAAGCGTGTATAAGTGTATAAAGTGCGTTGAAATATGGCTTATGCTAGTTCCTTTCACGTTTTCTGTTGTATGTACTAGTTTACTGACGTTTGTTAGTTAATTACTTACATCGAATAAATATTTTGCTTTTGGATGCAAGGGAAATTATAACAATGGGCCTAAAGTTCAAATGTTTAGTTTTCTACCAGCTGAGCTTCTCGGTAGCTCAGTTGGTAGAGCATTCACCGGCAATCAAGAGATCGCAGGTTCGAATCTTGCTCGAGAATGAACTTTTTCTGGAATTCGAATAACTTAACAGGTTGTCTGCACGCCACTTATTTTCTTCATCATAAATATATCACAGACACGAATTATCCTTCTTAAAAAGCTAGGTTCCAATAAAAATTGAAAGTTCTGTGGGTGCTCATTAAAATATAGAAAAAGTATAATGTTTGCAGTTATTGAGTAATACTGCAGAAGTGGAATAAACCAACAGTTACGCAATTCACTTTTGTTTTCCAGCACGAATTGGTGCCTGTGAATGTAAATACAATTCGTTTTTAATGAAAAATGCTAAAAACCGAAAACCTACCATTATTTGTCTGGCTCGATATCTCTGCATTGTGATGTGACACCATCAAGATGCACATCACAGTTCCATTAGATTGGAAATATCACATGTAATTAGTATTTGACATTATCTATTCGATCGGACATCGAAAACCTATAAATGTTCTATTACAAGTTGGAAAGTTATTTCTGTTAAAATTATCCTAATATTTGCATTCGTCCGAATATCATGAAAGAGAAACGTTCTGTACAAATACAGTTAATTTCCAATTGATCTAACATGTCAGTCACATATCTGAAATTTAAGTAACAACGCCAGACATTACAAATATCCTCACATGTTAGCATTTGTTCTCGTTTTCTAAAGTAATAAAATATTTGCATTTTACGTTCAATTGCTACCAACGATTGTAGCTACGGAAACATGTGTGCGACAAGTTTCACCTCATTAACATGAATTCACCTTAAATTGTGTTGAATTGCATTTTCAAATAAAAATTATGCAAACATTCGAGTTGTCGAAACTTGGAGAATTTGATAAATCTTATCACTCTCAGTCCAGTCAATGAAGCATTTTTATAATCAATTTTTTTCCCTTTTATCGATTTTTATGAAATTTGGTGTTCCTGAAGGGTTGAGGATAGATGGTGTGCGAATCAGAATGCACTCCAAAATTTTAGTTGTTATTGAATAAACTGTTTAAATCTATGAAAAAGTTGTGAAATAGGAGAAAAAATGGTATACCTAAATGCAAATAAATGCAACTTTTTCACCCATATAAATTTATTGTGGAAAATGCATCCCTTCCGAGTTCTAACCCTTTTAGAGCGGCAAGAGTGGTGGTTAAAAAAGCTATATAAAAAAGCAAATATGCAAAAATTGTTTTTAAAATAATGAAACATCATTTGTTGTAGGAAAATACAATTTTTTTTTCTGAAAACAAATATTTTCCGACTTCTAAAAAAACGTAAATGTTAGGTTAGACGGGGGTGGGGGAGGTTTACGAAAGAAAGGGCGAATCCTGAACCTTTGAAAATGCCTGGAGCATATATGAATTTCTTCTCTCAGTATAAATCCTATTATTTTGAAGTAACAGTTCTTTTAAAAATCAATTTTAATTCATTTTCCGTCATATTTCATGTAAAAATTATTTAATAAAAGGAATGAACCAAAAGTAGTCATTTTTCAACAACTAACAACCTCCATTCATTTGAATATTTTCATGGCACCTTTTACTGAAGGTTCCTCGCCGCCCTTGATTTTTTTTCGAAAGGGCTGTAACTCGAACGGCATGCATTTTTTGCAAAAAATGTACGAAAATAAAAATCTTCATTTAGAGTCGAATGTTCTAATTTTAACGAGCCGCCGTATTGTATCAACTGTTTGGAATTTCCAATTTTTGATAACCAACTCTTAATCAGCAACCCCAAAAACTCCCTAGTTGTGAGGTCCAGGATTTGCTCTTCCAATCGTATTCCACTCAAACTTGACTTGAAACAAAAAATATCCATTTTTCGACAATTATTTTAAAACATAATTTTTGCATATTTGCTTTTTTATATAGTTCAATAACCCCCCAATCTTCACGCTCTAAAAACGAGAAGGGGGTAATTTTTCCAAAAAAATTATTAAAGTGAAAAAGTGTAAGCATTATGTACCCAAAAATCCATGTATATCTTTATAGAACATAGTGTATTTATTTCAAGAGCACATAAATGATACATAGAACTTGTCATGAAAAATATACAGTGTAAAATTTCTAAATTCTTATAATGATACATTAAAACACACATTATGGCGAATAAAGACTTATTGTATATACATATACAATAATAATCGTATATACGGTTATCAAGAAAAATTAAAATATTAATACACACACATATAACATAAGAATCATATGAGGCATTCCTTCTCATATCTCTGTTCAATTATTATGAGTTTTTTATCAAAAATTTTGTAAGAAATAATTTTATTCATTTAGACTTCCCTCCGTAATAAAACTCTGTATTCATTATGATTTTTTAGTATGTTGTAAGACATATATTTCTGAATGTAAGAGTATTCAGTCTTATATCTAATCAAATTTGTTTTCATTTCTTCATACCAATGCTCTATACTGGAAGATTCGAAGAGATCGGGACTTCTTAGGTAGGTAATATAAATGAAGAAATAAAAGTAAAAATCAATATATTGCATCTTCAAATCACATTGTGATAGTTTTTATAAAAATATGTATTGCAATAGCAAGGCATCGTCTCTATCCAATCCAATCCTTCTTCATTTTGTCGGTTTAATCGTTTTGTATGACTCCGTTGCTGTATTCACTTTGGTTTCTTCTATAGCGGGTATGTTAGTACAGCTCGATTTTTTTGAAGCCGTTTCTTGAGAAGAATTCACTCTGGAATTGGAAAATTTATCGATTTATATTTGAATAGGATAGTTTACAAAGCATGTAGAATCTCGAACATTTTGCAAATATTAGTTGAATCAAATTAATGTGAAAATAAATAACAAAACGAACTAAAGTTGAATGTAACATAAAATCCCACTAAAATCTTTTCAATATGACACATTGAGTACAGATTCCTAGCAGATCGATGAAGCGACAGGGGAGTGTTAGGTAACTTATTCTTATTATTAAACTTATTCTTAACTAGTCCGAAAAGTAGCGACTACAAATCAATAGGTAGATACCACAAAGATCCCCCGTAAGGTATATAATTTTTAACATCTTACTAATGTAGAACATCTACCTTTCTAGAATATCGTACAGTCTGAACTTGCCACAAAGAATGTCCGACAATTTTCAAGAGGCAACTCTCATTGTAGCTTATTACGCGAGGTGTAAAATAGATGAAAACTGTGTTTGAGGTATTCAGAATGTGTTGATTCGCACCAAACTATTTTACGCAGGCATTCAGACTATTTTGGGTATTTTTCACCAGCACGCTTGTGTCAGATGCGGTGCTTAACATTGATTTATTATCCGCAAACTTCGTTAGAATCCCATGCTTCAGTACCATTGGCAAATCATTGACAAATAACAAGAAAGAAGGGGTCCAAGTAGATTTCCTTGAGGTACACCATCCACAACCTTCAATCGGTTAGATTTTATACTATCAGTATCAACAACCTGATAACGATCAGACAAATATGATGAAATCACTGATACAATTTCCCCCTAAAACCATTTCCAGACAATCTAGCAAGGAGTAGATTGTGATCAACAAGGTCAAATGACTTGCTTAGATTCATGAATGCTCCCCATATAACTTTCCCATAAAATTCATCATGGCGGACTGCGAAGATCTATCCTTCCGAAAACCGTGTTGAAAACATGACATTATTTCATAACGATTTATGAAGGTCAATATACTTTTTTCTAGTATTTTGCACAAAGTAGATAACAGGGAGTTAGGACGGAAAATTTCAAGTTGTTTTATGCTCCCCTTTTTAAATAATGGTATGACTTTTGCCATTTTTAAAACATCTGGAAAAATTCCTTCACGCATGGATAAGTTCACCAGATCAGTAATGGGCACAACTATGAATTATTGCCCAGTTGAATCAAATGGGGAATCATACGTTTTTTCTTGAAAATAGTGCCAAAAGTTTGATTGATCTGTTGCGTATGTATCTTCCAAATAAAATAAATTCTATTGGCCCGCAGACCGCAATAATATGAAGATGTCAAATTGAAAGGTTCATTGAAATAATATTCGGTATTATGTTCTCAACTGTCATATAAATCATGGTAAGAAACCTCTCCTTAACAAATTTTTCATTGGATAAATACATTTTGACGAGCATCCTTCATCGTTAGTGAGAAGGCTTATTATCTTAGAAATAAAAGTTTTATCGTAACATGCGTATATTTGATGACGTTCCCAATAACAATGAAGTTTTATGATCATACCGAGCTATTCTGAATATGATTAAAAATGTATAAAATACATACCCATACGTGGACTTGCCACAGAAACCGTTCAAAAATTTACACATTTTTACCGCAGCGAATCGAACTGCACCGTATTACACTCAAATGTTAATTGTCAGAATGAAACGTTTGATATTGCTATTTGTTAATTATTAAGATAACAATTGTTTGCTCACATATGTGCATACTTTATAGCTTCATGTGCTGGGCAAATATGTTCAGTATTGCACTAAAAAGAGTAACGTCTTTGTATCATTATGCTCTACAGTAATTTCTATTTTAATCTTTTGATTCATACCTTTTACTATTATTAATAATCGTCAGTCTGAGATTATATACAGTTACAGCTTAGGAATACAATTGATCATATTCACAGTTGCATCCATTCATGGATGCAAGTATGAATTATTTGTTTCAAAACACTTTTCAAGGTTAATTGAGCGATAATCCGAACACGCTTAATGTTCGCCTGAAGATACGTATACGTAAATGAATAATTTAATAAATTTCAATCTCAACTGTTATTTGTTTAACTCGGCATAGCTATCAGGTAAAATGATTGAAAATAACTCGACTCTACACATATCACTTATATGTAGATATGTGTACTGAAGCTAATAGCACTTTAGGGTTTGTACTTAGGCATTCCAAATATTTCAACAATTTATATATAGATTAAAAGTGAACTGATGCTCGTATAAAATACCTACCTACGTCTTTGACTGTAGTATTACGAGAAATGATTACTGAATCTAAAAGATAATCGAACAAAATAGGATGGACTTTACGACTGAAGCTGACAACACAACATTTACTAATATTTAGACTTAATTTATTGTTGGCGCACCATTCAAAATATTGTCCAGATCATTTTGTAGTGCATAGCATCTATCTATGGTCTTTATTTCTAAAAATATTTTCAAGTCATCAGCAAAAATTAGTTTCAAGCCGATTATGGTTTCAGCCAAATCATTAATAAATAAGCAACACTAGAGGACCAAGGTTTGAACCTTGAGGCACGCTGGATTTGGCAATAAATGGATTTGATCTTTGACCGCAATGGAGCAGAAACAAAATTGGACAAATCCCTGTGAAACACTCGCGTTGATAGCCATTATATCGTGGGATACTCCTTCAACCGTCAAATAGAGTGCTGTATTTGAGAAAAAACTTGATAGTTAGCAACAAAGTTGAGGCGGCAAACCACATGACGGAAGTTTCCCAAGAAGGCCTTGTTGCCAGACTAGGTCAAATATTTTGGAGATATCCAATGATACAGTTAGATATTCCCCATGTTTTCCAATACATTTCTGCCATACGTGTGTTAAGTCGGCAAGCAGGTTTCGTGTTGATCTCTGCTGACGAAAGCAATTTTTTCGATCGTTCACGATTTTGGAACTCTCTAGGTATTGGATGAGCTCGACGTTGATTGCTTTCTTAATCACTTTAGAGATCACAGATAATTTTACAATGGGTCTATAATTATTAGGAAGATTCTTCTTTCCTTTTTTTGAGATTGGTTGGACTCTAGCTTTCTTTCAGATGGAACGAAACTCACCAAGTTTGTATGAAAGGGTGAACAACCTGCAGAAAACTATTGTTAAATCAGGCACATACATTCCTTGAGAACTATATATAAAAATTCTCGGGAAATAGGAAATAGTGACCTATTTCCTGAGAATTTTTATATATAATTCATACTGGGTCAAGAATCTTTATTATTCCTTGAGAACGACATGTGGAATTCCGTCTGGCCCCATAGACATTTTGGTATTGAGATCACGCAGAATGCTCTTAATTGTGCAATGACAAATGTACATAATACAAATTTCACAATACATAATACAGATTCTAGCTAGACCTAATATAAATATCGAATGATAAGATCTTTCTAGGTCAGATCGATCATTGACTTTATAAACTTGTAGTTTCAGAGAGCTGTTTAGCTGTTCTCATAGAGCTCATCAGTGGAAGTTTGCAACGTCACTGAAGGATCTTTGTTGAAGGTAGTCATAACCGATCTACAAAGTGGTAAAAAGAACAAAATGTCTCATGTCATCTATGAATAGATATCCCACTATGAAATTAAGCAAAGTACCACATTGACAGATTTCTCGAACTGGCGGTACATTGCTTGATTTCTCATTGGAACATCTATTCATAGATGTCATGAAATATTTTGGTTTTTTACCACTGATCAGTT
Organism: Endomychus coccineus; assembly: GCA_958510875.1. Lineage (NCBI taxonomy): Eukaryota > Metazoa > Arthropoda > Insecta > Coleoptera > Endomychidae > Endomychus > Endomychus coccineus. Next base: position 183,138,636 of record OY294068.1, on the reverse strand, counting down.
CTATGAGAATAGCGAAACAGCTATCTTGAACTATAATATATATATGGTTTAGTGTTTTCTGGACTTCAGGAAGCTCATATCTATTTTACTGTCACCCTGATTGATGTACCTACATACTAAGTATGGAAAAATTAATTTACATCGTATGCATCTATGCCTCATTAGATAAATCTCAAGTTTAAAAGCTTTTAAGTAACTAGCTGTAGTAGAATCTCAGTTTTCTGAGATCAAAGTAACCAGCATATGCCAGCTAGATTTAACCGACTTATTTCCTGACATGCAATATTCGAATTATACAATTTACACCTCATAATGATACATCTTATTCAACACTGTAACACACTTTCAGATGTGAATAAATTGAAGCAAGCTTCATAGGTACTATTCAATGAGACGATAATATTGTATTAGTGTGTCTCAATTTACTTGGATTCTGTTAATCTATCCTAACATAGGAATAAGAAGAAGGAGAAAAATTTATTTTGATTTAAGTTAGAAATACATTTGACTTACACTTTTTTTTTGCTTTGATTACACTAGAGGGAAACTTATAATGTTCTGAGAACATCGTGTGAGTCAGCAGTAAAATGTTGGGAGGGGTATTCGAATTTTTCTTGAAAGTTTGGAGGTTATAGAGTTATAGGCATAGGGGAAGACCTCACCAGGTGAAGAATAACTTCGCTGTTCGATGAGAAAATGAAGTCTGGTAGAAAGATGTTCGGCGGGTCTCGAGCTTAACAATGAAGAGGTGCCTAGCATGAGCTCGTCTAGTCCGCCTATCTGGATTCTATCGTGGTGGAACAACAGACATGATTTTTGATGAACACCGACCATAGAAATATCTATAGGGAAGGGAGAGATTTGCCACCTTTCTTCGATGTTCTAGAGAAGTCATTGAACTCGTAAGTGTGACATCATCAGTCAAACGAATAGCCCTCTTCTGGATAGAATCTAAAAGCTTCCAGGACAGGTCCAATATGTGCTTTGTAGATTATGAGGAGCTGCTGGGAAGTTAAGTAGCTCTTGGAATTAATTAGAAAACCAAGTTTTTGTGAAGCGGTTTCCGCACTGGAGCTCACATGATCGTCCCATGAGAGGGTGCTGTTGGTGGTGATTGTTATGGAAGACTCCATAGGAATAGCTGTACCTTACATCAACACATTAGGGATTGTAGGATTCGCCTTCATTTGCAAGCTGTGGACGGGACAGGGTCACTTCCAGATCGTTGATATGGATCAGAAACAAAGTTGGTTCTCAGACAGATCCCTGTGGAACACCAGCGTTGATAGTCATTGTATCGGAGGATACTCTGTATTATTGTGACAACAATAATAACTGTATATATAACTAATATAGCTATAAAATATTGAGTAAAAGTAAATAAAGAATCAGGAGGTTGTATAGAAATGAAATCAGTTGCAGCTGGTAACTCTAAACGATGGTGGGGCAGAATTTTCAATCTGTATTATGAATAATAGTCCATTCCAATGGGGTCTGGGGGCTTATGTCTTATATTTTTTTATTAAGTTAAGCTTCAGTACTTGAATTGACGTTTCGAGTAAAATAACACCAGGCAAAGCCATATACCTACCAAGGAAAGCTCTCCTTAATTAGTTCCATCAGCTTATATTTCGATTTATCACTATCAAAAAAATTGTATTGTTATATTTATCAATAATTAACAAATCGAAAAAACTTTAATTTTTTCATGTTTGAATGTCTAAAATGTGTTTGTTGTTGCTCTTTGCCAGGAAGTTTATGAGTCTTCGGACGTTTTTTCCTGTCTTATCAATATTTAAGCAGTATATTTGATTGAAAAATTCGACAACATGTACTTGATATTATGAATTAAGTGTATTTATATTCTATTATATTCTATAATCGTTGGAAATTACAGCCAAAGTCGATGTATCATCGAAATAATTTATTTGTATTGCGTTGAAACTAGTTTTGGAAATAGTTGAATTACAATCACTTTATATATAATTTGTTGATGTTATTTATTATTCACAATACATAGGAATCTGTGATTAATTCCGGTTTGTGTGCAGATCTGTAGAAGAAATAGAATCTTGACCTTGTTAAGAATAATTCCTCGACCTAGTAAGCAAAAAGTTGAATAATGGAAATGATTAATTAAGCATGATTAGCCTGGAATAATAATGTTATTATAACTGGGTTTATAAATGCAGTAGATGCTAGCTCAATTTCCTTCACATGTACGTTCTTCTGGTTTCACTTTATTCAAGTAGGATCAAAAAATTTGATTCAGTATCAGAATCATCTGTTCTTATGTTAATTCTGTTATGTTTTTCTTCGCTGAATATAGAGACTTACCGGTACGAACGCCACTAATGATTTAGAAAACAATGTTGTACGTGAATGTGAACTTTAACGATACATTTACGTGTACCAAAACTCATCCCAAGATCTCAACGGGTTTTCGATATATGTAAAATAAACTATTAAAGACGGAAAACCTTAACCACGTATCATGAAAACACCGAGCATTTCCGGACTCATGTTTAAATGAATTTTTTTCATATTTTTAGATGGAGAATCTGCTCTTGAATTTTCCTTAGAACATTCTGTAACATCCTGCATATGCGAATTTTGAAAAGTTTCTCGGTGGTGCCAACATCACTTAATAATTTTATTCGGAAACTTTATAAATGGGTCCCAGGTTTCAGGATTAGGACTTCAACAGTCGATAGAAAATTTGATTTTTTTTTAAAGTTCCTATTAACATATATGCACAGACACTCAAATTTAGAGATACAGGATAGGGTGTTGAATTTTATAATTTTTTTTTTAAATTTTGTTTGTATCTCCGAAGATAATTATGATGTCTCAATGAAATGTGGTATCGTGAATGCATAGATAGGTCACCACATTTGCTCGTGATTTGAGATCGGTATTACTTCCAGTGCCGTAAATATAGGTATTTAGTAACAACAAATCGAAAAGTATTAGCACACTCTAAGGGCTATTTTTTAGGAACAAACTTCGATGCAGAATTCAAATCCAAACAAATGAAGTCTCACGATATTTCTTCGTACCTAGCACCTACCTTTACGGGTAATTTGATTTTTGCGATTGAATTACCCTCACCAATAATGCACGAAATTTAGTAAATTTGTCTTGTTAACTCTTGTTGGTGCAGTTACTATAAATTGAAGTACATTGTAATTATCTGGCTCAAAAATTTTTTCGGTGACAAAATGTTCTTGACACAAGTACAACAGCGTAGTTATGGTGTTTTGTACACATTCAAACCGCTTAAACTTCTACGCCAATGGCCGGAAATTATTAGTTAAGAACTTCGATTTACTTTCTATAAAAAAGTATTCCCGATACATTTTCCTTGGAGGCTTCTTGTTGGAGCTATTTCGATTTTTCTAATTAGGGTGATCTAATGGAATTTCTTTTGAAAGGCTATTTAAAAAGTAAAAAATATTTAAATACCTATTTATTGTTAACGATAAAAAGTAATTCATGATAAATGCTCCAAATGATCCTTTAACGCAACGGCGACATAGATTTCTCAACGACCTTCTTGTTCGAATTAACATTTCATTATTTATTTCATCACAACCTCTTCGAATACGATTCAGTAGATCTTTTCTATTATGAACCGACGTGGCATAAACTTTATCTTTCAAATAACTCCGAACAAAAAAGTCAAGAGGATTAAAATCAGGTGAACGAGGAGGCCATGCAACTGAACCACCTCTACCAATCCATCTTTCACCGTGCTTCCTATTTAGCCATTCTCGTACTTGTCTTCCAAAATGGGCAGGACAGGCATCGCGTTTAAGTAAATTAATCATTTTGAGCATTTATCATCGTTACAAATGAATAGTTATTCAAATATTTTTTTACTTCTTAAATAGCCTTGTAAAAGAAATTCCGTAAGATAACCCTGATTAGAAAAATCAAAATACCTCGAACAGGAAGCCTCTAATTGGAATTCATTAAGGAGACTTTTTTATAGAAAATGAATCAAAGCTTTTAAATTTGTATACAATAATAATTTCCGACCATTGGCGTAGAAGTTTAAGGGGTTCAAATGCTTAGAAATCCTCATAACTACGCTACTGTATTTGTCTCAAGAACATTTCGTTACCAAAAAAATTTCTCATTCAGTAAAACTGAAGTTTACCAAGTTTGAACTGAAAATCTTCATTTGTTTAGAAGATAATGAAGTAAATGTAGCAATTTTTCAAAACTTCAACACCCTGTATCTCGGGAACGAAGTGATTTAGAGAAAAATTTTATATGGAAGACCCCTATTATTTTTGAAAGTTCTATCGTTTACCGAAGATATGAACGAAACAACTGAAACACCCTGTATAACTCTAAGATTTCAAGACTTCCTTTCTATTTAATACACCTATATAACCCCTTAGCACAACAGAAGAAAATCGTGTGCTAGACGTACAGTGACTCGGGTAAATAAATTCGCCTTTGCACGCTGGTCGTCGCACGCATGATATATCGTAAAAAAAATTAAATATATCGAGACATTTCTGGACACTATTCTCGATTACGTGTATGCCACCTGTTTGTCGGCCATAGAAGACACATTCAATGACATATAATTATGAACTTCCCTAGTTACTGAATAAAAGGTAAAACAGTTAACTTAACGTCAATTCTTGTTACCGGTCGATTATGAAAACGTGCCACATTTTTCTGTATGTCTCCGATAATAGAAGTATTACTGTTTAAACAATAGCTCAGTAATTACAAACTCAATGAGGAATTTTTCTATTGTGATCTATGACCCTTGCAATACTATTATATTTCAGTTTATTGCACTTGTGTAATCGTTTTGTGTTTTTAACGACATCTACTTATTTTCCGATTTCTTTGTTTCTTCTAATCACAGTTCAAATTGAACTGAAGCTATTGCGAAAAATACTTAGAGAATTGAATTATTCTAAAATGACCTTGTACTATTTATCACTGATGTTGTCAACCAATATTTGGAAGAAAATGGGTGATCAGAAGGTGAGCGAAGGTCTACCATACACTTACATTCAGACGTCACGGTGGACGTGGTCGGAATCGTTCACAAATATTTGTTCAAAGAAGAAATGTCGGACTCTGCATGCCGAAATTTCAAACGTATGGGGTTATATGGAAACTAACTGATATTGCTGTCATCGATAGTCATATGCCTGAAATTGTCTTTCTTCAGCGCATTCTGCTTGATCTCAATACCAAAAAGTCTACTGGGTCAGACGGAATTCCACCTGTCGTTCTCAGGGAGTGTGCGCCTGAAGACTGTTCACCCATTCATACAAACTCTATGTGTTTTCTTCCAGCTGGAAGACAGCTAGAATCCGACCAATTCCAAAAAATGTAAGAAGACCCTTCCTAACAATTATATACCCATTGCAATATTATCTGTGACCTCTAAAGTTTATTCAATACCTGGAGAGGTACAAAATCATTAATGAATGTCAATAAGGCTTTCGTCAGCAGAGATCAACAGGAGGCCTGCTTGTCTACGGAACACATGTATGGCAGAAATCCATTATAAAATATGGGGAATTTCTAGCTGTAGCATTGGATATCTCCAAAGCATTTGACCTAGTCTGGCACCTGAGCCTCTCTTGGAAAGCCTTCGTCATATGGTTTGCAGTCTCAATTTTGTCGCTTACTATCTAGTTTTCTCTCAGATAGATCACTTCATCTGGTGGTTGACGGAGTATCCCTCGATACAATGGCTATCAACGCTGTTGTGCCACATGGATCTATCTTGGCACCAACTTTGTTTCTGTTCCATATCAAACATCTGTTGGGAGTGACCAGCTGTTCTTTTCACAGCTTTCCAGATGATGGTACACTTCATGCCGTTTCCTCATCTAGAGCCCCTATACCATCTAAAGAAGCCACAGGAGTGAGACAGAGACAGGTTGACTCAATTAATGGCAACGATTTTGAAATGGAGATCTGAAAATCTAGCAAAACTTATTGCAACCAAAACTCAAACTTGAATTTTCTCCAGAAAGGGGGATCTCACAATCCCTGATATGATGATGTCAGGTACAACTATTCCTATGAAGTCTTCCATGTGATGATTCTGTGAGGTCCATTGCGAAAACCACTTCACAAGAAATTGGTTTTCTATTCCGTGCCAAGAGCTACTTTTCATCCCAGTAGCTCCTTAAAATCTACAAAGATTCAACCTGTCCAGGAGTACTGTTCATATGTTTGAAGACAAACATACGCTGAAGCTCTTGATATGATCCAGAATTCACTGAACTCTCTAGAATATCGTAGTAAGGAGGGTGATCTCTCCCTTTTCTATAGATATTTCCATGATGGGTGTTCGTCAGAAATCTCGTCTGTTATTCCACCATGAGAGACTCCAAGTATAGGCAATACATTGTAAATTACAAGCACGAGACTTGCCAAACTTTTTTCTACTAAACTTCATTTCTTATCGAACGGCAAAGTTATGGAACTCTATGCCTAGTGAGGTATTTCCTTATGTCTATAACCTCCAAACCTTCAAGAAAAATTCGAATGCCTCCCCTCCTAACATTCCACCGCTGGTTCACACGATGTTCTTCCAACATTATATGTTTTTCTCTCGTGTAGACAAGGTATAGAAAAAAAAGACCAAATTGTGAATAGTAGTAGTATAATAGAATTGTGTTGAGACGAAAGAAGAGGCTGAATAAAAAAGTTATAAGTGGTTCAATTTTCTCCAAACTGAGTCCTTACAAGTGCGATATTGACTTCCAAATTATCTGAGAAATACTTCAACCCTATTATTGGCACTTCTCAACAATCTGTTTCGGATAAAAATTTTGTGTCTTCCACTTTCAGGTTAATTCACCATGCTCGCAATCAGCTATTTTACAATGAATAGTTTTACGAGAGATACTTTGATTAATATCAAATTAGGGCCTAGGTTTCTTCGCCTAACTGATGAGAACCAAAAGTTCTGAAGCAATCATAACGAGATCAATTAGCTGCAAAATAATGGTAGTCCCAGTTTCTTGATCTTGACAAATCACATTTCGCTAAATCCCAATTTGGACTGCGTTTTGGCACTTTGGGACGTAAAACTTCAAACATAATCTTTATCCGACGAATTAGACTGTAAAGTTTAGTGATTGTTGCGATCTTGGTTGATCTCTTCAGTCGACGAAAATACCCTGAGACAAGTTGGAATTTTCTTGTGAGAAGTCAATGTACAGAAAAGTTTTTGAAAATCATAAACATCAAATTCGATGCATGGAATCAAAGATTTTGTAAACCATTTCATTGGGAATGACTCATATCATATATGGACTTACGGTGATTTTTTATGTTAAAGAGAATACTCATCTTGAATGTGTTAATAATGTATACATGAACCATGTGGAAGGAATTACATTCTGATACATCCTTTCCTGACGTAAAAAAAGTCAGGTAATTTCATTATGTAACAATAAATTATAACTAATATTTTCGAGGCCCTTCGTGAGTAGCTGTTCATCGAGTAATTCTTCTATATTGTACAGAGGTCTAGACCAAAAGAAGTAAAAGATCGTCTGGAATTCATCCCTATTTATGCATTCCTACATACATTATCATATCATAATACTAGCATGTTAAGTTAAGATATCTCGTAACGACTGAATACCAGACCTGAGAGTTAAATTAATCACCCCCTAATGGTGGTGGTATAGTTACCACTCAGGTAGTAAATGTCCAATGACCTTATATGGGTCAATGGTATAAAACGTAGGCGCCCATCTTCTTGACGATCATTTGGTTTGCTCATAAGTCGGTATAACACGGTCATCCAAAGTCGCGTTTCACTTCTTCCGCACTTCTTCCGATGCTTTCTCCAACCGGGCTACAGACGCATTAACCGTTGTGCATCATTACTTTACCTTGGATCATCGCCGTGGAATATCAGTGCGTGTTTTATGACATTTCATGTTTATTCAGTGAAAGCCATAATTAATCATTTGGATATCTTATTTCATGGTACGTACATTTAACAATATTTGTCGGTAGCATTCAATTATAAGGGAGCTAGTCTTTTGACTGATCAATTTGAAGAGAGGTTCGATGAAATTAAGTGTTTATTTGCGATTTTTTTCATTTGGTCATTTATTGAAAAGGAAAAACATATTCTTGATTTCTATCGAATCTTGGAATATAAAAATATTTAATATTTCAATGCTTTCTATATATTCAAAGATTTCAAAAACAAACAACACTGAACGAATATGAAAATAATAATTTACCTCGTCCCATCATCTCTTTGCAAAAAAAATATGTGATTTGTCATAAGGGTAATAATACTGGTTTTCGAATACTTACAAATAAAAAGGTATATAAAATAGCTCATTTCGCTCCAGTTTAGGGCTACAGTTTTTGATTAATTTGCAACAATCAGTCATTGATCCAAGGTATATATTCGTAGGTATCTCATAAGCTTTTGGTATGATGCTTATCACGAAAGTTCAATTCAATTAGTCCTAGTTAACGTTTCGGTTCTCAAACGATTTTGGAATTATCATCATTTAGCCTAGCCGTCAGTCATTCGATCTTCCGAATGTTTGAAAGAGATTCCCTGCCACTTTTGGCCACAGAACATCGTGAGTGAAACGCTCTGTTCTTTTCACCTTTAAGTTTCTTCATATTTAATTATAATTATAATAATAATACTTTCTTGGCAAAAGTTACAGAATGAGTCACATCATAAGCAACGTCAGGTAAATGAAACATTTTCTTGACGATTAATATAGATGAAATGTTAACTCAGGTAACACTTCAATATGTATATATGTATAAAAACAATTTGAAATAAAAGTTCGACATTTAAAATAAATCACAACATTTTACGTGGTATTTTGATGTTGAATTGAAGTACATGATACCAATGAATTAAAACCATGGTGACAACCTATAATAACACTCATCATACAGAAAAGCAATAAATGATGGTCTGAAATGTTTTATTCTTTGAATGTATCTAATTTTGCTTGGTAAAAGATTGAAAGCCTTCACCGCCCTTTAATAAAGTTCTTTATCATAAAATAAAGAGGTGTGATGTGGGATTCTTAAATCGTCTCAGTTCTTTGTTACTATTGACGTTCCAGATGCATACCAGTCACTATTGGAAGTCAGGGTTGCTTTTTATTAACCTTACAAGAGATAATATATAGCTAAGGAACGCTTAAGAATCTTTTTTTTTTGAAGCAACTCTTGCAGGACGAACCGAGACATAGCGATACATACATCTGATAATCCTTTTTTGTTTGATGACAATCTTTGTAGATTTCTCGGGAGATCCCCAAAACATGATTCCATAGTTAATAGTATTTGAACGTATGCAAAATAAAATAGCCTAATGCTTTCATTGCTGATTTGATCCCATCTAGGTAACGTGTTACTCCACACATGCTCTTTAGTCTAGATCTCAGTTGAGTGATAGCTCCAACTAAGAGATGAGTCAAGAGTAACTCCTACCAATTTAAAATTGTCTCTATTGTCTATTGTGAATTGCCTTCTTGTTATGTCTCACGTAGAGTTCTTAAACCAATTCCAAGTAGGTAAATGAGTGTGTTTGTATTTCTTGTTGTTGTGTTTAACCGCGTTTTAAGATGTACCCAGTTGCGAAAGATGGAAATACGTGAACTTGTTCATCCATAATTCGTACTGTCCCGCTTCTCTGACGTTTCGTCACGACATACTACCAACATTGGATTGCTATCTTTGAATATAATGATATAAAATCTTAGAGCATTGGACTAGTTATTTAATATTCTTTGATTTGAATTTGCTTCGGTGATTCGTATCATCTTACAATAAGCATTCTTACATTTGTCTATGTAGAAAAGCAATTTCTCTGTACTTTAGTAGCATTATTTAATAGGAAAATGGTAGTAGATAGTATTTCATTCCAATATAATATATATTCTTCAATTTCCTACATCAACTACCTACTTTCACGGACAATTAACAGAACATCCATTAGAGCAATGTTCTGTATGTGTGCCTTCAGTTCATCTATAAAAGTAATTATCCGATTTAATTGCACTTTATTTAATAATTATATACGTTTAGACACAACTGTACGGTTTGGTTCTGGCCTTAATATTTCGATAATAAACACTACTAAAACTAGTTGAATCATCCGGTGCAGATAGTTATATAAGCCTTTATGTTTTGAAGCGATGAAGATGCTAATTCATGCTCTAGATAAAATAATTATTATTGCTTCGGTACAATTCATCGACGAGACTCTTCGGTTCGACAATTTTCACGAAGTTAACTAATCTGACGTAATTTGGTATTTATTCACGCATTGTGAATTTATTGTGTGTATGTTTGTTATTATTTACACAGAGATTATGATTCCGAGTTTGTTAAGCTCGCGAACCGAATAATTGCTTACACATGGACTTAATATGTTATGCTTGATCCTTTCCCCAGATACTATAATTTGTTTGAACCACGAGCTGTTGTCCGCGGGGTACGCCCACAGAAACAGCAAATAGCCATAGAAGAAGGTGTAGCATCCGCCACCGCGATGGTATTCCCCAGTTTCAATACTTGATAAAAATATTTTTGATGAGTAGAAGCAGCTAAAGGCATGGACAGACGTAAAATTATACTCTACGTCATGTGAATGTTTTGTTTGAATTGACCGAGATATCTGTGATATGGAATGTTCTGTCGCGGACATTACGTGACTGTCAATGTCATGTAAATTGTACGTGATAATATTAACAGTCACAAAGCCAAAATATATTGAATCCATTTTACCACGTTACCCCGTTTGAGAATGAGTTTCGATAAAAAAAAATAGATACCTACATTCATAATATCAAAATATAATACCAAAGTACCCCAAAGTTGTATTTTGCAGTAATTTCTATGTCTAGGATGCGTGTTTGATTGACGCTGAAAATTTAATAGCGTTTTAATCACATAATTACATGTATTCAAGAATTCTTGCCAAAAGACAATGTTTAATGATTGTTAAAAATTTGCTGCACCTCCTGTACAACAAACAGTCACAAATTTTCAATATTGATGGTACCACCATTCAAAATTCCTAAGTGAATGAATAGCACGTTTCTTCTTCTTTAACGCTTTATAAGCAATAACTAGACATACACTGTCAAATGGGTATTGGACCCGTAAATTCTTGGGAAATGAATCGATTTTGATGGGACAAAGTGAATGTCATCAGAAAAAAGTTGACCACAAATAATGTCGCGCAAATTGTTTATATTGTTTATAAGCAATGAATAAACAATTAAATTACCTCATTTTTGAAATTTCTAAAAAATGCAAAATTTAATCATTTTTGATCGGATAAAGACTATTTTTGTTATTAACAATTTATTTATTAACAAAATAGATGAATTCGTCCGAAACTCCGACTTTAGGGTTGTTTTCGGATAATTTTAGTATTCTGTGTTCGATTTTATCGTCAATGTCGTCTAACGTATACCCATAATTTGTTATAAGCAAATCATATTTATTATTAAATATAGGAATTTGACCAAGATGTCGAGTTTATAGTCGTTAATTTTCGCCTCCTGAGTACGATTTCATTTCTATTATGGTCTTTAAATGCAACCATAAATTTTTAAATTATTATAAACAATTATGATTATTAATAAGAATACGAATTTGAGCAAAATATCGAGTTTATAGTTGTTTTCGGATAATTTTAGCCTCTCGAGTACGATTATGGTCTTTAAATGCATACATAAATTTTTGAATTGTTATAAAAACTATTCATTAACAAAGAAAGAAAGAAGAAATGTGATATTTTTATTCATTTTTATATAATATGAACACTCAGTACTTGATTTTTTTGACAAAATTGATGAAATGTATTAAGTCTTAATATAATAAACATTTTTCCCATACCTCCTTAAAAAAATTAATATATTCAATTTTATATATTTATTGAAACTTTGTCCTACTAAACCATCAAAATTATAGTTTTTTTTTTAATTCGCGTTTGGAAATTTCCACGAAAATGCATTTAAAGACCAAAATACTGTTGGTCGAATTCATTTAATTTGTTAATAAATAAATTGTCTATAACAAAAAATAGTCTTTATTTGATTAAAAACGGTCAAATTTTGCATTTTTTGGAAATTTTTATGTAATCTCAAAAATGAGCTAATTATATTGTTCATTTATTGTTTATAAGCAATTTGCGCAACTTCATTTATTTTGTGGTCAACTTTTTTTCTGATGACATTCTGAAGAGAGTGCACTTTATCCCATCAAAATCGATCCATTTCCCAAGGATTTACGGGTCCAATACCCATTTGACTGCACTAAAAAAGCACGTTTCTTTTCTTTAACTATAAGCTACAGCTAGACATATGCGACTTAACAACACTCAATGACGACGATATTGAATGAATTATTTCATTTGAAATGCGACGGAATAACCACTAATAAATGTTTATCTTAGACTGATTGTGACAAGTTTTCGTTAAAAATGAAATTCGATTGATCTACTTACGAACTAGTTTAATTAATTATCCAAATAAGTATAACGCACTATAAACAATCTGTGAAAAGATCTTTCAAATTATTAATTATGGCTTTTATTTCAGCATATATGGGAAAAGTTTTATAGAAATCTGATTTCCTCAGGATGTTTTCGTAGCATATGTAGAGACAAATTACGATGATCTCCAACAACTGTTACTGAGAACTGCACATAAAATGATCAAACACAAGGTAAGTAACGATATACAGTTGACATTTCTGTATTTCCTGCCATACGAGAACTATTGTTGACTCTGTTCGGAATCGAATTTCAAAGAATATTAAATTAGTCATATGCTAATATGTTGTTATCGAACATATGATTTATCTTTAATATTATTCATAAATGCATTTTACCGTTATTGCTTAACATTTCGCTAAAGAAAGCAATGATGAATTAAGAATTTGCATCTATTTTCGTGGGTGAATAGCTTTTACTACAATACTTGAATTTGTATAGATCAGTATCAAACAATCTAAAACAATTAACATGTTTATTTTATTCTTGTATGTTGTCCTTCATTTATTTGTGATTACATCCAAATTTATAAGTATCAATGAAATAACATAAGTAAATTAAGAACGATACTTATTAATATAAACATAAATTGCCAAAATATAGATTCAAATTTCACATTTATAAATTTATCATTGAAAATTACAATACTCTATCCCTCTTAATAGCATGAAAAAAAGATATCTGTGCTATTATTATTATTATTTTTAATAGGATCTCATTGTAATGATCAACTAGTAGATCATCTTTAATAGTAGATGTTTGGATACATTTCAACTTTGACATTTTCAACGACATCTATATGAATAGGATTTTAGTTTAGGTTAGCTTTACTTACTAATAATTATCTTTATTTTCATAACTGCTTGATACAACACGAGTACGCTCAGGTATCCTTTATAAACATTTAATCACACTAATATGTATGATTCATGTTAGGAGTAATAAATAAATAAATAAATAGAATAAAAAAATATACATTAACACTTATAATAAGGGTAATCTCATTTAAAAGTTTAATAATGGATTTACATGAAATCGGAGCAAACTTCATAAAATATTATATATTAAAGCAATAGATTGTAAAATAAAAAAGTATATATAAAAATAATACAACATTAGATTATATTCCTAAAGTAATCATATAACAAATTATTCGACAATACAATAAGAGTGATGTATTAAAAATATCGATGTCTATTCTGATTCAAAAATTATTAAATTATTTTAGAGATCTACAGATAGATAAATTTTGACCACAGTCAGTTTTCCTACACGGTACTATTAATAAATAGTTATTATACGTAATTAAGTTAAGTCAAATATTGACCAAGAGATCGGGGGCGCTATATAAATTAACTATTCCATGAGGTAACATTAAATCTTCTAAAATCCTTGATTGTCTGAGAGGTAAGATTTTAAATCACTGTTGTGAAATTGAGTAGTTACTGCAAACTATTTGCATATTATTTCTATAGCAAAGATATTAAAATAAATGTATAATAGATCAAATACATTTTCGTCTTTATGTACGTTTCGGTTTCACGATCATCATCAGAAGACGTTTGGAAACTATCTCACGAATTCTACGTGAAAAATTGGATAAGAATACGTTTTTAGCATTTCGCTAAGTTCAAAGGCAACTGAAATATGGAAGTTGCCAAAAAAAGGGATTTTTTCTAAAAGCGAAGAAGCTTCTAAAAATTCTGTTTGTGGCATCTTAGGTTCTCAAAAAAGTAGTGTGACGAAAACCTCATCCTTCTATCTTCACTAATAATGGAGATATCCCGTGAAACACACTTCCTTTCCTTGACAACAACATTATGAAAGATGGTAATCACTTGGACCTATACAGAAAACCCACTCAAACAAATAGGTACATTTCGGCGGATTCAGCTACACCATTCAAATATAAAATAGCTCCATTTAACAGTCTTATTCATAGATTATTGAACGTCCCCTTGATTCAGTGAAATTACAACAACGAAGTTGAGAAACTTCAGCAAATAGCGTTGGACAATGGTTTTGACAATTATTTGATCAATAAATTAACTTCTAAACAAAAAAGGAAATTGGAACGCAACCAACTAACCAAATTAGAGACATTACTTCAATATAATTAATAAGTTTCACAAACTTTACTATACAACCAGTTCATAGATGTATGAACAAGCTAAAAAAATTGTTAAGGCAACACCTTTGATGAAGTTTCGAACTTCGACAAATCTGGGATTTTCAAAATCGATTGTGAGTCGTGTTCAAAATGCTACGTGTGTCAAACTAGAAGGAACGTTTTTACTCAGTAGAAAGACCATTTTCTCCCATATAAAGAGAAAAAATTATGAAAAATAATTTCTTAAGAAAGTTATCACTTTTAAAACACAGTACGGACAAATACCCAGGTAATTTAAAAGGATGGAGATATATAAACCAAAAAGCAATTTATTGATTTTCGATTTATCTCCAGCTGAGGGCAGTCCTTCATTATTATCCCCAAATAGTATTTAAACAGGCCCATTTGGATATATAATTTAGTTTACTTTGATGATGACTACTTGGTAGCTGAAAGACCCTCAGTACTTTAAGAGTGTTTTTAGTGATTCAAATATCTCTCTAGAGTGGATTGTGAAGTTATTCCAACTAATATGTGATATGTTATAAATTGCTTTGAACTCTAACTGGAGGGGGTGCTACGCAAAATGCCTTACTACCAATCTTTCTGATGGTTATATTCATCACTTTGAGTATACATATAGCTTCTTTTTCTAATTCTATCAAAAGCCCAAACAAATTACATTATACTAATGTAAGACTAGAACCCAGAAAATCAGAAATGCATATAATAATAATTTCCCAATAGATTCTGTTTAGTCAAGATGAAAGCATCAATCATATAGTGGCATTATATCGGGAATAATCAGCCATTGAGTTCATTCGATCTTTTTAATCTATTTCAAATCGCGTGTTTACAAACTGCACTTTCATTGATGTATTCTTAAATGCGTTTTCTAATGACCGGGGAATTGAAGAGTTATATGTGCTTGAAGTTGCTTCTTGTCGTTTGTAATAGGAATATACAATAATTTGTTATTTTCCAATTTGGACATGGTAAAAGGAAATTTATAATGCGATTGCTATAAAACTCCTTAATCAGACTGATGGTTCTTTTTGTGATACGTTTTGTTCAAAATATGTACTATTCAACAATGATAAATTTGAAAATGAAGGTACATTAAAAATGTCGAAATGGAATATCTAAAATCTTGAACACTACCTCCCGAGTGGGTTAATGGTATTTGCAAGCTTTTCTGAATTGTCAATGCTATTGTTAATATCATTCAGCCCAGAATACAATTCTTGAGTTTCTTCATCACATTAAAAACTAGTCAATAGTGAACTAAGTGCAAGAAATATTGTTGTTCGAAGTACTAATCATATTGTTTGCTTCGTTTATAACATAATTTTCTGAATAACTCTAACAATGGAGTTAGTAAATAAAAGGCGTTCTACTTTTTATCGTAACACATTCATAGTTGTAAAGATATAATCTTGAGTAAATATTGGCTTTGTTACTTATTGGAACTCATTCTTCCATCACCAATAACGAACTATGATTATCGCAACTGGATAATTTTCCGGAACCAATACTCAAGTGGTGTTTTGTGATTCGATTTCAAAACCTTTTCAAAATACTTAACAGTATTATTTTTTGTCTTAATTATTTGATCTTGAACTTAAAACATCACGTCATTGATTGAATAACAATTTTGGCGAATTCGTGAGCTGAAATAGTTTTTCTCTCGGTATAAGATAACTGGAGACTGGACCACAAGATGCCGGAGTTTCTTCCTATACTTTCACTATACGAGAGAGAAATCTATAATGTTCGAATTTTTCCTGGAAGTTTGGAGGTAAGGAGAGACCTCGAAGAGTGGAAACAGTTCCATAATTTGACTGGTCGATAGAAACATGAATCTGGCAGGAAAAAGTTTGGCAGGTCTCGAGCTTGACAATGAAAGAGTGACTAACGCGGACAAGTCCTGACACAAAAGTCAGTCCAGCAGGCCTAAGACAGTGCCGAAGGCTAAAACTCTGCATGGACTGATCTCTTATGGCCTCAGGTGGCATGTATCCGCTGGCGAGATGTTGTAGCATAAGAGAAGCCAGTGTTGGACATTCTACTAAGACATGAGAGGCAGTTTCGTCCGCCTTTCCGCATGTATTACAACTTGGATTATCAATGATGTCCAGTAAGTGTAGATGTCTATTCAGATGTTGGTAACCTGTAAGAAACCCTATAATCAGTTTAATGCTTCTTCTGCTAATGGAGAGAAGGGTTTTGGAGCGTTTCCGCAAATTCCTAACTTGAAGCACCACGCCGAACCGATATCCACTGTCTATCCATTAGCTCTTTGAGTGTTTGAAGCGCGGTGGTCGATGAGATTCCGATCACTGTATCGAGGCCAGGGGTACCTCCCCGTTTTGGCAAACGCCTTACCCTGCTCCAGTCCAGCCTTCAGCGGCGAAATCCTGTATTTTGCATTACCGCGAAGCAAGGATACACCGACCCACTGGCCCAGACCAGCTAGCCGATACGTAATACACACGGTCATTGTTTTGATGTGGAGTTGTAGTGGGACGAGCCCCACGGTCCTCATAGCCCTCGTTATTCCCTGGGTCACAATTGGGCGAATCACGGGCATATAAAGCCAATGCAGGACCTGCTGCCATGTGCTTGCGAAGACTCTCGGCATTCTTCATTTGGGTTTCCAGCTAATAGTCTAGTATCGTAAGTAGTTCTTTTATTCGGTTCTCTCCTACAACAGCTGAACAAAATCTTCATTAGTCATATGGCTTGATGTTTTGAATTAATAATAATATAATAGACCATGTAATAGATGGTCAACATTATTGATTGTCTCAACATCAGCTGAGATATGTTAATATCTGACAGAAAGCGAACGAACGTCTACAATGTAAACCCAATCTGCAATTTCACGATTTGCAAACAACAGGTATGAGAATAATGTTTGTTAACGCATGGAAACATTTCACTTGACCCTATTATCAATACACACCTGTCTCAAATATCGAATTAAATTAATTTGTACCATTCTGAAGCGTGAATATTCTGTGAAAAGTGTCAATTACTGCAATCAATATAAAAATGTTACCTACATTTTTAAGGTCTTTGAGAAATCATACCAAAGAAACATTATTACATGCACCGAATATAATCGACGAATCGAACTTCATCATGAATAATTATAATTTACTTATTACATTTGCATATATTAATTTGAGATCATAGAGAAGAGAAACTTAATTTCAATATAATACTGTTCTCACCTTCACAATAGCAATGAGGGGTAATCAACACCGAAATCTGGGCCAATTGAATACTTACATTGTTTAGGGGAATAAAAAAATAGAACAGTATACAGACGTTGAGATATGGTCATTTTTACATTGCGTTTTCGTTTTATGTAGACGTCCGAACGTCGTAAAATCTATATATCTATAAAATATATATACATGCTGTTGTCCGCAAACAGCAAACACCCATAGGTGTTAATTACACAGGTATCCGGAAATTCATATCCCTAAGTTCAGGATTATACACGAAAAAATAAGAGATACAACTTCATATCAAGTTCGAAAATGCTTCAATAAAGAGCTAAGGCGCTTTAATAATAATTATAACATGTGTTGGAAATATCTGCCATTCATTTCAAGGCAACTTTCTAGCCGATTCCTCATGGATGTTCGTACTACTCGTTCAAATAAACCTTCTTCATCACGAAGTATCCCGCATTGCTGTATTACACTTTATTCAAGATCACCCCTATTTTCATTGATTTCAAATAACCCCAAAGATGAAAATATAAGAGGTTTGAGTCGGGCGAACTAGGAGGCCACGTAATTGGACCTTTACTGAGTGTTAGCTGAATCTTGTAGATTTCGAACTCAAGCATTGAAATGGGGAAGGGGCTCCATCATGCTTAAGCCAACTTCCTAATCTAGTTGCATATGGCACAATTTCTAGGAGATCTTTAGTTTAATGCAACCAAAACTCAAGCTTGCGTCTTCTCCAGGAAGGCGGATCCCACAATCCCTGATATAATGTCAGGTACAACTATTCTCATGAAGTCTTCCATAACAATGCTCGGGATTACCACCAACAGCACCCTCTCATGGGACGATTAGTGAGGTTCATTGCGTAAACCGCTCCATACAAACTTGGTTTTCTATTCTGTGCCAAGAGCTACTTTACATCCCAACAGTTCCTCATAGTCTACAAAGCACATATTCGACCTGTCCTGGAGTATTGTCCACATGTTTGGAGTTCGGCTCCTAAACATACGCTGAAACTCTTGGATTCAATCCAGATGAGAGCTATTCCTTTGATTGATGATGTCAAAATTACGAGCTCATTGACCTCTTTAGAACATCCTAGAAAGGAGGGAGATCTTTTCCTTTACTTTAGATTTTTCCAGGGTAGGTGTTCATCAGAAATCTCGTCTGTTATTCCACCACGAAGGATTTCAGATGGGCGAACTAGACGAGCTCAAACTAGTCACCCCTTCACTGTTGAGCTCGAGACCCGGCGAATTTCTTCCTGCCAGACTTAATTTTCTTAATTGAACTATGCCCTATGCCTATAACCTCTTCTCTTCACATTCCACTGCTGGTTCACACGATGTTCTTCGAACATTATAGGTTTCCTTCTCGTGTAGTCGCAGTATATATACAACAAAAGCAGTTTTCCAAAAAGTCAAATATGCTTCACCATTTAAGTGACAAGGCATAAAAGGTCCAATTAAATGATTATCAATTATCTCTGCCAATAATAATTATCGAAAATTCATTTTGAAATCTTGCTTCAAAATATGCATGCTATGGACGTTTACGATTCCTTCCCCCGTAAAGCCGACTCCAAAACAAAAATTTCCTGAAGGAATTGGCAGTCTTGTTTTGAGTTGCATATATTGACAAAAATCTAATCGGATTTGAAAAATTTGGAGCTTAATAGATTGAAGGCGTTGTGAATAATAGGGCTTCAACAACTGTTCATGCAAACTTTCCAATACACTACTCTTAAGGTACTTTTTCCATCAAAGCCAGTCTCCTGGTACTAATTACTGGATTAGCAGACAAACTATTTGAAACACGTTCTTCTGCATATGCATTCTTGGTGGTATGCTTTCTGCCACAATCGGTTCGATTTGACAAAAACGTGTCATTTGCTCTTAAGCGTTGATGTTATCGAGCATATACATTTTTGGAGGGAGCTCTGGATTCGGAAATGCTCCTTGGCAAAGTCTTCACGACTATAAACATTTGCTTTGCCGTATACATGAAATACATGTTACATCAGGCCGCACCCGTTCCACACAAACATTTTATCTACCACTCTGCAGAACAAATACGTATGTTTTTATCCAATTTTCCAAATGTGTAGATTCTACGAGATGATCGGTTCGACTGTTGACATATTTTGTTTTAATCCTCAGGTCTGGGGACTCGTATGTTTGACATGGGTCTCTTACGCGTCGCCAAACTCGTAGTCCCTCGCTCAGCCACTAGCTAGCGCTTGGATCGGTAAAACGATTTCTTTCCGGAATCGCAAGCAGTGTTACTAAGTATTCTGATTTGAGAGAGAAATAGAACTGTTACTATTGTCAAAATGTATTACTCACCTTAAAAATAACTTCCCCTGACGTTATACATGCTCGCACACATTAAAGACCTCGTTAAAACGATTTCTATCCGGAATCGCAAGCATTTCCGCATCTTTCGGCACTTTAAAAACAGAAGTTTCTTGCTTTACACTTTTGTACCCCGTTTTTCATTTCGGCACAATGCACGATTTCGTAATTTGTTTCAAAACGCAGGTATTCCTTGTGTTTACAAGTCAAGTATGACAGTTGTCAGAGAATATCGACTACTGCGCCATCCTTTTTGGTACTACGCGACAGTCGACGCCACTTCTCGCATAGGAAACAGCCTCGAGTCCCCTGTATGTACGACCGTGCCCTAATGACATTTGTAAAGCTGTGTATATTAGTTAATTTCAATTCCTACTCTGTAATTACATTATATGTACTCCTAAGCTTTCCAAGGGATTTCTCCCGTTGAGCTAGTATAATTAATTAAATAAATAAATAAATTACCAGTCGTTTACGGAATTGCAATACATTTTTCTATGACACCTTCACCTTCAATCTAACATTCACAGGTTCTTGATTATAGAAACAATAAACAAAATATCAAGCATAGCATATATTACACTGATCTACTGAAAGATGGCAACTTGATTGTTGAAATACGTATTTAGGTGACTACGTTTTTATGTTTAGGAACATTTAATTTGATACTGTTTTATAGATCGTACAATTCGTTTATTTCAGTGACAATAGTTGTCATTGCTTCTAGGATAGAATATCTTGCTGTTAATGTGAAACTATGTTAAAGATAATATGAAGTTTGAATGTGTAATTTTTTTCATTTTAGTGAAATTCAATAAAATGTTATATATACCATAAAATGCGTATGGAATGCAGATTAAAATTTTCACTTTTTATTGAACCTGTTGATTTATTCTATTGGAAATTCATCGTTTTTATTGTTCTCTACAAACGGATCCATCTGTAAATAGTCGTGATAATTACGGTCACTTTCAAATGTTGTAAAACTACCACGAGTAATTCGATCTTTTAGTGAAACGTAAATTGTTTCCCGCTCTTACGCTGTTTATATTTTCTTTTCCAAGACGCATTGCGGTTTGCTCATAAAAGCAAGTAACGCTTTCTTCGGCTGAGCAAATATGTCCCTCATTCAAGTTCACGATTAGCACTATTCAATTGATTCACATATGTGTGTTAGTAGCTGTCATTGAGAATTTAATTGCCACTTTATGCACATAAAATATTTAAAGGCAATGATCTTGAACAAAGAAGAATCCGCCATCTTTATATCGAAGCCTGTAGGCTGTCCTTGAGCGGATGGAATTCAAGAAGGGAATTGAGTCATTCATTAATTATGTTAATAGTATGTTTTGATCCTAAATGTAATTTGCAGCAGGTAACTTCGAGAATATCCTATGGGACAAAGTCCGAAAAACCTATTTTGGTTTTATGTCAGGATTAACATTTCTGCATCATTGCTTTGATCAATTTTATAATCGTAAAACTAAACCATCTTCTAATTTAGAGGAAAAAAAAAACAGTTATTACTAACCACTATGCAACAATACTTAATGTAATCCAAAATTGAATAAATAATAATTCTGAATAATGAATTTCTAGTGGAAACACAATAGTAAACAAATTTTAGACGGTAATAAATTTAAATATGTCACAAGTACCTACTATCCTTAACCTGCAATAAATAATTTTGCAGTTTCGACGGGATGACGACACTGAAATGCTGCTTCGCGAACCAAAAGGTTTTGGTTCTGTCTTCCAGTTCTAGTCGCAGCCTAAATAGACGGGCTTGGTCTTTACCCCATCTCTAAAGGGAGCTATTGCAGCTAAGCCTGTAACCGCCATCATTGCGACCAGAACGTTGCTTTTCAATAAATAATAATATATCCATCATTCGTGAAATATTTATAACTTAATTTGCTAGAATAGATTTACATAATATACCATGCTCAATGAAATTTAGTGAAAATCCGCAACTTTCGAAATACTTTTATATTATTTTCATACACTATTTATTTTTCTTTCCATGAAATATCTACATCTATTTTGCTTCGGATAATTTAGGAATAATTAAATGAAATATTTCATAATAAATGGTCATTCTTTCTTCTTCTTGTACGATACTGTTCTTCAATTTCTGTTTCAATAAACTTCCAAGAAAAAGATTAGTTTTAATTTAATTCGTGTAGGAAAGAAGATAGAATGCGTGATAAGAGATTCATTCCTATTCGAAACCTGAATCATTTGAGATCGAGTTTTTCTATCACATGTTAGCAAAAAAAAAATTATAAACGAAGCGGAAATAGAAAATAACCTGAACAAAAAAAAATACACCAACAAATTGAACGAAATGCGATTCTCATATAACGATGCAGAAAGGTACGTATTGAAATGTGGAATAGAACATAATAAAATGAACTCTTACTTATGTCAATTATATGGTTGATGATCTGTTACGCTCTGCTGAACGAGTGAGTGTCAGTGCATGAAGAAAGTATGTAAACGACTTGTTATTCAACGCTCGATCTGCAATAAACCATAAACATGCGAATTTACAATTATAGTACATCGGACGCGGAAAAGGGATTTTTCGGTTCCACTCATCTTCTACACGAAAAAAACTGCTGCTAGAATCAGTACTTCCACATGTCATTCACCAGATGAGTTATAGGGAGAAAGATTGCGAAAATTGAATATCTTTGACCTCAGGAACTTAAAACAACATCATGTTTCCTCAAAGATACTTAACGTTATCACATTCCAATCAATGTCACAAGTAATTTCCTAATACATAAAATTGACCATATGGAAATATATAAATTTGATGAGTAAAATACATAAGGAGCCTGATCGTCCCCCGAGTTTCTACCCTTTCTCCTGGGACTATGTTCCCCAAATATTTTCTCACAATAGTTTGTTAGGTAGATAGTATTTATTAGGCTTGAAATTGACAGCTCAAACGGTTTTAGAGTTGTCAATAAAATAAAACATACAATAAAATTCAGACAAAGAATTATTCTGCTTCTTTGACGTTTTTTGTTTATAAAATACTTCGTCTATCATGGTGATGGAACCATGAAAGTAGAGGGACATGGTTAGGATTGTATCCTATTCTGATACACGTTTGAAAGATGTTGAATCCAAGTTTTACTTCACTCACTATACATCATTTTTGAGATTCATTTTGATTTGCAAAGAGAATACCTCCGTTCAATTGTTTCTTGGCCGATCTATTCATTCAAACTATTTGAAATTCAAAGTATTGTTTGACCGAACATTAACGTTTCACTGATAAATGATCAAAATCATCCATTTTACATTTTTACTACAAGAGAGGAAAACCTATGATGTTCGAAGAACATCGTGTGAGCCAGTGGTGGAATATAGGAATTTTTCTTGAAAGGCTATAGGCATAAGGAAGGACTTCACTAGGCAAAATATTTCACAACTTCGCAGTTCGATAGAAATGGCAATGAAATAGTGACTATAGCTTAGCTTGTGTAGTCTGCCTGCCTGGAATCTCTCGTGATAGAATAACATACGAGATTTTTGATGAACACCAACTATGGAAATATCTATAGAAAATGGAGAGAGGTTCTAGATTGTTAAATGAATTCTAATAGCTTTCTTCTGAATAGAATCTAAAAGCTTCAACGTATGTTTGTGGGATGTAAAGAAGCTCTTTGCACCAAATGGGAAAACAAGTTTTTGTGAAGAACTTTTAGCAATGGATCTCACATGATCGTCCCATGCTGTTGGTGCTGATACCGAGCATGAATATGGAGTACTTTATAGAGATACCTGGCATCTTCAAAATAGGCATTGTGGTATCCGCCTTCCTGGAAGAAATGCAAGCTTGAGTTTCGGTTGCATTGAACTCTACTGGTTTATCAAATCCCCATTCGTTGTCAGGTCTTCATTGAATTGCGTCGTGGTGTCTATGTCTCGCTCCTCTGGATACGTTGGATGATATAGGGGCTCCAGATGGAAAGAAGGGTCATTTACTGGAATTGGTTGGACTCTAGCTGTCTTCCAGCTGGAGGAAATACACCAAATTTTTGAATTACGTCTGGCCTCATAGCTTTATTTTGGTATTGACATCAAGCCGAATGCGCCTAATTGTGCGCTGACGAACCACAATTTCAGGCATATGAATATGTGGTCCTTCAATTGTGGATCCAGAGAGCTGAAAACATTTCAGCAAGAAGGTTGTTTTTTTTGTGGGGTAGTAGCTAGTGTACCATCATTTTGAGATCAAGCAGAACACGCCTAATTGTACGCTGACGACATACAATTACAGGCATATGGAAGGTCCTTGTGGTCCTTCTCTTGTGGATCCAAAGAGCTGCAAACATTTCAGCAAGAAGGTTGGTTTTTTCTTGCGGTGAAGTAACCAGGGTGCCATCATCTTTGATTAGGGGAGGGAATGGGCTGAAAGTGAAATTTATTCCAATTGCCCTGGCGAAAGTTTAAAGCGAACGGTAGCAATTTCGGCATTCGATAACTTCTGCGCTTATTTTGGCGTTATACGCCTATTTCGATGCGTCTATTCGGTGATTGCAAATAACCTTGGCTTCAACATATTCTGTTCTGTTGTTGAGAATCTATATTATTTCATTATATGTTAAGGCTAATGTGCTACTTGGCTAATTTAAAATCTTGCTGGGCAGTTTATAAATCAATCAAATTGTTGGTTATTTTATGATCTTATCCAAGGCTAATATGAAAACCACAATGTCTAGTGAAACAAAACAGCCATTTCTTCAGCTAGTCATAAACCAATCAATTTCCTGGCTAATTTATTGATAATGTCATAACTTAGACTTTTATACTTTTGCTGTCCCTTCTGATTCTTCAGATAATTTATATACACAAGCTCTATCAAATAGTTAAACAATTTTTTATATCCCTAAGCCCTGTATGATGTCAAAAAAGAAACAGAAACAACTTTGGGGGGGGGGGGGTGTTGGGAAACTGTGTCAATCTCAGGTTCAAAGCAAAGATATGTGAGGTGTCAATACAAGAAACGCTACATAATCAAAAGATGTAAATCTATTTCTATGAGGGAATCACAACCTGTAACAACAAGTGTCATAGCAGGGAATCATGTAATAAATAATAACTTCTTATTTCTTTTATTTTTCTTGTATCTTATACTACCATTGTTGGCATTGTCAGTAGCATAGTCAAAGTATAAAGGTCTGTTGGAGCCTCCCTACCATCGTTTCTCGCGCTAGGTGACGTCACCTAGCTCCTCCAATCACAGCCTTGCTCTCATCGGCTCATCGCCGGCACGTAACAACATCATATTATGTCGTCGTCAATAACATTGAATAAACGAAATAAACGACCAATCAGCTTGCACTCGAATTTTAATAAGAGTAGATGGGAGGCTCCAACAGACCTTTATACTTTGACTATGGTCAACAGGCATGTATGTACACTTGGAAAACATTTATTTCGAATATAAAACCTACCAGTACCTACCTGCTTAAAAAATATTATTTATTTTTGGTTTAACAATTGAAATATAATGTACTTTTGGTGATAGTACAATTGACGTGAATTTGTATATGGAACATCATATTTACATTAGATATACTCGCCAATTGAATTCAAACTGAATTCGTCTTCTCACATTTGAGGAACTGTACAAATAAATACGGGAGAGCTGTCGGTTCGAACCCATTGATAGGGAATGTTGGGCTTAGATTTTTATTATATTTTCAATGATCTCACCTCTAATTTTAAGAGGACCTACTATTTTAATTCGTCGTTAATCAATATTTCCAACAAACTTGAAAAGGATTTGCTTTTCGATAGCAACATTTCTGACGGTGAAACTTTGGAAGGAAGATATAGCCGAATCAGGCTCCGAACATATTCATGACAGCACTTGATGTTTATGGTGAATTAGAATACTCTTAACATCGTGATCGACCGATATATAAAACATGTAAGTATGTTCTTATATATGCTCAAATTTCACCTTCTTAACATGAATACCTATCTATACATGCAATCTGTAATCTTTATTTAGTTTTCATGAGTGCTAACTTTTAGAATGTTAGAAATTAAGTAGGTAGTAATTATTATATCAATAAGATTCAGTAGATTTCTAATTGAAACCGATAAATTCGGGAAAATTTATTTGACGTGTCCTCGTTGAATATATCCGAATAAACCTAATTTATGGATACTACGCTTGATTGAGAGTTATGTAACCTCAAGATTCAGCAGTGAATTTTATCCTACTAAATCCTGAGTGTATTTTTAAGCGGTCGGAAACTCTGAATTCTATGTTTGTATAACTACTGATTGCTATTGAAATTCATTCGGAACCGGAGATCTTATGATTAATCCCAGATTTGTAATGTTTTACAGCTTGGATCTGTTAAAAGAAGGAAAAAACTTACTTGCTTTGAACTTTGAAAATTGTGTAGACGTAATGTAATGTAGACGAAGTGTTTGATTGATAGATTTCTCAAAAATGAAGGTCGTTTTGAAATTTCACATATTAACGGATTCATATAAAATTCGGTTTACATTCTTATTCATCATTATCTGATAATGATTCTTGACACAGGTATGACTTACATATATACTCTCGGGAAATAGTTCCTACTAACACATATGCTTATTATTTTCGTCTTTACGTACGTTTCAGTCTCACGACCATTCAGGATACGTATCAATGTCTAAAACGGGATTTACCAAAACTAATTGTATCGCTTTAGTTTCAATCAAAACTCCCACGTCATCGAAACGGACAGAAACACGAATATCAGAAATTGTAACACATTAATGTTTTAAGTATACTAATATGTATCAAGAAGTCACTGCATAGCAATCTACTTCTGATAATAAGAATAAGACTGAAAGCAAACCATAATACCAGATGCTAAAGATTTATGAGGTAATAGGTTGCAAGGGTTTTAATTAATTAAATAAGTTTAAATGCGACTTAATGAATGAACGCCTGGATAGATCTTTCATAATAACTGGTTTCTTTAGTTGAAATATTAACATTTTTGTTATCGAATTGATGGTTACAATCAAAAGTTTAGTAGGTTTATGCGCAACATTTGTATTATACTTGAGCGTATTAGAGTTCAGTTTCAGTCTTATTCAAATATTGCTAGATATGACTTCGAATATAAGAAGTAGATTTCTGTGCAGTGCTTGATACAATTAGTCTTAAGAAATCCCGTCTCAGACATTGATACGTCTTCTGATGATGTTCGTGAGACCGAAACGTACGAAAAGACGAAAATAGTAAGCATATGTGTTAGTGTAACCTAATTCCCGAGAATTTATTTATAATTATTATCGGAATTGAGTTGCTCAACATCGAAGGGGAAGTAATATATTTATTTGAAATCATAAACAATTCAATTGACGAACTTGCTACTCTGGATATAATTTTTATAAACTTTCCCATATAAATGCCCAAGGACAAATTATCTAGAAAATATGTCAGTTAGTTCGATGTGTAATATACTAATGTATATGATACTTTTGGTGATATTTTCATGCTTTTAAAAAATGACTGTTTAGGTTTTATTATAATTCATACACACATTGATTGTCAATTCAGATCTGTTAGTTATGATAACTTGATAACTCTTTAATAGGGCTTTCGCTTTAAACGAATCCACGAACCAAAGAAGAACATTAACATTACAATGAAATAACCTGAGCCGACTCTAGGACAGTGCAAGCGGGGCGGTTGCCCTTTGTCTTGGATCTTTGGGGCACCTTTTTTTGAACCCGATAGAAAAAAAGTAGCTGAGGAGCTTGATTTAACTCCATTGATTACTTAATTCCCAGAAGCAAAAGCTCGAAAAGTCAATTTTGTATAAACATTGTGTATTTGATATTATTTTCGTTATTATTTGGTTTCGGTAATGTTATTCACCAGAATTGGCTATACTTTTTCATTAACAAATATAATACGTGTTGATCATATTCAGTATTGAAAAAAATTTGTAACCTATCTTATTTCCGGATTGTGGGGTAAATGTGGCTCATATTCCTTGCTTGCCCTGGGCATATTTAACATAGGACCGGCTCTGTAACTAGCAACGGTTTTCGAACTCATAGTCGGAATTGTTAATGTTGTGAAAGCTGTACATGAGATTCCAATCTGCATTTCGAAAAGAACAACATGATGATTTGTTAAAATCTTACAATGTTTTGTATTTTCCCGATTAAAATTGAATTGAAGCATTGGAAGCATTCAGGGACGGATTTAGAGTGGTGGGGGCCTGTGGGCACAAGTTTGGTGGGGGCTTCTATGATAGACGATAAAATTAAATGGCACAAAATACTTTTACAATACAAAATTATAATGCAATTGTAATGTCATTTGAATAAAACTTTTCTGAGATATATATATATATATATATATATATATATATATATATATATACATATATTATTTATTTGTACATATATTAATTATCGTTACAAAGGCACTCTTCTCACTTTTCTCGTCGATCAAGTCGTCAAATTTTAATTAATTAATTATTGCTACCTAAAAGCGGGAGATCATTGAGACGTTTTTGGCTCGTTGCCGTTCTCAATCTGTTTTTTTAGTAATTTTTACTTTGAAAAGAATCTTTCAGCCTTACAGTTAGTGATTATCAGAAAAAGATAAATTTTTAAAATTGTCTGAACATTAGGAAAAGCAAATGCACCTGTTTTTTTATCATCAACGCGTACATGAAATGTTCACGGCTCAAGTATCTTTTTTCTGCTGCAAACTGTTTGTAAAATTCTGCAAATTGACTAAAAACTAAAAACTTATCTGTAATACGGCTTTACATACTAAAGACACGGAAAATTCAAATAACTAATTTGAATGAACATGTTATTATGTTGTGTTTCAAAGCAATGTGACATCAGGAATATTATATTTCAATTTCTACCTGCCATTACATAAATATTAAATATACAATATTTCCTGCTTTTGTAATGTAAAATAAATAATTAAAATATGTGAATACAAATTCTGCATAAAATTACGCAAAAATTATGAATTTATTACTACATTAACAAAATCATCTCATGATTTTTGTGGAAAGCCAAATTGTTTTTAAATATATTATACTTGGTGGGGGCCCCTTCTTGGTGGGGGCCTGTGCCCACTCTAAATCCGGCCCTGGAAGCATTAACGTTCATGATTGTTCAATTAATCGTAGTAAAGTATTTTAACAACTATGTTTGTCTGGATAGTTTCATTCAGTGCTCAAATTGTGACAGATCAAATCCGCCAAGATTCCTAAGGTGACCTACTTCAGCAGATGTAGTAGTACTCAACATATTCCAACCATAACAGTTTATTAATTCAAAGTTGATTTGACCATCGATACATAAGTTTATCTGTAAAGCATTTTATATTTGCTAAAATTTAGGTATAGGGAATCACTTTCCTTAGGAAAGAATGTGGGTCTACAAGTTTATTCAGAGTAGTTACTTGAAGCGCTGAAATGTATATACGTGTGCTTGAATTTTAAGTATGAATAAATAATACTGCTCGGTAGTGAAAGTAAAGGTAACTACAATTGCCAAATATTTGAATAAATTCTGAATTTACGCACGTCAATTTGTTCTGGCATATCAAATGATGCGTGAAACTCATTGTTTATATACTGAATGTAAATATTATTTGGTAGCTTTCGCACATTTCTGATCAAATTGGGACACTTGCATTTAAATTCCAGTTGTCTCTCTCGTAGAATTCGATTTTTGATGAATATATTACAAGCTCTCCAATTGCTGTATTACAAACACATATTTCGTTTCACTTCGGTTTGCAATTTTTTATTATTTAGGTTGAGTATTGATATGTGAAATACCTATTACTCTGAAGCAGTGAGTTACTGTTATATTTGAATTACAGAAGAATGCTATGGACATGGGCGTAGCTAGGGGGGCTGCGAGGGTTTTAGCATATACTGGTTTGGAAATAGCCTCCCCTGAGGAATTTAGCAGCCACCGAATTTTAATTGTGTTACTTTTTTATTTATTTATTTTTTGAAGAAACATTATTCGACTTAAAAAACATTACTAGCTATAATTTTATAGTTGATTTGATTTTGTTCCAATTCATTGCGTATAATGAGTAGATTCTAGGCTTATAAACAGTAAATGTTTTTGTTTGAACTTACAGCCGATGGTAGTTTGTTGTTTTTGTTTCAATCATTTAAGTAATTTTCCATTATAATAATTTAAGTATTCATTAACTTAGATTGTACGTTTCTTTTTTTCATACTAGTTTCCGGCTTATGCGATATTTTTGAAGAAAAATACGTTTTAGCTTTGCTTCAGTAATAGGTACCTATTTTGGTGGTTGCAAACACTTTACTAAAGGAGGTTTTAAAAAATATTACGTTCTAAAAAATACCTTTCAACGCACAATGCGTTATTATTTAATTATATCAGTTTTATTTATTGAATCGTGCCTATCCGAAATAAGTAAATTTTCATTTTAAAATTCACTTCAAGAAACGACTAAAATTAGCCAGATCTCTGAAAAGAATCATGTTCCTAAGTTTTCATTTGTGAGGTTGAAAATAATTGAAATTACTTTCTTTTTTTTCTCCCGCCTGTAAATGCTACAATAAAGGGGAACGACCTTTTAAAGATGGGGCTGAAAGATGATTTTCATTTTATAACGCAGGAAGAAGGAGAGTGAGAGAGATACTCATATTCGTCGATGATTTAATTTTTTCATAGGTTTATTTAATTATCTTTGACTTATATATAAATTCTCGGGAAATAGGTCACATTAACACTTATCTTTATATTTTCGTCTTTACGTACGTCCCGTCTCACGACCATCATCAGAAGACTTATTATTCCACCTGATTACTTAAAACTAATTGTATTAACACAAAGCATCCTCTAAGCACCAATTTTATTTAAAATGCCAACGTCGCTGAAACGGACAGAAACACGAAATCGAAATTGTAACACAATTTCGTGTTTCTGTTCGTTTCGACGACGTTGGAATTTTAAATGAAATTGGTGTTATAAGGACGCTTTGTGTTAATACATTAGTTTTAAATAATCAGGTTATTGAAATAATAAGTTTTCTGATGATGGTCGTGAGACCGGAACGTACGTAAAGGCGAAAATATAAAGATAAGTGTTAATGTGATCTATTTCTCGAGAATTCATATATAATTCATACCTGGGTCAAGAACATTTATTATTATCTTCGACTCAGTGCATGCCGTCAGAGGCCTAAGAAGTTCACGAGCCCCCCCGCCCATCATATAAAAATAGAATAGGCTCATGGAGAAAATAGCCTTAAAAAAATCGATTATAATCATTCTGAAAAATTAAAATATTATTCCTCTTCCAAAAACAATTTTACTTGAAAGTTATGTAAATGACTGATAATGTGATAATTTTTAAACCAAGACGTTCCAGAAAAAGGAAGAGATTTCATGAAGAAACTGCTGAAGATACATGACTGCCCACAAGCAAAATTTAAAATATCTGTATTCTTGATAACTTTAGATACTCTCATAGAGACGATGGAATTTCGGATCCAAGACTGTATGCAAAATTTAAAACATTTTATTTGCTTATAGAAATTAGGAAATTCTGAGGAAAACATTACATCACTCATCAGTCTGACTAAACTTCATTCCAATGATCTGTCTGACAAACCATTCTTTAGTTTAATAAAGGAATATAAAACATTCTCAAAGTTCATTAATGGAGTGTAAAAAGAAAATGACTTCATAGTTGAGAATGATTTAGAATCCACTTTTTCTAACAGGTCAAAATTGAGAATTTAATTGACTTTAGGGATAACTAGTGCCAATGCTGAAAGATCCTTTAGTAGATTAAAGCAAATAAAAACTTATTCTAGGACCACGATGAAAGAAATTCGTTTGAATAGTTTGGAACTGTTGTCTCTAGAGTCAGATAAATTAAACTCATTGGATCTAGAACCCTTAATAGATAAATTCAAACCTATTAAAACTCACAGAATGATCCTATAAGAACATATTATTTTTGAAATGATGTACCTAGTTAGTAGTTCCTAGTTAACAAAACTTGTTATATTTTATTTTGTGTTGCAATTTCGATGTTTCTGTTCATTTCGGCGAAGTGATCATTTTTCATTGAAATTAGTGCCATAGGGATGCTTTGTGCGGATACAATTAGTTTTAAGAAATCATGTTTTAGACATGGATACGTCTTCTGACGATGACGACCGAAGCGTACGTAATGTCGAAAATAATAAGAATATGTGTCAGGGTGATCTATTTCTCGAGAATTCATATGTGATTCGTACCTGAGTCAAGAATCATTATTAATATTTTATTTTGTATATGTTTTCTTATTATTCATATAACTACATATTTTATAAAGCTTGTTATATTTTATTTTGAATTTATTTTTATCATTATTCATAAACGTTACATTAAAATATACTAAATAAAATATTGGCCAACTTTTTGTGTTTTTTATAACCAAACAGGAATCATGAAAACGTGACGTTGAGCCCCCCAAATGGTTTGTCCCCTTGATTTACAAGTCACGGCATGCCACTGTCCGATGTACGGAATGTGAACAAATGTCATATCAAACAAAGCCATGTATCACCTGTTGATTTCACTCATTATGAATATAAACTTATGCCCATGCACGATACATTTCATTTCAAAAGAAACACAATAAACTTTACAATAATGAATGCATCCAAATTAATTTAATATTGAAATGACGTACTTTCTATTCCATTATAACTTGAAGATTCATAGAATAACCCGAACAATCGGAAAATAATTTCAATTACCGCGCTAGCTACTGCAATTGTGTTGTGTACCATCAGCTATTTGGATCACGTTCATAGCAGGTCAAATCGTGTAAGTTCCTTGAAAAATCCGCAAACCGGGTTTTGTCGAATACCGAAATCCATATGTCCGCCGCGCTATAACGATGCTAATGTGTTCGGGAAGAAGAACGCAGCATGAAATCGTGAATAACAAAACCTCAATCTTATGTCTGTAATTATACCAACTTTTAATCATAACGTGAACATCGGAATAAATCTATGTTTGATGGCACCAATAAAGACAAACGTCTTTTCAAGAGTGTAATTAACCAAATCGATCACTCTGCCTCATTCATGTAATCTATAATTTTCCTCATTAATAACTAAGCCAAAATGTCTAAATTGAGAACGCGTTAGTTAACTTTCCAGTCGGAACATTACTTCGAGAGAGGGAAAGTCAATTTGGTTTGGTATTCTTGAAGGTTGCGTGCTAAAAATGACTGTGGAATATCATTTGTTTTGGATTTAACGATTTTCATTGAGAAAAATAAATGAACGATTTTGGAAAATTTCGTTTCACATAAAATCAGGTGGATTTTTTTATCCTGTTATCAGGAATTGATTGGAAAAATCATATATAGGTACATCATTTCGGAATTGAATTCTATCTACTTATCACTTATGTTTGAATAAGTAATACTATAAGTTATAGTTATTATGTTATTATTATTATTATTTGAACGATTCGGGTTCCATAAGGGCACTATCTAGAGGTTTTTTGGCCCAGTTAGAAACCTAAGGACCACTCCACGATGCCAGTCCGTTCGTAAAAGAATAGCACCATAAGAGCAGAGGAGTCTGGAGCCAAGGTTAATGCAACAAAGAATTTCCACCTAAGGTTTGTTATAATCTCGCAGTCCATTAGGGCATGGGGCACTTCTCATTCCATTTTTGCTTGGAGGCTTCTCAAGCTCCTATGTCCTGTATAAATGCTGGTGAGTAGCCCAATCTTCCGACTATTGAGTTTTAGGATTTTGGATTTTGGTAGCTCTTGCTTCTTCAGGTTCTTGTCCCAGCAGATCTTTCGCTTACAGCCTCTCACCTCGATCCAGTATTTGTTATATTCGCATTGAATCATTTATGGACAGGCTTCCACAGATGAGGGTAAGGTATGTACGTTGCTGGGTCTAGAATTGTATTATATTATGTTGTATATATTTGCACACCGCGACCTAATAGATATATCCCCTTCTGTTATTGGGCAGTTCTCAACGACTGCAATAGTTCTTCCAACCCTGCAGCTCTTAGGAAGCTTAGGGTCTCGGATGGCTTTAAGTTAGGTGAATCTTCCTCTTCTTTTTGGTACGTGCCTATGTGCCCTGACCTAGGGTGTATTCTGTGAGGATTTGCATAGAAGATTCGCCTTTTTCATCGCAGAACCTCCCCTATTCTCCCTCTACTAATCCGAGGTTCTTAAGATCTCCTCCCAACCGATTATGCTCTATAAGGTTTCCCGTTAGTATACTGAGTTTATTTTTGCTCAGGTTGATGCAGTCGTTAGATCTCTTCTGGTTGTAGTTTCCCAGACGTATATTTGCTTGCCTCAGTCCTTGTAGTTATATCCAGTGATGTGATCTTTTATTATCTACTTCTTTCTCGATTTCCTCCAGTATTATGCTGGCGCTTATTCCGCAGGAGGTTTCAGGATCCAGAAATTGTGTTTTGGTCCCTTTTTTGAGAGTATGTCTGCTTTTTCGTGATCTTCTTTCCGGTGTATCCCGGAATCCATAGGAGGGTAACTGTATTGTTCTTGATTAGTTCCTTTAGTTTCTCTAACCATTCCCAGACAACATTTATGGAACGTCGACTTCAAGGACATCTGATCGTGACATATCGTATTTTAAATGGTTTATTCCAATTTAAATCACCTATTCAATCTTAACCAGGATCAACGTTTGAGAGGTCACGATTGGAAACTTGAAAAGGAAAACTCCAAAGCGAAGGGCTTCCTTGCTAACAGCATTTTTTCTGAGTGGAATAATCTTCCTTGTGATGTTGTGTGTGCCTCTTTCAGTGGCTAGTGGTTTGTTTTGCTATACAAAAACTGAAAATTAATTGTTAATCTCAATAATTGTGATCCGATTTATTGACAAATAATTGATCCTATATGTATTACTTCAGAACTTTTGACACTGTATTTCTAGTAATTGAGCCTTAATTCTACCTCGGCTCATTACCGATATTTAAAATAATAATAATATTAATATAGACTTGTTTTCAGAAAATTCATCTTATCATGGTAAGCAAATTAGTTTTTCAAAAAGAAAAATGCAACCAGAATTCAATAATTCAGTGTTAGAAGCAGGATATAAATTGAACATACATTGTACGACGGAAAACATTCATGTTCACGCATAAAATGATTTCTATTCAAAGCAACATGGTTTATGATGCATTAAATTATGCTAACCAATGCAGTCTGTATGCAATTCAGCGTGAATGTTAGTTTTGCAACAACACTCAATAAAAAATTAAATTCATCCCGCTACTATTGTTAGGAATTAAACTTCAAGCATTATGCTAAATTATGCGTCATCGGTACTATTTAGCGCTGATGAGATTAATTTTTGTACAATCTGTTACCACGAGAGAGTGAAACGGATTTATTTACTCATTCTTTAATAACATGTGCCTTCGAGTCGTGTCGCGATCTGAGCTGTGGGAAAGGATTTATTGTTCTACTAATATTTGTTATAAATCCAACAGCCACACCGACTTCTTATCCATATTAGACCATCTTCTTTTCTGTGGGAATTCACGAACAATAATGTACGCTGAATCTATGAGAACAAGGAAAATATTTCTAATTTAGAGACTTGCGATAATTAGGCTTCTAATCGAGGTCAACACTTTTCATTTCGCTTTGTATTTTCCTGTAGATATTCCCATTGCGTTAAGTTAGATATGCTTTTACTTTTACGATTTAAAATTTTAAATACATCTCAGTGTATATGTATGTGATTTATTATCATATCATATCTAGTCGAGGAAAACTAACACAAAAATAGGCCATAGGTTCGAAAACCTGTGCAGTAAGATGGATCGAGATGCGGTGTTTTGCATCCGATTCCTTGATGGAGTTACTCCTTTTGCCCACTTTATAAATCTTATACAAATGAGAAACAGCATTTCTGCATCGGAAAAATACATTTTTTCATGCGCAATTCTTGAAGCAAATAAAAAAATTCATTATTCGGTAATACATTGTGGAAATCGACCGAAAATTGTTACTCGTTGATTTTTGGGGTCGCTGAATACGAATATGATGTCAGAAATACCATATAATGTACCTGGAGACCAAGAAGTCCCGGTTGTGGGGGTCATCCACGAGGTTTTCTCTAAATTTGTTTGGAATTCGTACCAAAATGTTCACTCGGGGTTTTCTAGGTCGCTGAATACGATTCTGATATTGAGAAAATTTCACAATATACCTGGAGGCCAGGGTGTCGTGGTTGTATAGGTCATTTCTAGGACAGGTGAATGAGTTTTCATAAATAGAATTGGTTGTACGATAAAGTTGATAAATTAATATATACGCGATATAATAAAATATGATAAGAATCGATGGACAGGTAATTGAATTTTCATTAAAACGCATTGAATTTGATCATTTAAGTCCATGAATAAGGTGATGAAAATATGTAAGATATAAATATAGACACATATATATGACAACAAGATAAACAAATGACTGCAGAAAAATTCATTAAACTCAATGCCTAAAATAATTGTTATGTAAAAAAATATATTTATTTAAAAAAGTCTTATTCTATTGAATGGAAAAAATTATTTTACAGGTTTTTTTTTCAAAAATCCGTTTCCTCAAAATAATATTATTATTCTATTTAATCATAGAAATTTTTGTGTATCGAATAAATTCAAATTCGACAATTTTATAATAACAAAATTTTATTTATGAAAACTCATTTACTTGTTCGTCAATCCTTATCATATTTTATCATATCGATAATGTATACATTCATTAACTTCAGTACAACCAATTAAAGTTATTTCTTATAAAACTTCTAAAACTCTGGCCTCCAGGTATATTGTAGTTCTTTCAATATCAAATTTCGAAAAAACCTCGTAGATGACCCCCACAACCCGGACTTCCTGGTTTCCAGGTACATTATATGGTATTTCTGACATCATAATCGTAGTCAGCGACCCCAAAAACCCCGGAGTAATAAATTTGGGTCGATTTCCACAATGTATTACCGAATAATGATTTTTTTATTTGCTTGAAAATTGCACATGAGAAAATCATTTTTTCGATGCAGAAATGCAGTTTCTCATTTGTATAAGTAGGCAAATGGAGTAAATGTATCAAGGAATTGGAAGCAAAAAACCGCATTTCGATCGAAAAAAATACTTTAATAGTGAAATCAAAAGCAGCGCATTGCCAAAAAAGTGTTATGCTTTTCCTCCACATTTTTCAATCCTTCTTAGCATAATATTATTTCGTATGGTATTGCATTGAATATAAAACAAAAATATATGACCGTTACAATAATGATCAACAGAAACATTAGCATAATCAATATTGTAGCTTAATTAACATAATATACATGCATATTATGCACATCGACTATGGCTTAATGGTGTTCAGTAATTATTCACTCAACTAATGTTTCTCTCGAAAATATTCCTCACAACATGCTTTCCAAACAACTTCAGCTATCGTTCTCGAGAACTTCGTAATCCATACTGTTTGCCATAAGTTGTGGGCTTATACATGAACATGAAACTAGAATTGCAATGAATTGCTCGAGTCACAGACTCTCTGATATTCGTACAATTTATATTCCGTTTAGAAATCCTGCTTTTCCAATTTGCTGCGTTGTTAACTTGACGCAAATTAGGAGAATTTATGCGGGGAGTTGGATATGGACATCTTCAGACAAGAAATTTGTTAATTATCGATTGCTCAAGTGTCAGAATTTTTTTGACAAAGATCCGTATCTTCGTACAGAGTGAACAATTTTGCATAGAAAGATAGTGTATATTTTGCGGGCGAGTCTAAAGGGATATTCTTTTCTAAACATAACATCATATTAATGTATATTTCTATTGAGATAAAAAGTCATGTTGTAAGATGTTTAGCATTCAGAAATCACATGCTTTAAAGAGGAAATATGGCGGTACTAGAAAGCTACCCATTAATTTTGCTGACATTTTTCGAATATAAAAATTCAGAATAGGTGAATGGTTTCTTCTTACAGCCTTATCTTTTCTTTTTCAGAGAAAGTTAATACTTATTACGGGATGGGAGCTATATTCTTCCAAGTACGGCTCTGTACTGTAGTATATATCCTCATTCAGTGACAATATAGTGAAGGCCAATCAGTCTGTACTCATTAATAAGAATTCATTGTACTCACTTCATATTGGAAATGATAATAATTTTTTTTTTGTTTCAGATCCTGCAATATATACTACTTCTGGCATTCACCTCAGTGATAACCTCTGAAATACCTCAACAGAATGCGAAATCGAAAGAAGAAATGCCTCAAAAAGCTCCCGATAAATTGATTTTACAAAAATCAGCACCTTATTCGAGAGAAGAGCCCAGTATTATGTCTAGAATATCCAATTGGTTATTCTCAAATCCTGAAAAATCGTCCGATTTGTTGGCTTCACCTAACAAATTCAACGCTCCACAGTATTTGCCGCCCCCACCAGGTTACCAACGAGATAGAGCTTGTAATCCTTGTAACCAAGAGCCTTGGATACCAGTAGCTGCACAAGCTGGACGAAATACTCTTATTGGTTTCATACCACCATCATCTCATAATTCAGGACATGGGACCTATACTTTAAATGAACTAGATGGTTTAAATCCACCGTTACCATCCTATGAAATACACCAATCAAGCAAACCACATTCACAGTATGGCCCACCGAAAATTTCACAGTTTGATGCGACACCTTCATCTCAGTATGGTTCACCTCCATCTTCAGGATATGGTCCACCTCCATCCTCAGAATATGGTCCACCTCCATCCTCAGAATATGGTCCACCTCCATCCTCAGAATATGGTCCACCTCCAGGCCCGACATTTGGTCCAACTTCGTCCTCAAAATATGGTCCACCTCCATCCTCATATGGTCCACCTCCATCCCCAGAATATGGTCCACCTACCCATCATAATATCGAACGACCGTTATCCTCAAACTTCCTTGGTCCACCTCCTTCTTTATATAGTCCCCCACTGTTAGGTGCAGATAATGGTCCTCAGTTACCATCATATAAACCAGCACCAATATTCCGAAAAAGGCCATCGAAGTCATACCATCCACATAAAGGAGGATTTCATTCGAGGCCTTCATATCGTTTTAAACATACTTTGCGTGAACCACCATATGGACTGAGCGATTATATGGTTCCCCCACCTATTAACCAACAAAAGTATGGTCTTCCACCCTCAGTATCCTATGGAGCACCATATATTCATAGTTCTCAGAATCCTATACCAACTACTTATTTACAACCTGTATTGGCTATTTCTGATTATGTCCAACCTCCACCTTCAAGTCAAGATTCTGTGTTGCAAGAAAATTTCCCACCATTCTCTTCCGCTTCGGTCTCAAATCATCATGGAAACGCAGAAACTGATGATCCCTACATAAGACCCATCGAACAGTTGCCATTATCTTCTGGAGATAACGATGACGAAATCCACAACCTCAGACCAATTCCCTTGCCCAATTTGAGTAGCCATCCAGTTGTACCAATACATTCGTATCATGATTTCAACCGGGGATTTTCGTCTCATGAAAGTCACAATAACGAACCAGATATTCAGATTCTACCGAGCGTTCAAATAGCGAATTTCTTATCATCTGTGGAACATCCAATCAATGTAATCCAATCACCCTTGGTGGAATTGAATGTTCGCGATGAAACGTTAGAGGACGAAAAGAAAAAACCAGGCCATCAAGATCAAAAATATGAAGCTAATCAAGGAGTCCCTCAAGGCTTTATTCCAGGACACTCATCGAGTGTTTTCAACAACGAGCAGAAGTTAAGCGAAAATCCGATTGTTGTTGAAGATACATTTACCGCCGCCTCAAATTTGAATGATACTTATATAGAGAAAGATACATACAAACGAGGAAACGATGAACATTTGCAAGTCGTACCTAATTTAATACAACCTGATATAAATAAGGTAGCCGGAATACGTCCTGGGATTAAGCATCCTCAGAACGCCAACACAGATCAAGGCCATACATCGATTGGGCAGAATGTTCACTCAGGAGATATTGCAGAACTTTTACAGCAACATGGAATTTCTCAGTCCCAAATAATTGACATTCTTCCTGTTGAGCACAACAAAACTAAATTCAACGATAATAATCCCCTTTTTACTCCTCCACCGATGGATTACAGTCAATGGACGCCATCTTGGAGTAAAGGTGTTTCGACCGAAATGGTACCACCGCCAATGAAATCCACGTGGCTTTTACCAGTTGAACAAATTGGTCAAACAACCAAGAAACCAAAGCAAGTTCAAATCATAATACCATATGTTAACAACCATCACAAACCAACCGGATTTGCAAATAATAACAATTGGTCTCTAAAATCGGGAATTAAGAAAACTCGGCATGACGTGCGAGCCCAAACGGATTCTTACCGTGGGTCTTATACAA
The DNA here is from genome assembly GCA_958510875.1 of Endomychus coccineus. Taxonomy (NCBI): domain Eukaryota; kingdom Metazoa; phylum Arthropoda; class Insecta; order Coleoptera; family Endomychidae; genus Endomychus; species Endomychus coccineus. The sequence goes on along the minus strand of OY294068.1, from coordinate 183,097,856 downwards.
CTCTACTACCAGTATATTCACCTCCACCTACAACCTACAAATCCGTTTGGGATCAATTTGTCAATGATTTTGAATTGGCTGAATCTAAAAAAGTAGTTGCTTCCGCCTTCCAAGAACCACCTTCTCCTTATAATATCCAAGATGTACTTAAAGATACGAAATTGGGAATGCCCCCGAAAAACTTACCTTTCGATATAATATCCTTGCAGAAAAATATTCACGATTGGACGCAACAAGAATATTCCAACCATAAGACCACGGTTAATTACGTCCCAGAAAATAATATTAACTCAAAATTGGGTCCTTCCAAAAATATACCTGATGAATATTTAACAACATTGCCATACGACACAACCACAATCAAGCCAAAGTTCGGCGATTCGAATGATTTCTTGTCGGCTGGTTCAGATAGACAAGAATCCACAGTATTGAAAGACATCGAAACTAATTTAATATCGGATGATAGTACTACAGAAGAAGTTTCTACAACAACAATGGTAACATCAACAATAGAACATCGTAGAGTGAAATCCCAATTTACGTTACCTTTTTCTGCAACCAGCGAACCACCTCATTGGAATATCGCAGATGTCACAGTGTCCCCTATTACGAAAGAAAAAGTTTACATCGTCACGCCAGCTGCCGCCGTAAAATCAGAGACCACGACGAGAATTATAAGTTGGAGCGCTCCACCTAAAGTTGAGAACGATACAGGTCTGGCGTATGCCAATTCAAAGTTCTTGATAAGGGTCGAAGCAGGAAGGAACTTCAACAGAACTGACGATATGAAGGATAACTCGACTGTGAAAGTTGTATTCAGCGAATGGCCTCATAGAAGTAAGTATACTGTCACTATTGCGTTTGTAAGAGATTTTGCATGAATAAAAATTTATTAATTTATGGGAATATTACCGACCCTCCATTGAGAAAGCTGAATAGTTTTCTATTATGAACGATTGGGGAAATCAAGAAATTGTTGATGAAACATAACATCATTAATTAAGAGATTCGTGGAAATTTATCGGATATAGTCCACCTTGGGGAAAGCTTGAATTTAGGAAAGTAACTTTCCATGACAATAGCGGACAACATAGATGGATAGGTATATAGTAGATATAGTCGAGAAAATAAAGCACTAAAATAAGCCAAACCTTCCAAACTTGGCGCAGTTGGATGGATTGAGATGCGGTTTCCTGCATTCGATTCAGAAAGTGATTTAGAAAATTTGTCCGGGTATTTTTTTATTGCGGAAGCCAAAAAATGCATTTTTTGGAGTGCACTTATTGAGGTGAATAAAAAAAAACAGACTCAAATTGGTTTCTCGGGGTTTTTGGGGTCGCTGAATTATAATTAATATGCTATTAAAAATGCCCCTTGGATCTCCCCCGGGGTATCCGGGCTTCCCGACGCCCTAGATATCAATGAAATTAATTAAAAAATCATTTCTAATGTTTGTTAATTGTTCAAGAGATGATATAAAGGTTGCTAGTGATGATTACGACGTGAAAAAACTCTTCTGAAGTACCTGGTGCACCCTGAGATCGGGTTACCACGTCATCTTATAGGAATTTTTCTTAATTAAATGTAACACATTCTAGCTCTCGGGGGTTTTCAAAGTCGCCGATCACATTTATAGCACTCGCAATGTTCTGCAAATTACCAGGGAGTGTTTTCGAGTCCCAGGAACCCTCTGTACGTCGTATTCTAGGAATTTGTTAATTTTTCTTGATAAAAGGTAACAAATTATGGCTTTCGGGGGTTTTTATTGTCGCTGATCACGATTATGATACTCACAATGTGCGGCAAATTACATGGGCGTGTTCCCGGATATGTGGAGCTACACGAGAGTTGCCATTTGAGCCGATCATGAAGCGATTCCGTTAGACTTGCCTCACTCCGTCTTAGTTAAATTAGTGAAAATCGAACTCTTATATTTATTACGTATTTTCATTCTACTGTTAAGAATCAGCCTTACAAAACGCACTAGCTGGAATAAATGATAAGTGGTATTTTGTGACCGCATAAAAGGAAGCGCCCGGTTGAGTTGCATAAAAGAAATGCCGACGTCGCCTTTTCAGTGCGAGTAGCTTGATTACACATAGCTAGCACAGCTATTTCAGAAAAATGAAAAATAATGTATCATAAGTATCGGCTATTTATGGGCTTTTTTCAGACACAGCTATAAATTTTCAGGCACAATTTAAAAAAAAAACAGTCTCTGCTGGCTCAAGATAAGCTAAAAACTCACGTTTGAGGAAAATAATTCGGGTTCTAGTTAAAGATGGTACATCACAAATGTCACATGGGATTTTCGATTGTGGCTCCATCTGTTTTATTTTTCTGGAACTTTTCACCTTGGTCTCTAGATCATGCTAACTCATTAAAACATATCCTGTATGGGATGTGAAATTCTAGCGAAACAACCACACTTATCTAGTTATCTATGTTCCAAAATGGCCTATATAAATGCTGCATTATGTGTCTTATCTAGAAAATTCGTCCTCTTACAAAACATCATACTATGTTCGTTTTGTTATTCTATTTTGAAGGATCTCCAACAAACCTGTGGTGAACAAATAATTACACTTAAAAGTATCATTAGAAAACATCCCATTCAAGGATGAATTATTGACGTAATTCAGCTAATCCAAAATATTCGCTTTGTCTTCTCTTGCGTGAGAAATTTAACTTGAAACGTTTTAATTGCGCCATTCCATTATTCACTCTAGACGCAAAGTTTTGAAATTTTTAAACGAATGTTTTAATTAGAAGAGTTGAAATGCACTTAATGTTCACCCTCCCAGAGTAAATGAAAATTTAATGCTTCCAAAGAGCTTCTCTGAATTATTTTATATTCCGCAACATCACTTCCAAGTTCCGTGCAACCTCGGATTTGAAATTAAACTGCTACATTCTAACTAAGCGGATACCTTTTCTTCCGATTGACAAGTAATCAGTTATCCACAACCATTCATTATTATGAAGCCAGTTACAGTTGTCAATAGCTGTATCTAAATGAGTCTTCATTTTAATATGAATATTCGATCTTGCCCTTGACGAGATTCTAAAAAAAATCCGCCTACATATACAGGATGTTTCAGTTTTTCGTTCATAACTTCGTCAAACGATAGAAATTCCAAAAATAATAGGGGTCTTCCATATAAAATTTTTCTCTAAATTACTTCGTTTTCGAGATACAGGGTGTTGAAATTGGAAGAAAAATTTAGTTTTTTGCGAATATCTCCGGAATCGTCCATCGTACAGAAAACAGCTTTTGGGAGCAATTTCTACTCATAATAAGCTGTTTTGTGCGATAAAAAACATTTCTTATTCATAATTGGTGAAGATTTTGAAGGGGTAGTGGTTGTTTTTCTCCCCAACTTCTACGCCACTGGAAAAAGTACCGTTTTGAGATGCCTATTTGAACCACCAATGTTTTCCAGACAAAAAAAGTACAATTGGTCATAAGCTCTAAAGTTGACCGTTTTCGAGAAAAATTAGCTTTTATGTTGAAAAACATGGTCAATTTTTTGGTTTTGTTACTTGTTTAGAGAAATTTCGTTTATTTGGTAAAAATGCATTTTATTTCAAAGAATTGACAATGTTTTTCAACATAAAAGTTGATTTTTCTCGAAAGCGGTCAAGTTTGGAGCTTATAACCAAGAGTACCGTTTTTGTGTAGAAAACATTGGCGGTTCAAATGGACAAAACCGTACTTTTTGCAGTGGCGTAGAAGTGGGGGAGAAAAACAACCAATACCCCTTCAAAATCTTCACCAATAATGAAGAGAAATAAATTTTGTATCGCGCAAAACATAGCTTACTATGAGTAGAGATCATCGACATATACATATGGACTGCGCGTGGCAATGATAAGCGCGGCTAGTTCAGGCGAGAGAGAGGGAAAACGAAGAGGCCGGCTCTATCGCGTTTCTATTGGCCGCTGCGTACTGTAGCTAGTATGTTTACGTCCCGAGCCGGCCTTTTCGTTTTCCCTCTCTCTCGCCTGCACTAGACGCGCTTATCATTGCCACGCGCAGTCCATATGTATATGTCGATGGTAGAGATTGCTCACAAAAGTTGTTTCCTGTAGGATGAACGGTTCCGGAGATATTCGCAAAAACTGAATTTTTTTTTCAATTTCAATGCTCTCGAAAACGAAGTGATTTAGAAAAAATTTTTATATGAAAGACCCCTATTATTTTTAGAAGTTCTATCGTTTGGCGAAGTTATCAACGAAAAAACTGAAACACTCTGTATAACGAAAGATCCAACCGATCAAAGAATATCCTAAAAGAGTTCGCAACTGTGGATATATTGAAACACGAAATAATCACCATTTTCCACAGAAAATACTATTAAAGTACTAAGAACCTTTCAGCTACCAAGTTGCAATCATCAGAGTAAATTAAATTAGAAAACAAAATATACCTGTTTGAATACTATTTGGGGTTAATAATGGAAACAAGAGCTCAGCTGGATATAAATCTGAATTTAACAAATTGCTTTTTCGCTTATACGATACAAACGATTCAGAATATTTGATCCTTCATTTTCAACAAAAATATCTATAAACAAACGAGTGGATGTGCAATGAGCAATCCAGACTCCCCTTGCTGATATATATTTTTCTAAGCCAACTTGAAACCTCCTCAAAATCAATATTAAATCAGTTCCCAAAAGTCACAGATATGTCAATGACATTTTTGCAATTATGAGTAAAGATTTTGATCTACATAGTTCTTAGAATTTAAGAGTCCTCAACTAAGAAATCCTTTGATGGAACTAAATCTATCTTTCATTCTTCACATTCTAATTTTTGTTGCAATATATGAGCAAAAGCCGCCTTAATAAGTAATAGCGGGCATTATATGTTCAATTTCTTCAAAGTCATGTGAAGTAATGTCAATTTCTGGAGAAAAATCGTAATTATTACGACATTCTAGAATATCGCAATTATCCTGAATGAAATGAATCTACATTCATATTATTGTTGCTTATAATACAGAATATTTTGTATTCAATAATTCGTGATACATTTTTGATTCATACGGATAACCCCTTTATTCAATACACTTGAACTTCTTAAAAACTTACATGCGTGTGGACTAATTGTATGTAAAAGTGATGATAAAATCATAGTATTTGCAGAATATCTATACCTTTCTTCCACAGGGATAGCCGATATCCATTGTTTCTGTAGTTTAGTACCATTAGGAAAACTGAACATTTGAACCTTTGGCTGTTGTAAGTTCCCTCACAGCCATGAGCATGATATTTATCCAGCATATTTAGCGGGAAGAATCAACAATATTCATTTGGGAAGCCATTTTGCAAAGTACTTTATTCGGTTACAATATTTTTGTAAATGCTTATTTACACGTGAAAACATTTTTCAATCACACAAGAACACCATAAGTGCAACATATAATTTTGCACAAGAAATAGATGATACTTTGTTAATTCGTAATATTTATCTTCTGTCAGTCAAAATGGGCGCCATTAGAAGTGAGCGTTACTGTCGTCAGCTTCGCAAGACTCTTGTTGATGACGTCACACTGACTTTTGTACTCTGCGTACTATAGCCTTGTACTATAGAGCCCACCCTTTCTACATCTTTAACGAATATTAATCGCTCTTATTAAATCTGAATATACCGATGAGGGAATGCAATTCTCAATTTAACCTTAAATATTTGAGGATGACTTAGTCAATTACATAGTCTACCAATAAAGACGCAAAATTGTTCTACCTACTCCTTCTTACAGTTTGAACTACCTACTAATATTATACAATGAAGGAACAACATAATGAATTTGAAAGAATGGTAATTAAAAACTGTAATTTGATGTTCACAGTTAATAATCTACAGGCCACTACAACTAAGCCCACTTCACGACATCCTTTGTTTGGATTGATGGATATTCCTTCATATACACCCCCTCCAAACGGTACCATACATACCATATCTGGACATTCGAAGGTGAAGTATAAAATAAATCATTATCAAATTTATATTATACAAGCTTTTTAAAAATTATCTACCACAGACCACATGTTATATCGTCAGCAGTACATAAATTGTGGAAGAACCATTGAAGCTTCCCGAAAATCTAGAATATTTAATGTGACTTCGTGGAGAAGATGCCATCACACTTCAAAGTTATAGTAATTAGACAGCGATTTTCAAAGAATTTATAGTGCATCTAATAGAAATTCTTCTGATATGGAATACCACAAAGAAAGGATATCTTCTAGACTATTCGTTCGCCAACTACTTTTATTGTGATAGAAATTTATATTCAGAGCTGCAAAGTTTGCAGACAATAATAACTATGAGTTGGGAAAGGTTGTAAAAAAAAAATTTAAAACAAGCTTTCATTTATTAAACTTTAATATATTCAATTAACATCAGATGTAAGCACTATTTAAAGTCGGAGCCAACTTCATCAAATATGAAATTTGAGTTTTATTTCGTTAATCTTCACATTTTATTGAAGATGAGTGTACATCAAGTAAATGGCGAATCCATGGAGATACTTATGTTTTGATAATTCAATTTTTTGACAGCAGAAAATTTTAAATATCAAAAAATTCACTTAGAGATAGGTACGAATCCATGTATCTACTTACATATCATATTATGGTCCTTATGATCATCTAAATAAAGAACAATTTGATAAAGGTTTAAACTAAGAATTTTAATTTACGACAGTGAGAGGTAGGGTTGTGACTGTTGGGGTTTATCCATATAGGAATTGATAGTATGCTATAGTTCGGGACATTGGAGATCGCCTAGTTCATAATAGCTGAATATCTGTCGAGCGTTAAAGACATTTTTTTAACAACTCATCGTTTCATGCGACAGCTACAATACATTTTGATATGCGATGACCTCTCCCTTGCCGCCATGGCGAAGTCGGAAGTCTCACACTTTAAATATAAGGGATATCTGCAGATAATATTTTTTTTGTTATATGAATGGGACAAACCTATTGAAATCCTTCATGACTTTATTCTTCCAAAATGTCACTAAGTGGATATAATTATTGTGAAAAGTGGGAATGGAACTTTTAAGCTTATTAACCATTAACGAAATACAAAATTTGGCTTTCACCGACTAAATCTAATAATCCCCCATGTACGGAAAGATTTTGATTGGATTTTGTTGATTTAACATGTTGATTTCTACCTCCGTTTGGTGTATGGCCAAGTAATTTATCAAACCATGCTCGAATATTTTGAAAACCACTATCCGGTATGAACTAATTTATTATCCTATTATGTGGTTTAATTAATCGCCACATGCTAGTTTGCCTATCAAAGCTAGAATAAACTGAAGAAGTTACGTATTATGTCCGTTCAGTACACGCCTTGGTGATTTATCGAGAATACAGTAGGCGGCCAAACCCATCAATGAATCAAACACCGACAACTAGAAGCTGGTACGATATTTCATCGTTCAGTAAAGGGTAATTATTTAAATTTCGGTAACAGTTAAAACGTTTCATTCAACAATCACCATATTTGTCGCACAAAACGGGTGTACACAAGAACGGGCTGGGTTCTAAAACAGCAAATTTTCAATTTATTACTTTTTAACAATTCAGTGGTAGAAGCCGTTACTTTGTGATAATTCATCATATTGATACATTACTATCGTTTGAAAATGACACGCTAGCGTCGAAACTATAGTCACGATTTGTTTCTATAATACATGTGATAAAAAATAAAGTAAAAGTGTTTTATTTTATTATATCAATATTTTTGACAATTACTGAATCAACGATACCCGAAGAATGTAATTGCTTCCGGGTACTTTCTTCGTAATCTAAATTAATCACTAGATCTTTTTCTACAGCTCGTAGGCGCCGACAGAATATTTCTTAGGGTGGGGAAAAACAAAATTACATGAGCTATATAATTAGGTATATAAATAAATATAAACTTTTTATATTGCACATTATTTCTAAGATCCAAAAAAAAAATTAAATTGTTTCTTAAAAAATAATAAAACAATAAAAAAATTCAATGTGATAAAATCATTTCATGTAAACACTACACTGAATAACTAAACAAATTCCAGAATAAACATTTGTTATAAGAGTAATAGTGTATATTGAAGAACTAGTTTCAATAGGCATGGTTGTAACGCATAAGCTCAAGTTTGGAAAACAACCGCATGGCCATTTCTTGAAAAGCATAACTTTTCTCGATATAACCAGTCAAAGTCCATCGGCCCTTCGGCTATTTGCCCGACCTGTCCAATGGCCAGTCCGGGTCTGGCATTTCCTGTAGGCATTTCCATTTGTTTGTTCTTCCGTTTTAGCATTGGCATTATCTTTCGTTATTTGTGTAAACAAAGCTGCACGATTTCGATGTTATTTATACATCCATTCATCGGTTTATTCAAACAAATAGATAATTGAAACTACTGTTACTCCTATACTGGAGCTGTTCCCACGAAACAGTAACCTTATAATGTCCATTAATAAAACCTACTTCAATCTCTGTTCAATATAAATTGAAAGCGTATTTGCAGATGCCTGATTGTATTCATTATGAGTTAATTATTTTCTAAGCTCATTCATTGAATTGTAGAAATGATAACGCAATTTAATGAATTGAGATTCATTTTCTCCTGAGGGTAATCCGTTATATACAATACTAATTCCAAATAGTATTTGAAGAGGCTCATTTTGATTCGTAATTTAATTTACTCTGATGATGGCTACTTGCTAGCTGCAAGGTCCTCAGTACTTTGACAGTATTTTAAGTGGATAAGGGTGATTTTTTATTTATAGAGGTGGAATTATGATTATGTTGCAATAAGAGCCCTGTTTTTCAGTCTATAGGTGTTCAAATGTTCTTGAGGCTTCACACTAAATCTGCGTACAGTTTGTCCTATATACAAGACGTTACATTCATCACAACTTAGTCTATAAGCTGAAGATTTTTATCAATTAGTCTCTTTTAGGTTTTGAATTATTGATGAATATAGATTACTAGCGGTTGTCCGTAATTAAGGCGCCGGTTCGGCCGTCGTGATGTTATTCCTTAAGTTTCAAAACTTAATGCATACTTCAAATGAGTAGAATCAGCTGAAGGTGTGGAAATATGTAAAATTGTACTCTATCATGTGAAATTTCATTTAGAATTCACAGGGATATATGTTATGAAATGGTCTGTCACGGGCATTATGTGTCTTGTTGAGGGTTTATGTGTTGTTTGTCGCATACAGAAACTGTGATAATTATCCATTGATCTATGGAACTGTCCGTCATATAAGCTGTCAAAGAAATCAAAATATGTCGAATCCCTTTTACCCAGTTTTGGATAAGATCTCTTATTTCTGTTTTACTAGCTAAGATATTGTTATTGATGATGATAATCGGAATCCACAAACCTATTGGTTCCATAAAACCTCATGACAAAGCATTTATCAACATTAAGCTCCAACCCATTTTCTTTGCACCGTATAAAAAGTTCTGTTAACTATTTTTGAACTGCTAGAGCATCTAAAACAGATTCAATAACATAATTCACCTTGTATACCTACTGAGTATACTGGTTATTCCTCGTGACAAGTTTATGATTCCCTTTAGAACTATGAACTTTTGTGAATTTATTGAAACCCTCTTGACCATGTCAGCTATGGCATCATATCACTCTCCTTGAAGCGGGTGTGAACTAATTTGTATTTATTTTAGAAATTCATTTACCATTTCTCACGCTACCATTTGTTATTGATATTAAATAGTAGAATCGAACAACCCCTATATGTTCTTGTTACTTTGCTTTGAGATATTTCAATTTTACATGAAATTTTAATTTTCTAAAAATGATTTTGTTTTTAAATATTGGAAATAGCCTGTAGGTACTAAACCGTTATTACAATTGAGTTTAGAACAATTCGTTCTTAGCGGGTGTCTACGTCATCTGCCAAATTTCCAGTCGATCGGCTGTACAGTTTCGGAGATTTCGTGATGAGTGAGTCAGTCAGTAGTATTTGCTCTTCATAAATTTGTTGTTTCGCAGGAAACGTTTCAATTCTCAGTGATAAGGTTTTTTTACAGTCCAGATTGATCAGTAACGTCACAAACTTATAGTTCCAGACAGCTGTTTCGTTCTTCTGATTAGTGGAACGAGCAGGTTTACAACTGCCAACTGGCCTACAACGTGGTGAATAAACCATAATATCTCACGACATCTATGGATAGATGTCGCACGAAGAAATCGAGCAGTGTACTACATTGACGAACTTTAAACAAGTTATGGGGAATGTAAGACTACTTAAGTGCGCCATCTAGCAAAAGCCAACATAAGATAAAGCAGTATATTCATGTATTCATTTGTTTCTAATTCTCTTACATTGCTTTAAATTTCGTTTTTAAGAAATATTTTTATTAACTTATGGATGAATGGATAAATAAGATTCACAGCTTTTTTATCAAGTTCGTTTTGAAGTATTTTATTAATGATCCGGACAACATTACTAATTTATTATACTACAAGTGGAAAAATAGGACTCTACTACGCGAGGCATTTATTGCAACATTTTCATATTTTCACCCTTGATCCCGATATATTACATATTCAGAGTAAAGGACACCCACACCCTTAGAAATTTTGATGATTCTACACCACGTGAATATCGAAACTATAGATATACATATAATGATTTTCACATAATTTCTTCATAATAACTGATTATTATTCCCGAATGAAATTTGTCCCTATTTTTCATATCTCTAACTTGTTCCTAATATTTCGCTAATTGCCTAATGTTGACATGAATTTTTGCAGGTTGCATCGTCAGTTACACCATCCAATGTAGTCCAAAAGAAGACTGCAAAGCAGTACGACAAGATGCAGACGTAATAACACTGAACAGGACTTCTAGTTCCTGAGTGAAATTAGGTGTAGTTAGAGATTTTGTGCCACATAAATTATTATAATTTAAGTTTAGTGAACAATGATATTTTAACACATTGTGCTGATAATGAAGAAAGAACTTCATCCTATGGATTTATGGGTAGTTGAATTAAAAATTGAAAGTGTACCTACCCTTTTGAAGCAGAGGAACATGATTTCTATTTATACATTTGTATATAGTGAAACTTTCAACTAGACTATTGGGTTCCTCAATATATGTCAATGTCAAATGGTTGTAGAGAAATACATGTTCAACCAGCGACATGTGTATTAAGCAACACAATTATTTTAGTTCCCAGTTCAAGTTATCAGTCCACAAATTGAAGTTGGTATTTCTATGGACGCAGATAACACCAAGACCATCAAATCATAGTCAATGTGATTAATGTAAATATAAAGGTTTTGAGTTTACACCACAAATATAGAATTGACTGCGAGAAAACTGTTGTTAATGAACAGTGATCCACATATTTTTTGAAAGTACATGGCTTTTACTTCTGCAATCATATACCTTAGTAGAGGAAATGAATCGTTCAACCTCTTATTTTTTATTATATTAATGAATTTTCATGAAACCTTCTGCATTCGCTTCATTTTTTGATTAATAAAAGATGTCATAGTTCAGATTGTGGCGGTCGCATCCCCGTGAATGCTGCATCTCAACCGAAGGGGTCGCTGATTACGAATCCGTTGAGAAAATTTCAAAATTCAGAATGGCGGCTTCAAAGTTGATTTTAGAGAAAAATATGAAGAGTGAAAAAGTGCTTAGAATTCAATTTTGTATGAGAATACCCTATTCTTAATACCATTCAATAACTATCCCTTACCCGCCTCGTTATTGACCCCCACCCCGCATATCGGAAATCATAACTCAAAAAATGAATAAAGTAAGACTTCATTATATAATTTAGTTACATAATTTTTAAACGAGGTTTAATTTCCAAAGTTCTCGTTATTTAGATCAATATTCTCGTCATCATCTAATTCATCCACATATTCGGGAAGTTCGATTCACGCAGTTATTTCCAAAACAGTTAAGACATGCAGCGTTACATTGAAGACCGCCTCTTTACAACTAAAACCACCACTTTTGCAAACAGGTTCACATCAGCAAAATATTGATTGCAGTAAGTGTTCAGAAGCTGGTTTCTTGTTCATTTTAATTGGTACGTGTAATTCCCCTTCCATTTTCCAGCCCCATTTCAATGGTGATAACGAATTTTCCTGCATATCGTCTGTAAAATCACATGCTTCATCTCCTGATGCATCGTCGTCGTCGGTGCTGTCGTCGATCATTGTTTTTTGATTACCATATAGCCAAAATACAAAATACGGTTTTTTCGTTTTTCAAACGTATATATAAGCTACGGGAAAACACTAACAGCTTATTTCAATTCTGCGGCAAATTTCCGATCGTTAACATAGTTTTCATTGTATTTTAAATTACGGTTCCGATAGGCAAAATATTATAAAAAGTTAGAGTCAAAAAATGAGTTTGAATTCCAAAATGCGCACTAAAAATTTTTAATAGGACTTTCACTCCACTTTCTTTTCGCTGACCATGCGACTTTAAGTTGATTTTTAGAGGAGTTTGACGAAAATAGCTTCATACCCAGGCAATAAAAATTTTTCTTATATTTTTATCGCTGAAAAATGAACAAATTCTATTTTTATGAAATATTCTTGAAATAAGTCATACAATAATGTAATTGCGACCCACTAATATAATTAACGAACATACTGTTGTACTACAGGGACATTCATCTTTATAATACGAAATACCGACATCATCTCGAAGTCAGCCAGGAGAAAAGATAAAAAAGAAATAGAAAATTACAAAACGATATTTTTAAAAACCTTCACCTGGCTGGTTTTAGGCTCATAGGATGAATGACAAAATAAACGTATATATACAAAATACCTGCAATAAATAGCAGTCTCAATTATGGGTTGGAACAATCGTTAATGACCGGGATTATTTTTGAATGGGAATAGCACTTTATTCTAGAACTATAGGCCTGGCTACATTTTCGATTTCAATTATTATTTCCGATATGTGGGGTGAGGGTGATTAACGAGTCGGGTAAGGGGTAGCTGTTGAAAATGGTATTAGAAATAAGGTATCCTTATACAAAATTGAATTCGAAACATTTTTTGACTCTTCATATTTTTCTCTAAAATCAACTTTGAAGCCGCCATTTTAAAGCAGCCATTTTGAATTTTGAAATTTTCTCAGCGACCCCTAAGACCCCTTGTACACACATTTTGAGCCATTCGGTAGATAATTCAGCGAGATACAAAATAGGGGTACTATCAACCACTGTAGCAACTGCAGGGGGTGCGACTGCCACAATCTAAGCTGTGACATCTTTTATTAATCAAAAAATGAAGCGAATGCAGAAGGTTTCATGAAAATCCATCAATATAATAAAAAACAAGAGGTTCGGGTCATTTTATGCATTCATTCTCTCTACTACCTAGGCTAAATGCATTATTATGATTAGAGCTTATTTATTATGAAAGAAATCATACATTAATCATGATGTAAATGATACAAGACTAATCGCAATCCAACATTTGGTCTCTACTGGTGTTTGTTAATGTAATGTATAATAGTCACGTAGTTTGATCGTTTAATGAAAGTTTGTTGGGTGGAGGCTGAATAAAAAGTTTACATGGAATTTTTTTTCGAGAATTAGTGCTTCCCGCAAAAAATTGGATAGGAAGCCTAAAATTAAATCATTTTGTGAGATTATCTTTTGGTTGTATAATGAGCGATAGTCCTTTGAATAGAAATTGGAATGTGTTTTGAATTTCTAGTTAGATGGACGTGGTCCATTCTTCTTTTTTACAGAAGTGTTTAATAGGATGTAATTTCCTCTGAAGTCTTTCAAACAGAGGAAATAAACCATCAATCGCTATTTTAGCAGCTACAAGGATTATTCATATATGCTGATTATTAATAAGAACATTTCCCGGGTTTCTTTCCATTATTTTCTGCGGATTGAAATGGAACATGGAAATGGGACATGTTGATACTGCTCAAAATATTCATTTCAACCTATTTATCCAATTTCCACAATTACCGATGGAACCGGAAAGTGATTGTACTTGTTATTTCATCAGAATGTCCTGTATTTTCATAATACAGTTGAAGTTAATAACAAACCTCATTTGCTGCATACCGTAAAGGTGAATGATATTTCGTCTTTGACTATTCCTACCCTAAAGAACCTTCATTAAATTATCAAATTCTGCTGATCAGTTTGGAGATAAGTATTATGAAATCTTCACTTATGTAGAGTATAATTGCCAAAATAGAATTGGATTGTTCAGTTGTATCATGCAAATGTGATATTTTAAGCAAAGAAGCTGGCATTATGAGACTTATGTTCCATTTCGATGGAAATATATTAACAACATGGCTATTTTAAATAAATTATATTTTATACATAAACTTTTTACAAATGTAATAATACCATAGTACGTGTTTGTATCTTGTACAATATTTATTGAATAAATAAATTATCTATATTGAAATAAATTTTTTTTTCAAACCAATATCACAATTATTTAGTAAATACCAAAGGTTTTCGTATCTCTGGCGCGAGATTGTGTGATATCTGTAAGCACGCCCACAATCTGTCTTCGATCACATAGGGAAGGACTTTGGCAACTTGCATGGAGCCCTGGAACAGAAAACAAATAAAAATTAGATTACTTTTAGATATTTTTCTTTAATGTTTTGAAATTTATCAATTTCCTATTCTCAAATAAATCTCAAACGGACAATAAACACGAATATGAAATATGAATATTCAACTCAACAAAAATATATATACTTTTCGATAGTCAATACATATACCGTATGATAAAATTGCTTAACTAATACTTAGGTAAACTATAAAAGAGTTCACACTGTGGATATATTATAACACTAGTGAAAAGAAATAATCACCCTCATTCACTAAAAATACTATTAACTTACTGAGGACCTTTCTGCTACAAAGTAGCCATCATCAGAGTTTATAAATCAAAACGTGCCTGTTTAAATATTATTTGGGGATAATAATGTAAATAATGGGTTACCCTCAGCTGGAGGTAAGTCCGAATTTGATAGATTGCTTTCTCGTTTATACATTTTCATCCATTCTAAATTACCTAGATATTTGTCTGTACTGTGTTTTAAAAGTAATAAGCTTTGGTGAGAAATGGTGTGACCTGTATTCAAAATGTGTTCGGCTACCGCTGATTTTTCACCATTATTTTTGTTGCCATGAGTAAGATGTTCCTTTTAACGAGTTAAAATGTTTCTTGTAGTTTGACCCACATAGCATTTTGAACACGAGTTACAATACATTTGTTATATATCACGGTTTTGTCGAAATCAGAAACCTTATCAAAGGTGTTGCCTAAACGGTGTTCCAGCTTGTTCTTACATCTATGAACTGGTTGTATTGCAAATTTAGAAAACAAATTATGGAATGTATTAATTAGTGAAAAATGAATGAAGATGAAGGCTCATTTGGTTAATTGTCCACGTCCCAATTTCTTTTTTGCTTAGAAATTAAATTATTGATCAAAGATTTTTGATAACCATTGTCCAACGCAATTTGCTGAAGTTTCTCAACTTCGTTATTATAATTTTGCAGGCTCAAAGGGACCTTCAATAATCTATGAACTAGACTATTAATAGTGGAGGACAGTTATGATTTTTTGTGCAATTTTCGCGCTCGTTAACGGGACCCGGCTCAAAATGTTCGTATTGATGTCCCAAAAAACATACTAAAAAGTTGAATTACCAAAATGGGTGCCACCCAGTTTAATTGGCCAAAAACTGTTTTTTTGCGCTTTTTGAGAGGTACCTTTTTTGATTAATTTTTTTTTGAAGGCCTTAGAGATTTGGCTCAGGTTTGAGATTGATACCCTTTTATTCTGGGTGTCAGAAGAACTCATTGGTTCAAGGTTTTTGGAAATCGGTTCATGCCCCCTCTCACAATATAAATATATATATACGTATTTTAGGAAAAAATTCAAATTGATCTGCAAGAGCCAATGATCGATCAATTCAGCTGAAAATTCAGGTGAAGGTAACTCTTTTCAAAAATAAAAAAATGGTTCTAGGTTCGGTCGAAAATCTTTGATGGTTTTCCCTAAAACTCAATTTCAGTCCATTTTTTCCGAAAAATTTAAATCCAAATACCTTTTGTCATTTTGGGGTTATCGAGATCTACTTGGTCTCAAATGAAATCTATTTGTATGTTGTTTAACTTATGGGCGTCATCCATTCAACTTGGACTAGTTTTTGGACATTTATTGTTATTATATATTTTGGATATGATTTATGATTTTTATGGCGCCATTACGCTTATATTTGCATGTAAATACATATACATACTTATATTTATGCATATTAAATACAAATATATATTAATATACATAGGTATTGTATAGGTGTCCAATGGACCCATGTCTATCGGATCTGGACCCAATTTTTTACGTCAAAATGCTATGTGGGACAAACTAGAAGGAACAGTTCAACTCGTTATAAGGAACATTTTGCCCTATAAAGAAAAATAGTGGTGAAAAATCAGCGGTAGCCTAACATATTTTGAATACAGGTCACACCATTTCTCAACGAAGTTTATCACTTTTAAAACACAGTACAGTACAGTATCTAGGTAATTTGGAAGGGATGGAAATGTATAAACAAAAAAGTAATTTTTCCACACAACTTCCGAAGAATATTAAATTTTTGCTTTGATTATTTGCACAATTTTACTCCGATTCTGAAGAAGCAGGTAAGGGAAAGATGGCACATCTGCATTGTAAATAGAGAAGTATTCGGATGAAATTGTGCTAATATACGATGTAGCCATAAGTAATTCGTTTCGGAACGTAAAATTCAACCACGAATGCATCAATTTCTCGGTCGAAATCATTTCTCTACCCGGAATATCTGAATAAATTTTTGGACTCGTTATCCATATATCTTCACCGCGGGAATATATCATGCGAATATCAACCCACCTGCTCTACCGAATGAAATATAATAAAGAAGTTTGAAACCGACCTCCGACTCTGGCAAACATAAATTACTTCTTGTTCGTTTGTTTTCTGGTTCGGATGTATGTTTTTCCGTTGGTTTAGAGGCAAAAGAGCCAAGAGATAAAAACTCTTGCGCAAATTGTGTTAAAGTGCAGTTTTTGTTCTAATAAATTACTTTTAAATTCTAAACGAATCGTTTCCATGTAATATGGAAGGAAATGAAACGAAACAATTGAAGAAATTTGGTTTTACGCGTTGTTTCACTCGAATTAGACAATGAATATGCCTCCAGTTCGTAATTTATCAGTAAATTAAGGCCAGAATTCAATTTACGTAATAGCGCTTTCACTGTTGTCTCAATCAACGCATTCTTATACAGGATGCCCCAGGTCTCAGTAGTAGAACTTTAACAGTCGATAGAAAATTTGATTTCAAGAAAAAAGTTCCTATTGACATATATGCACAGACGCTTAATTTTTGAAATACAGGGTGTTGAATTTTATAAAAAATTGTTTCTGTTTGTATCTCCGAAGATAATTGAGATGAAATTTAGTACCGTGGATGCACATATAGTTTACCACATTTGCACATAAGTTCAGACCGGTATTACATCCAGTGGCGTAGCTATTTAGTAACAATAGATCGACCCGAAAAGTGTTTTCACTCTGTAAAGGCTACTTTTTAGGAACAAGCTTCTATGCAGAATTTAAACCGAAACAAATAACGTCTCCTGATATTTCTATGTATCTGGCACTGTTTCACGGCAAATTCAATTCTCGTGATTTAATTACCACCACAATGAAAAAGGGGTGAAAATTGGACAAAGAGGAACCTTAAATTGAAAAGCGTCGTTAACCGACAAAAATAAAATGAACTGTCTTTTCTAATCTCTACAGCGTATTACAAAGAAAGGCCCAAATTTTTATTTCCAAAAATGTTTAAACCAGATAAATACAATATACTTTGAATTTTGTGGATTTTTGGTGTTAGTAATTGAATCATAAAAAGCAAATTAGCCGTAAAACTGTACTGGTTACATAGAAATATCAAGAGACCGTATTTTTTTTGATTTTGCGTGGAAATTTGTTCCTAAAAAGTAGCCTTTTCAGTGACAGGATCCCGGTTCTTATATATTACAATAAAAGTAACTGAGAAATGTTCTGGGTTGGTATAAGCAAGCTTAAAGTTTCTTTTGGCTAATTGGCCACAATTTCGTGTGAGAGATATGAATTTGAATTTTCTGAATTATAAAGATAACTTAAACATTGAACCATAGGCGAGATTCACACCCACATTACTGGATGTCTAGTTCAGGGTATTTACCAATTACACCACTTTGGTCCCGTCAGATTCTTATATTTTTGTGAACATAAACCTTTGAAAGGATAGTAGATCATTGATGAGCACAATGCAATTGGATGCTCCGCTATAGATCAACTATTCACGCACATTCATCTGAAATTCAATCGTTTTGAAGTGAGTACTGTAGAATATTACTATGGTTGTTAATTAATCTGACAGTACTAACTCAATGACAGCATCCCGGTTCCTATACAGGGTAAGTCAGTTTTTTGTAGCCAAACTGCAACAGGAGATAGAACAAGCGTTTTTAAGAAGAAAAGTCCCATAAACATATGTCGTAGAAGGCTTCGTTTTCGAGATACAGGGTTGGTGTTGGAATTGAAAACAAAATTTCGTTTTTTGCGAATATCTCCGGAACCGTTTATCGTACAGAAAACTGCTTTTGCAAGCATTTTTTACTCATAGCAAGCTATGTTCTGTGTGATAAAATTTTTTTTTAACTCATAATTGGGGGAGATTTTGAAGGGGTAGTAGGTGTTTTTCTCCCCAACTTCTACGCCACTGGAGAAAAAAACGCTTTTGAGACAACCATTAGAACCGCCAATGTTTTCTACACAAAAACAGTACTCCTAGTCATAAGCTCTAAAATGGACCGTTTACGAGAAAAATCAACTTTTATGTTGAAAAACATGGTCAATTCTTACTAATTAGACGAAATTTATTCAAACAAGTAGAACAAGTAACAAAATCAAAGGATTGACCATGCTTTTCAACATAAAAGTTGATTTTTCTCGAAAACGGTCAATTTTAGAGCTTATGACCAAGAGTATCTTTTTTGTGTAGAAAACATTGGCGGTTCTAATAGTTGTCTCAAAACCGTTGGGGAGAAAAACACCCACTACCCCTTCAAAATCTTCACCAATTATGAGAAAAAATTTTTTTTTATCACACAGAACATAGCTTACTATGAGGAGAAAATGCTTATGAAAGCTGTTTTTTGTACGATAAACGGTTCCGGAGATATTCGCAAAAAACGAAATTTTTTTTTCAATTTCAACACCCACCCTGTATCTCGAAAACGAAGCCTTCTACGACATATGTTTATGGAACTTTTCTTCTTAAAAACACCTGTTGCAGTTTGGCTACAAACAGTTTCAATAGTTTCAATATAAATGTTCTGGATAAATATAAATAAGTTTAAAATTTCTTTGCCTAATTGGCCACAATTTCGTACATTAAGAGATATAGAATTAAATTCTCTGAATTATGAAGATAATTTAAGGTAGGCCAGGATTCTGAGGATCACTATGTTAGTGACTCTGGGCGCTTACTGCACGGTTTTTCAAGCGGAGGTGTGCCATGGAAAACCTGCGAAGAAACTATGTAAATAGGCGCATATAGCACAGACTGCCGGTCGGCTCTGGGAGCTTTCAAATCACCCAGAGTCACATCAAGGCTTGTCAAAGAATGGAGGAATAAAGTTCAACTCATCTGGGTCCCTGGACACAGCGGAGCTGTAGGAAACGAAATGTTCGACTCTCTGGCCAGGCGATGGTCGTCTAGCGCCCATTTCGGGCCGGAGCCAATGGTCGCTTTATCAAACTGCGTAGGGGGCCAACTGAATGAAGACTGTTCTAAACTGTGGCGAGAATCACCACTCATTAGGCAAGCCAAGCTCTTCATCAAAGAGCCTGTGCCTAGGCTCTCAAATAGACTCCTCTCTCTGAACAGAAGGGACATCAGAGAGAAGACTGAAATCTTAACCGGTCACTGTCGTCTTGAGAATAATCCCCACACTATGGTCATCACAGATTACCCAATATGTAGAAAATGCAGAGAGGCGGAAGAAACTGCCCAATGCTTGATCTGCGTCCGGCTGTATATGTGTGGTTTACATTTGCTGTTCAAAACACTTTGGTTACGTCTAGGAAAATAAGTTGGATCTTATGTCTGCCTTGTTAGCTAAGAGTTCGCTATAGCTTCACTAGGAGCTTCGCAAGAGTCAGACTCAAGACTTTCTTATTTATGCTATGACTATGACTGAGACTTGTTACGGACTTGAACTTAACATTCCAATTAATTTATCGGTATGCAATTCGGAGAGTGTTTTCTCGAAAGACTTATAATATAGCAATACCTCCAACTACCAGGGCTGTACCTTGTATATGATATTGACTTCAGGCAATTACTAATAAGTCAAACAAGATGCATCTCAGGAGTTTAATACAAAACCTCCAGCTACCAGGGTTGTGCCTTGTTGGTGCTATCGGAGCGAATAATTATGACGCAGCTGACAACGTTATTCACAGGAGTGGAATACAAAACCTCCAACTACCAGGGCTGTGCCTTGTTTATGCAATCGGTAACGAACAATTATTCATAAGCTAAACCACGTGGTTCGCAAGATTGTGACTCAAAACTTCCAACTTCAAACTGCAGGAGTTATTTCTTGTTTACGCTATCAGTAACGGGCAATTATTAAGTTAGAATTGAAATCTGACTTAGGCAACGAAACAAAATTCAATCGATTCTACGGAATCAAAACTAGAATTACACTCTCCAATCATTCGGTAATAATATTATAACGGCGATGTGCAACATGGTATGCAGTTTTCTCGGTACTCGGCTAGTAGGAAAGTCCTCGGTCTTGTCCCTCGGCTAACAGAAAAGTGAAGTTCGGAGCGCAATCGAACACCTTTTACTCTTTGAGGAAAGTGACGTAAACCGTCAAGGTGAGTGGCTGTCACACTCCGTTGACTAGCTTTTCTAAGTAGACGTGCAAAAAGTTTGATTGCTCAACTTTGACCGATGGATTTGAATTGAATTGACTATGTAGAAAACTACTTAAGTAATGAAGGATGCTTCATAATCACGTATTTAATTATAATATCAGTTTCGCCGAGGTCGAGGCGCCTTTTTAGTCCGCTGCGGATATCATCTGATAAATCTGACAACATCGCTTGCAATATCTGATCTATCCCATCTTCGACAGTACACACGTAAAAGACTGGATGAAAAAGTGTGGGTAACTTCATACTAATTGAACTCTCTATTTCCTCTGATGAACTCATGAGAGAGCGAAACAGCTGTCTACAACTATTACATTGTAATGTTACTGATCGATCTAGACTAGAGACATCTTATCATCATTATTTATTATTCAATTCGTAATATCAATTGGAATGTAGAAAACAAGGAAATTGTATCATAGTATCGTAATAAAACTTTTGATATGCAATCGTACCCGACCGAAATTGAATGAAACATCGCCTATCCTGGAAAGTAACATCATCTGAATGGAATAAGGAACAGTGGAATGGAATATTAATTATAAACTCATATAAATGCCACTATTTAATACATTCAACATGAATATTCATTCAGCATCGCCGTAGATATTATCGCTTTATTTTCTTCGGTAGCGCTCCTTGGCACCCTTGGAATATTTCGTCCTGAACGTAATGTAATTTATTGGAGGGGAACTAGAACAACGCAATTATTTTAGACGGATGTTTTATTTCTCTCAGCCAGGATTTGTCAGGTTCAAGGAATCTTACATGCAATATATATCGGCCCCGGAAAGCAAATGGTCAAGACATAATTTATGTGAGTTTCGGCAACTTTATTGTATGTCGTTATGGTTTGCAACTGTCAGATAAACATTTCCGAATGAACTATGGGGAATTGGAATTATCGAATGCGTCATATGCGCTGTTATTAAACATCTGGAGGATTGATATGATGAATTATACCTTTCGAAAATTAAACTCTTACAAATACCTACACGACAATTTTCCTTTGATTACAACAATAATTGGATAGTTGGCATTAAAAAGTGCATCGCTAGGTTTTTGATTATTGTTTTCGTCAATAAAATGACGTTTTTGATATTTTTTTAGGTGTTCAACAAATGTTAATGAATGAAATGGACGTCAGAATGGAATACACAATCAATGGCAACCTCAAATGAACCCAGGAATATGAAGAATTATTATAACTGCGTTTTCTATAATTATCAGTCTTTTTGAATTTAGATTTCTGATATTGATATTTTTGTTTAAATAAAGCTTTCAAAAATCATTTATTCTTTGATTTAATAAGTTTCTCATGAGTAATTTCCTTATACTCGTGCATCGAAATAATCCTAATGATTTGGCACTCAAGCATATTGCCTTTCAAAAATGAAATTAGTTCTTTTCATATACATACGAAAGAATCCTTCTCCTTCGCCGAAATATGAAAATGAACTCATGCAGTTTTCAGGCAATAGCAAAATTATCGATAACGTTCATGCACTTTTGCAATTACTCCAGATAATTTCACTCACCATATGAAGCGCTCATCTCCCGAGATATGAGACCAATCAGGATAGTATATCTCGAATGTACACAATTCTGCCATTTTGGGGGGTGAGACTAAGACGTTGAAATGGTAGACATGAATCCAAATATGGCTTTCGTCAACAATATCGTGAATCTCTAGTTGTAACATTGAATATCTCCAAAGCATTTGACCGTTCTTGAGTTCTGTCATATGGTTTGCCGTTTCAACTTTATCGCTTACTATCGAGTTTTCTCTCAGATAGATCACTCCATCTGATGGTTGCCGGAGCATCCTCCGATTTGATGTCTATCAACGCTGGTGTTCCACAGGTGACTGTCTTGGCACCAAATTTGTTTCTGTTCCATATAAACGATCTGTTGGAAGTGACCACCTGTCCCGTCCACAACTTTGCAGATGATGTTACACTTCATACCGCTTTCTTACCCAGAGCCCTATGCTATAATATTTTCGCAATTATGAGTAACGGTTTTGATCTACATGGTTCTTTAAAGACGTTCAATAACCAATTATATTCAATCAGATTCACTGTAGAATTAGAAAGAAATAACCAGTTTCCTTTTCTTGACATTAACAGTATCAAAGACGAAATATTCAAACAACTTACTCAAAAAGAGTAGGAATATATATTCCAGTCTGCCACCAAAACCTTTTCGGGAAATTTCCGTCATACGGTTTGTCGCCTCAACGTTGTCCCTTACTATCTAGTTTTCTCTCAGATAGATCACTTCATGTGGTTGTAGACGAAGTTTCCAATATAATGGCTATCAACCCTGCGTTCCACAGGGATCCGTCTTGGCACCAAATTTATTTCTCCTCCATATAAACGATAGATAGGCGGACTAGACGAACTCAAACTAGTCACCACTTCATTGTCAAGCTCGAGAACCGCCGAAGTTGTTCCTATCAGACTTAATTTTGTCATCGAACAGCGGAGTTGTGGAACTCTTTACCTACATAAGTTTTTTGCTATGGCTATAGCCTCCAAACCTTCAAGAAAAGTTCGAATGCCTATCTCCTCTCCCAACATTCCACCGCTAGCTCTCACAATGTTCTTCGAAGGCTATACGTTTCCCCCTCGTGCAGTCATTAAATAAAATGGAACAAAATAGTTAACCTACACGTGAGTCCGACAGTTATTATTATTTATTGTGTCACCATGAATGAACAGTGGAAGAAGTAGATAGAATACTGCAATTATCTTAATAAATACAATTCATGCTCAAAATACTGTTTTAAATCTTAAACTCAATCAATCATGCTTTGAGATAACACCATTCGTCCTATGGGATCATGTTGTTTTCGATTTCTAACTGTATTACTATCGATAGTAATGTGAGCACTCATGGTATTACCCCCCAAATGTACGCTCGCTATAATAATCTATGTACAGCAAATGATCAAGATTGAATTTACTGGTGAAGTATAAAAGATATCACTGTGGATATACTATAATACTATTAATACTTTCAGCTACCAAGTATCTACCATCAGAATGAAGTAAATTAGAGATCGAAATGTGCCTGTTTGAATACTATTTGCAATTGGAAGGATATATAAGGGATTACCTCCAGCTGGAGTTAAATATGAATTCATAAAATTTCCTACTCGCTTATATATTTCCATCCATTCTAAATAGTATTTTTCTCCTGGCGCATGCACCATTTTACATTTTTACAGCGTATCTGATTTTCAGAAGACATTCATTGAAACTTATTTTGGTTGTGAAAATCACGAGAAAAAGGTATTAAAACGAGAATGTCATTGGAACAATACCAAGTAAGTTCCTGTTTTAAGATGCTACAATTAGGTAAGATGCCAGACAATGACAATAAGCAGGTAATTTACGAAAGAAAAAGTCGAGAGAAATGATTTGTGACAGAAAAACACATCCTGGTAACCTGGCTCTGTAAGCTCTCTTCTTCCATTCGAAATAATTCAAATATAATCTCATATGACAGTTGCACACACCTTTGTGACAGCCGTGAGTGAACTCATCAAATTATGAAACACTCTCCATAAATACCTATGTCATTCTGATCAAAAAGTGAGCATACTCTGGAAGAATATCAAAAGATTCAGTAGAAGCGCGTAGACTGGGATTTATTGATGTTTGTTTCCTCTAAGGTTTGGAAAATTAGCTTTGCTATATTCCCCGAAGAATAAATTTAACCCTGTGGCCGAAAACACATTATTTTTATGGGATCTATCGCTATATATAATATATGAAACTGGCGGAACAAAAGTCAAGATATGATTTATCATTCCACTGGGGGCAGGTTTGTTGAATTTATTGTATTTCATTTTGGATTCAGCTTCCAAATCGAATATAATAGATTAAAATGGTCATGTTTGTTCGGATGAGTTAACATGAATAATTGGGTAACTGTGAGTGAGTATTAAAATGTATGCAATATTAATTAGATACCTGCCATTATTACTATTATCTATCAGCTGACAATTGACAAATAAATGGATTCGATGTAATTTCATATAATTGCTTTCAAACATCAAATAAATGCTAATACGCGTATTCATTAAATTGTGAAAAAATATGCTTCCAATGCGTATGTTCAGAGCTAATTAATTAATATTCTATTATTAAATAATGTATTACGGAATTCGTATCATTGTCTGATGATATACTATAATGTAAATAACTTTCTCATCCTGCACTGAACAAACCAAGTGTATTTTTCAACTTAGTTCCATTAAAATACAATTCGAAGATATGAAGGTCACATGTCATTCAACCCTCTGATAATTTTTTCTCGTACATAGGATAGAAACACTAATAAACTTTACACTTGAACTTTCGAAGAATTTGCTCTTCAGGTTAGTTTAATATATCAGGAGTTGTCCCCGTTGTTTATTTTTGCCTGATCTTTGATAATGGTCAAGCAAGTCCCTTATCATGGCTCTATATCGTGTGGCATCATCGCTGAAGTCCAGATCAGATTAGGCTGATTATCAACTACCTAGCAGCGATGTATGAACACAAAAATCGCCACCGGTTCGACAGTTCGACTAGCCGACGAACATGTGCCAGCGCTGGTCGAAGTTGCACATTTTTACCAGGAAGCAGCCGGTCACGAAGTTCGGTGGTCGACATTGCGCCAGACCATGCTTGGCAAGTACCAAGTAATTACCATGCTCTGATCGAGAATCAAGAAGTTATAGTTGTTGTTGTTCTCTTTTGAACATATCAACATGAATTGAAGTGGTCGGAGGGAGAACTAACTCAGTTCTGTGGATGTTTCAAATGTATAAGTATTTAAGGGATGCCCATCAGCCTATCATTCAAGTAATTGTAACGATGTGAACCCAGTTTCAGGTCATAATTTCATTGATAACCAGTTTCTAATTTATTGTACAAATAAATCCGGATGAGACAAACACTGACATCTGTAATATAAATGCGGAAGTTCATTGTTGACATTGCAGAGTATTGTCTGGGTCTAAAAATTCATGGAAGGTGTCGTTCGTCTGGAATTGATCATTTCTAGCCAGAACGTAAATGGATTCGGCATTATGTGTTGGACCGTTGAAGCATGTATGTCGTATTCGTTGATTTTTTGATATTTTGGGTCTCCTCATATAACAGCCAAAATTTGTTATAATTACGTTTGGTATGATATACAGTTGCCGATTGACCGGATATTTTCTCTTAATGGACGGCATAGCTGTGGAGAGTCCCACCACAATCCTAGGCATTATAGGTACCTATCCCATTAATTGAGGTAGGGCCGCAACTGTCTCACTTAAACATCCTGGTTCGGGACGTGTATGTGGCGACTCATGGATTCTGCGGACTCGATTGTGTATCGAAAATAATGGAAATAATACTTACTATGATATTAGTTTATAATGCATTTCCAATTATCATTATTAATTTACGACTTTTGTTTTATCTAAAATCGATTATTTCTGTAATTAAACATTTTTTATGCACTTGTTTTTATTATTTGTAATTTTCCAACTCTATGCGTATCCTGCATATCTCCATTACCATGTTACAAACAAAAATTTCTGATACGAAACAATCTCAAACGAATTGCAAAGATTGAAATTCCGACATAATGTTGCTATCTTCACGGATACGCGAATAAGAAAGCGGAAAGAGATTCTGACATTTCTCTTCTCAGTAATAGGGGAGTGTCAATTTATAACATTCTGTAACATATGAATATACGTTTATACGAGAACTAGACATTTATGTTTTGATAGATGTAGAATGTTATGCTTTTAGTGAAAAAGTAATAATAGTCAGTTGTCTATCATAATATTACCCACCACTGACAAATGTCAAAGTGTCACTATATTTCCGTACCCCTTTGGGCATAAGTAATTAGTCTGGTAAACATAAATGCGAATATTCGATCTGCAAATAAAACAGTTGGTACCAACTTACTCCTCAAAAATGATCAAACGATTTGTTACAAAGACTCATACCTTTTAGCGTTTCAATAATGATAGTAGGCTAGTGGCGATAACCCCGCATTCGTTAATTTAAATTATGTTTTTGCATCAAAATGAAATATCCCTAAATACGGAGGGATGTTGGTTGTTGTGGAATATTTATCAGATGCTTAATGGAACATTATTCAAAATGTAAATTACGTTCCCGAGTGAATAACGACCAAAACACCGGGAACAAAGGTGAATATTCGCAAAAAATTATTTATCGCAATTTCATCACGCATAATAATACACCAGAGGTGGATGATACATTAACAGTGTTCATTACTCATTGTAGTTTATTGGGTAACAGCTTGTGGAGCAAATAGGGAAGGTGGAATTTGTAAAGGGGAATTGAATAACTTATCCGATTTCAGCCATCCCTCGTAGTGAATAGTCACATGTGAATAAAACAGTAATTTACACTTCAATAACTATACAGATTGTAGAAAGAATTCATCACAAACTTCACCACTCGATAATCCATCGAAGAGAAAGTTGACATTTATGATCTAATCTCTTTTAGAAATGCTTTCCAAGGGAGATAAGGCCCCTTCAAAGATCGGTATAAAAACGGTTTTTTGGTACAACTGTCAAAAAGGTTGACATCTCTACCGATAAGTAAACCTAAACAAACCGTTTCTACAGTAATGACAGAGCCAGTTAACTTGAATGTTGTGAAATTGTATGAAAAGAATTTATTCATAACATAGTATTCAGCAGATTAATTGAAAGTTACAGTTTTACAAAAAATAACTATTAAAAGTTCGATATTCACTAATTTAACAATTATTATTATTATGTTTGAAATAGGCAGAGGTTCTAGAACCTATTGTTGAGTTAGTGTAAATATAGAATAGCTTTTGAATCTTAAGTTGTTAATGTTATTTTAGGGTATGGTGCTTGACTATGTAGGCACAAGGGTGAGGTTAGTTTTGTATGTGTCCAGGTAGCTGCAAGGGATAGCGACCTGAGTTTAAGCTTGTCATCTGCGAACGTCTCGACAAATATTTTACAACGACTGAAATCAGTTGACAGATGTATCCGACACTACATTAACCGGTAGACCATTCCAGAATAGGGTAATTATTTACAAGAAGGGCCTGTCCCCAATTTTGATGAACATTTTTTCACAGACTACTTACGTGTTCTTTATGAACGATCAAAAAAGAAAAATGTGCGGAAACGCACCATTTCCCAGAAAAAAAAAATCTTCTCATAATTAGCACCATGTTTATCTTAAGATATTGACCTCAAAAGCACATAACAACTACCCTAAATATCATGAAATATGTCGCTTTCAACTATACTCCAATATTTCGATAAGTCTGAACTTTTCCTATTTCCCAACAGTATAATCCGTAGGTCTTTGTTTATTGAATTTGTATTTTCGTTAAATGCATTCTGGTCAGCAGCGTATTTTCCTCATTGTTTTCGTAGTTCCAAGTGGCAATCCGTAGGTCTGAGGTTATTGGACGTATATTTTTGTTAGATGCATTCTGCAAAACAGCCTATTTTCCTGATGTGATTCCAAGCGGCAATTCGTAAATAGGAACAGCGTATTTCTCTAATACTTTTTGTAGGTTCAAGCGGCAATTCGTAAATAGGAACAGCGTATTTCTCTAATACTTTTTGTAGGTTCAAGCGGCAATTCGTAAATAGGAACAGCGTATTTCTCTAATACTTTTTGTAGGTTCAAGCGGCAATCCGTATGTCTGAGGTTATTGGAAGTGTATTTTTACAACAGCATATTTATCTCATTCCACGAAGAGGAATGTATGTTGTTCAAAAATTGCACCAAAAATACACTTTCAATAACCTCAGATCTACGGATTGCAGCTTGGAACTATAAAAAGAATGAAGGAAATAGGCAGTTCTACATAATGCATGTAGCAAAAATACAATTTCAATAACCTCAGACCTACAAATTGCCGCTTTTCTTGATGTCTTCCAAGCGGCAATCCGTAGGTAGAAAAAGCGTATTTTCCTGATACTTTTTGTAGGTCCGAGCGGCAATGCGTAGATCTGAGGATATTGAAAGTTTATTTTTAGAACAGCATATTCACCTCATTTCACAAAGAAGAATGTATGCCCTTCAAGAATATGCACCAAAAATACACTTTCAATTACCTCAGACGTACGCATAGCCGCTTGGAACTATAAAAAGAATGAAGGAAATAGGCAGTTCTACATAATGCATGGAACCCTGACAAGACACTACTTGAAACTTTGGCAAGTTTAAATAGTCTGCAACAAAATAAAAAATGAATTTAGGAACTGACAGAGAAGTACTGACACAATTATACAGCACTCCCGAACGGCCGAATATATCATAATACTTATATCTATGGAAATAAGATATCTATGACACCAGCCTTTCAAACGGAACGAGAAGAAATACCTTGTAGGGAGGCTACAATCAAATGGCAGATGCTGTTTATTTACTTTGAATGCAAAGTTTGTATTTTTACTGCGTTTCATTATCAAAATATTAGAATATAGTTGAAAGCGACATATTTCATGACATTTAGGCTAGTTGTTATGTGCTTTTGAGGTCAATATCTTGAGATGAACACGGTGCATTTCCGCAAATTTTTCTTTTTTGGTCGTTCATAAGAAAAACGTGAGAAGTTTTTAAAAAAATTTCATCAAATTCGGGGGTGAGGCCCTTCTTGTAAATAATTAGCCAGGGGATAGGAAAACCCTGTTAGATATAAAGTTTTGGCGGGATGTGGATTTGAAGTTTCCCCGTGTTAACTTGAAACTCTGACCACGAAGTCGAATGTCAGAATTTAAGGTGAACAGATGTTTTAAGTCAACCGAAAATGAATCCTCTAGAATATGATAAAATTCTATTAGACCTCCACGAATTCTTCTATCAGCTAGGGAAGGTGAAACAAGTTTCTGTAATCGCGCGTATGAAAGATGGAAGAGACCATGGGCCCAGCGGAAACTCCTTTGAGAAGTTGAATATCTTCGGTCAGATAAGGAAACCATATCACAGCGGCGTATTCGACAAGAGTGGAATAAATGTCTTGTACAGTTTACGTTCTTGGATGGACTTTCATACAACATTTATAGAAAAGACACCTTCACTGATGCGACCATTTCTATGCAATCTTCCGGTCATATTAATCATAAATTAGCAGCTTATAATTCAATGATCCACTGATCTTTTTCTATCCCTCCATCAGAAGAAGATTTTTCAAGACAGAAATCAGTACAATAGAATACATAGCCTAAAATTACAATATTCCTATTTATTTCTTTAATCAAATCATCAAACGTAAAGAACAAAACCAAATTTAGCAGTTGTTATATTCCATAACAGAAACACCAGAAAAAGAATATGCATGTTTTATTTGTTGGCGAATTATCAAACAGTATGAGTAACTATTTTTCAAAATTTAATATAAAAACTTATTTTTCTAGCGGCTGGAATCTGACCAAATTACTATTTGATGCCAAATGAAAAATAGATGAATACAAAAAAACCGATATCTACAGCATCAAGTTTGGTGAGTGCCCAATGGGCTATGTTGGGCAGACGGGTCGCAATTTCAGATCACGTTTCAAAGAACATATTTCTTCCGATATTAAATCAGCAATCTTGAAACATATCAATATTTCATATCATAAAATCATGATAGATAATCTTGAAATCCTTCATACTAGCAATAAAGGGAAGGCAATGAATCTGTTGGAAAGTTTGGAGATTAACAAACTGTGTAAAATCCCCAAATTAAATACACTTAATAACCAATTTGATCATGGTCTCTCCCCCTTACTGGATCTGTGAACTGCATGCTTAAATAAATCTACCTGTGGCTTCTATATTATTCACTTGATAATGATGTAAAAGTAGAAATTGGTGGTGTTTATCGAAAATTAAAATCTCTTGTGGAAAGTAGACAAACATTGTTTTGTTTTATTTTATTAACATGGATTTCCATAGAATAAATATTTCATCACTATCTCTGAGTGAACATTCCCTTCAAATAAAGGGCTTCGTTGAATTAAGAAATCTCTATGCAATATTACCATTATAGAATACTTACGAGGAATTTCTTCTTTCTCCCCGGCTCTTGTCTGAAATAAACCAGCGAATCTTGCGGGAAGCTGATTCGACGAGCGGGGTCGTTAGCAGGGGCGAGCGATTCAAATCGACTGGGGAGACAATCAAGATCGAGTCGGACGATATCGGCGTTGAAGTCCACGCTGACGGATATCCATGTCCAAGCTGAAATGGAAACGGAACTATCTGTTAGATAGTCAAGTTACAATTTACGAACGCACACATTCAAACCTTGTTCAACGTTATCGGACGTTGCTGCATTCGCAACAATGTCGCTATGTAAATTACAACATGCAAAGTTAGATTGAGTTTCTCATTCGCTTGTCAAGGAAGTTTTTCCGACAACGACACTTCCGATTGCTATTCGTGTTACGTCAATCACGATTTCGAACGCATCAATGCAATTTTGCATATCGCTTTCACAACAGAAATCAAGTTTCGAAACCTAATTTTCACAATAATGTCTTCTTACATCGTAAGATTTCAATCTTCGTGTTGCACTTGGCGTTGAGAGATACATTTATATAGAGGTAGTTGTAGAAACTGTAGATGTATATCATGAACTAAAATTTTCTTCCATACTTTGCCTATACGAGAAGAAAACTTATAATTATCGAAGAACATCGTGTGAGCCAGCAGTGGAATGTTGGGGGAGGAGATAGGCATTAGAATTTGTCTTCAAAGTTTGGTGATTGAAGGTATTGTAGTATAGGAATCTTCCATCCCTATACGAGAATATCTAAAATCCCTACATTATAGAATACAACCTTATTTCTATTATTAAATGTATTAGTTCATATGTTTATAATTCATAACTGACCCACAAGCAATATGTTTACTGTTACGACATAATAAACATATTGTTTTGCACAAGCCACCTTGACATAGAGAGCAGGATATCTCGAGGTGGTTATTGATAAATCGATGTATATGCTGAGACTAGATCAACTAGGACATAATAACAATAATATCACATTACATTATCATATATATCATAAGTAGACCATAAGCATATCATAATGATTAGAATAATCGAAGATATGATATTGAGAGATTGATAATGATCACTCATCGTGTACATTAGTATTTGTACTATTATTATTTCGTAGAGCAAGACATTAAGTCGTAATGACGTCAAGCTCTACATTAAGTAAAGTATAGCTTTTATAAGTGTGTGTTTCAATTACTATGCCTCCACCAGGATCACGGTTCAGCTTAGGGCAAACCGCCCCGACTTTAAGACCTCACTAGGCAAGTAGTTCCACAGCTTCGCAGTTCGATAAAAAATTAAGTTTGGTAGGAAAACGTTCGGCAGGTTTCAAGCTTGACAATGCTTAGTTTGAACTAGTCTAGTCCGCTTATCTGGAATCTAACGTGGTTGAACAATAGACGAGAATTCTGATGAACACCGACCATGGAAATGTCTATAGAAACGGGAAAGATCGCCCACCTTTCTACGATGTTTTAGAGAGATCTATGAATTGGTGAATGTGACATCATCAATCAGCCGAACAGCTATCTTCTGGATAGAATACAAGAGCTTCAGCGTATGTTTGGGAACCCGACTCCAAGCATGTGAACAGTACTCCAAGACAGGTCGAATTAGTGCTTTGTGGATTATGAGGATATCTGAAATGTAATAGTCTAGGAGCCAGAGCGATATTGATGGTCTGAACGTTAGAGGACGGTTCAATGACCAATTCATCTCATAGGTAGCATGATGACACCATGTTAAATACCTAACTTTATTGGAGGTCAAATAAAGACTTAAAATTATTGCCATCCCTCCTTGCCTATTTCAAACCCCCAAAACCTCCTAAAATCACACCGCAAAAAAATATGAATAATATGGATAATATGACCAAATTTATGATAAATTAGTCAATTATTAAGATTCTGGCTGGGTTTAAAATCGAAACGGCCGTTTTTTGTTTTTGTTTTGGGATGTGGTTTCAGGGGGTATTGGGGGGGTTAAAATAGGCAAGGAGTGATGGCAATTATTTCAAATCTTTATTTGACCTCCAATACAGTTATGGTGCTATCAGTAATCCGCAAGGTTTAGACATAAAATAAGAAAAAAAACATTTTTGGCCCAAATAATGGTCAATTACTAGGAAATGGACCGATAACTTTTGATGGCATAGGGTATCTTAACAATTGCCAACAGCAATGAACATTTTCCACCCGGTTTGGGAGGGTTAGCTTGTAGTCCATTTTCGGTCAATTTCAACTGGTCAGCCTTATAAACGGATAAGATACAAAATGATGCCACATGGTGGAAGTGTGTAAGAATGGCATGCTTTTCAAGTAACCGCAACTTGAAAAGGGGTAAGCTCCAGTCAAAAAATAAACAATTTGGGTAGGCTGTTTCTCGAGATCTGGCAGCCGGCGAAAATTCGGTCTGCGAGATGAATTGGTCATTGAACCGTCCTCTGACGATAAACCATAGTGCCATCGGATTAATGGTCAGACCATCTATATTGCTCTGTCTCCTAGACTTCAAAGAAACTCTTGGCACGGAATAGAAAATTAAGTTTTTGTGGAGCGGTTTTAGCTGATCCATAGCATGGATATGTATAGGACTGCAGTAGTCGATAGTACATTAAAAATCAAGTCGACATCCAGCATATGATTTGTTTCAGAAACGCTTCCTTAGAGAGATGCAGCCCTTCAAAGATCCTTTTTTTTATCATAAGTATGTGACCGCTACAGCGATTTGATAAAATGTGGGTGAAGTACTCCCAAAATGGATATCTTTTATTTGAACTAGGAAGTTTTCAGAATTGTCCAGTGGAGTAACAATCGGGAAGTTCCGCTTTGTTAACCCTATTTTCTACACAATTGCATATTTACCAAAAATTGCACATTTTGTTGTTTACTCGTTCAATTTGGAAATAAGAAGGTGTTTAGCCAATTTTAATTAGAGGCAATGTTTACAAGATATTTGAGTTCTAATGTAGAGTAGACTAGCGCAGAGGGCTGAATCTGGAGAATATGGTGGATGACGAACCAATACGTAATGTAATTTATGCAATTTTATCATTGTGACTGCGGACCTGTGCTCCGGTGCCATTGTCTTGGTGGAAGAGAACTTCTTTCTTTGCTAAATGAGGCCGGTTTCACTTCAAATCGGCGTCGAATCGATCCAACAGCTCTGCGTGATATACGCCGGTGATCGTTCTGCCTTTTTTAAGGTAGCTGATATGGACGATACCGTGTGCATCCCAAAAAAAACTGTCGCCATGACTTTGTTGGCCGATAAACCCACTTTAGCCTTTTTCGGCTTCAATTCGCCAGGCAAGTCTACTATTACGACTGTCCTTTGGCCTCGGGTATCTTGTGATGGATCCATGATGACCCATCTGGCAGATAACTTTCTCATATTCATAAATTTATGCAAAATGTTCCGTACCCGTTCGGTTGAGATGTCATAGCCTCAGCACTCTTGTACTTTAAGTCGCCGATCGTCCAATATCATACCATGGATTTTATCGGCGATTACTGGCGTTGTAACCTCAATTGGACGACCAGAACGTTCTGCGTTCTTTGTGGTCATACTACCACAACAAAAATCATTAAGCCCCTTCCAATCGATGGTGAGGAATCCCTATAACGTTTAACAAGGGATGCTTTGGTTTGTGTAATGTTTTTTTCACGTATAAAATAATTTTTAATCAAGACGCGAAACTCACTTTTTTCCATGTTTACAAAAATCTTCAAGGTTGTTTTCGATGGGTGTCAAAACAGAGTGGAATGACATATCAGTCTAAAAATTTTAATGCATTCTATTTCACAAATGTCACATGATATTTTCAATTGTGGCGCCATCTGTTTTATTTTTAGGAGGCTTTTCTTCCACCCTGCCCTCGTATAATGTGTTCTATAATTGCGCAGAATAATGTTTAGTTTCACACATTGTAATAAACCCTAATCACTACATTGCGTTTTATTGAAGACATGCCTATTATATCATTTTACTGCAGACATACGATACAAATCTCACTTCATTATTCCACGAATTAACAATGCTCCAAGAATAATAATTTGAAAACGTAACACAGAATTCAATAGCTCATAGCAGCTGAAATCTTGGAAGTAATCTCCAATTGAAATATTTCACAATATCGATCTATCGGAAGGATCAGAAAACAGCAACTTGTCTTTCGTACACAACGTCATGAATGTAGAATTGTTTTTGCAAATGAACGAATTCATTATTCATTGCGAAGAATAGGGCTCAACTGTGAATTTACAATCCAATACATAGAACGGGAAATTGAACGTACGCTCGCACAAAGCTCAGGAAATTGCCTGAATAATATATGACTGCAGGACACTGTACACCGAAAATATTAGATACCTATTGCCATGCGGAATATATTCATGCATTTTTCAACCTTTCTTTTTGCTGAAATTGAGTTATGTAGTCAGTAATGGATGTTAGCAGAGATGAAATATTGAGGAGAAATATCCTTACAAAACTGGTTTGAATCCCTTAGATGTCGTATAAAGATTAAGTATTAAGATGGAAAATGTGCAATTTTATATTCACTTCATAGTCAAAACCCAAAGATATCATTTATATACTTGATTATTGCAGTTCTAGCCATTAACTGAAGATGATAATTTATTTATCGAAATATATTTCTAAATATTCATGTGGATTTCAGGTACATTTGAGGGGTCTAAGACACAGTGGCGGCTCGTGAGTTATGAAAGAGGATTCGCACAAGAAAAACATCGTTAATCTGGCTTAAAATAGTGTCACATACTTCCTTTGTTATAACAGATCTGTTTTCTCCAGCTGTCGTTTTTTGTCTTTTCCTAACACGTTCTTCATTATTTCATTGATTGTCATTATCAGTAGAATTTCCTATTTGCTGTTGGAATTGTTCAATTGCCTTTTATAGTTGAGCACTGTCAATCCCGCGCATTTGAGTCTGATTAAATAATATTTCAATATGTGGCATGATGAAATGAAATATTTTCAACCAGTAGAGAAATTCCGGGCAATTTAAATGTTTCAATAAACCACTTGCTTCACTAATAGTAACTGAAATCATCCCATCTTCGTCAATAATGGTGTCTAAACTTTCTTTGAAAGAATCCTGTTGTTCATTAAGAATTACCGTTCGTTTCGGCGATCGAGAAAATGACTGCAAATGTGCAAAGAAAATTTTATTTAATTGAATTAAATTGATGCGTAACAGTGAATATAATGTGCATGTGGGAATTTTTTTTTGATATTGGCTTGGACACTATTTATCTTACCATTCATCACGGACGCCCCATTGTAACTTTGAGCGATTCAGCAATTTTTTCTGCTAATACATCAGCATTATGACCACCCGGCTTAAAAAAACACCAAAAGCGTTAAAACTGTTTCCATTGAACACCTATCGAATAATAACAACCATTTGCTGATGATTAAAGGTGTCTGTAGTTTCATCAACCTCCAAAGCAATGAAATTTGCAGATTTAATTTCTTTTAATATTTCCTGCTTGTAAATTTGCAACATTGCATCTAGCAATTCGTCATGAATAGTTTTTGAGACGCCTTTGAATTGAGCAAATAAAACAAATGGTTAATTTGTTAGATATCGGCACAATCCCTCGTATTTTGCATAGATATTCTTGGTGAATACTCTATTGTAAGTTCGGATTTCACTTGTGGAAGTATAGTTTATTTGAAGATCAGGAATAGACCTTCCTTTCTTTTTAATTAAAAGTACGAGTATTTCCACAAATAATAGCGTTTTCTAAATGAATTAACACACTATACACTATGAATGCAAGACGTTTACTGAAGACACGATTTCATGTTTATTAACATTATATCTGACCGATTATCATGTACTTTTCGATAAACGAGAGAAAGACTCAATTACGAAATGTAA
Source organism: Endomychus coccineus (assembly GCA_958510875.1). Taxonomy (NCBI): domain Eukaryota; kingdom Metazoa; phylum Arthropoda; class Insecta; order Coleoptera; family Endomychidae; genus Endomychus; species Endomychus coccineus. The sequence continues at coordinate 183,060,801 of OY294068.1, read as the reverse complement.
ATGTGATTGAATGGCACCCAACGTGGGGCTTGATGACTTAATGAATCTCTTCTTTTTATTCAATGGCTCATAAAGACATTGGGTATTTCTGAACCTAGTGATTGGCGAGAATATTATTGAAACATTTCAGCTTCACCATAATTCCTGGCATATTCTTCACAATTCGGGTGAGTAACTGTTTTGACGCTTTATCTTTGAAACTACCTCACCTCATACGTTCATTCTCCATGGAAAGAATCATATAAAACGTCAATAACTTATAACGGTGAGAAATAAATCATTCTGTTCCATGCAAAACTAGCTAGCGTGCTAAGTTCTTGATTTGCATTTGTTTGTAAAGCTGTGGTTTTTTTCCCGGTGATTCATTCATGTAGACGGATTTCTGTGACTCATAAATATATACAGGTAATATTTCTATAGAGTACATTCTTCAATGTAAATACATTTATCATGTTTTCGTGCATTATATATCTAACAGACAGCTGTATTGTTACTTACTATTTTACATACTTATATAGCAGTTCTTATTATAGTCTCATGTACGTGACTGGTGACGAGGGAAGTTTGAAATACTGAAAACAGATAGGTAGTAACGAATAATTCAATAAGTGAATCATGAGGAAGCTATGTCAGCGTAAGCTTTGTTCCAAAGACGTTAATGAATCCATTAACATGGTGAGAGTTCTGCAGGAATACTTGCTCTATTTCTGTGTTGTTTATTGCCGTATTCCAGAAAATGGTAGTTCATTATAAACGAAAAGGAATAGATTTATCTTGAATAGTTTGTTCACGAACTGAAATTCTTAAGGAAACTTGGTTGTCGTATGGAATTTCATATGACAGAAGCGAGATTATATGCTCATCGTTCTCCCACCATTAATGTAGCTTCCTCATGGCAGAGTAGATCTTGATCTGAGGCTGACAATTGCTCATTCACGCTTCATTGTTCACTTACTCAGTTCCGAATGCTGCTTGTCGTGTGTGACTAGAAGATGGAAATTGTAGACAGGGTGTTTCCAAATATTATAAAGATAGCAAGTATGTCTTGGTTTAGGGTAGGGGTCTCCAAACTACGGCATGCGGGCCAAATCCAGCCCGGCAGTGTCATCAATCCGGCCCGCAACAGGTAATGGCTTATTGTTGTTACTGTTGTGGTGATAAGATAAGATAAAAAAAAACAGAATGATAATAACTTGGTTTTATTTACTTGCTACGTAAAGCTTAATGACAAGTATAATACCCAGAAAATGTAACTAGCAAATAATTGAAATGAATTCCACTAACATTATAAACATTATAACATATAACATACTAATGAGATTTATGTAATTGGAATTTTCCATCGACAATAAATAGTTTGTAGTTGTGGACCAATTTTGATTGTACCAATTATTAAAAGACATTCAAGATCCTCAACGGTTAACTTAGATCTGTAAGCATTCTTTGTGTACTTCTTTTAAGAGAATATATTCTCACATAAGTAAGTAGTACCAAAAACAGAAAACACCCCACGAACAAATTTATGGAAATTATCAAATTGTACCAGTGGAAGACTTATAAAATTCCAACAATAATGAGTTTCGATATTTGTTCTTAATTATATCACTGGACCGTGAGTCAACAATTTCCATTTGAAGTTCCAGGGCTATGGTTTCAATGCCAGTATCAAAAGGATTTTGAAAAATCTTAATTTCATTCGCAATGACATCGAAGTCTGAGAAACGAGTATCAAAATTTATCTCCAAAGCACTCAAAGCTTCGATTGCAAAATCGACGGAAAAAACTCAGTCTCAGTAGTGTGGCCGAATATTTCACGTGTTTTGCAATGTGTTTTTTACGTAATTGTGATTGAAACAGTATCATTTTCTGCCGGAACGATTTGATATTAGTGTATAAATCAGGAAGAAGCTGGTTTTCTCCTTGCCCTTTCAAATTCAGTTCATTCCAATGATTTGTCAAATCGACATAGAATGCTAACGTCCACAGCCATTCGCTATTTTGTAATTCGGTAAGAGGGCGATGCTTTTCATTAAAAAAATTCACTGCTTGAAATTCAAAAAAGCGCGGAAGAACTTTCCCGCAACTAAGCTAGTGTACGGCAGTATGATATGGTAAGTCATGTTCTCCAATCTCTTCAATAAACTCGCGGAATATCCGGTGATTCAGCCCAGTGGATCTGATGAAATTAACAACTGATATGACTAATTTTAGAACTTCAGACAATTCCAAACATTTCCCACACAAGGAACCACCATCATTTTGTACAGCCTTTGACACAAGAGCAACCACTCCATTAGTTTTATCACATATGTTTTTGCCTCCATCAGTAGTAATAGTTTCTCTATTGAAGGTTTTTTTATTAATGGCATTTTGAACTCCCTCAAGAATGTCTTCCCCAGTAGTCGTGCCGTGAATACTATCGATATCAAAAAGTTCTTCATACACTTCATACCTTTTACCTACTCCTCGAATAAAAATCAACACCTGAGCAGTATTTAGCACATCCGTTGACTCATCCAAGGCCAGAGATGCCACTCAAGATGACCATTTTTGTCCAGACAGTTGAGATGATATATTTTCTGCGATGTATTCTACCCTCCAAGCCGCGGTGTTTGCTGTCAAACTGACAATTTTAAGTAAATTTACCTTTTCGAGGCACATTACTTTGGCTACTGCAATTACGTATTCTTTGATCATTTCTCCATCGGTGAATGGTTTTTCACGTTTCGCAATTTCAAAAGCCACACGAAAGCTGGTACGAGTTGCAGCCTTGTTCAGTATTGAGTTTCGGAAACAAAGATTGCTGCGGTTACAATATATTTTGAGCAATTTTGAAAATGTTTCGTTTCAATGACGTTTCATGTTATATTCTTGAGAACGGCTATGGTTTCATTGCAAATCAAACATAGTGCCTTCTTACTAAACTCAATTACGAATTATTGAAAGTTCCATTGATGTTTGAATGCTCTGCATTCACTGTCTACATCTCGCTTCTTTTCCATACTAGTGAATCACACAAAAAAAAATACTGTTACGCAGATGTCTTTTAAACACGCACAAACACGTTTTAAGGAGTTACGCACTACTTTATTTCACAACAAACAGTTCCGCTTCCTTCGCCTTCCTTATGCCGACTGACTCGCGGTTGAGCCGCCAGCTCTTTCATATTCCAATTACTGCCATCTAGAAATGAATGGAATACACCATAATTTTCTTGAAATAACGAGATTATTCGCGAATGTTTTATTGGTGTGACCACCAGGTGTCGTCAAGTGTCGTGGTTGTAACAATAAAGTACATTCAGTACACAATAGTAGTTGAACTAGCGAATTTAGCAAGCGTATGCTCTCTCAGGGCGCGTACTCAGCGACTAGTCTAGAAATTATAGATAATGGCAAGAAAATTAAAACGGTTTTGGCCCTTGGAACTGGAATAAACAGTATGGACCTAAGGCTGGGAAATTAGGAGGCTTGGGATATATCGATTTTCTTTAATAATTCACTGATCCTTCTTCACCAACTTCCCTCACTTTATTTTCCTGCATTCTCCTGTGAGTCTCGAGATATGACGTCTTCAACTATACAAAAATATGGTTTTCTGATACGTATTCATTTATTATACACATTTATGTGTTACATTGTCAATTATTTGTGTTATTTTCGTTGTTGCGACGTGGACATTTTTAATTGAAATTAATGCCATAAAGGCGCTCAGTGCTTAGTGCAATTAGTTTGAGGAATCCCGCTGTGTGACGAGAATTAGTTTTCAAACGTCTTCTGATGATGGTCGTGAGACCGAAATGTACGTAATGACGAAAACATATTTGAGATAAGTGTTAATGTCACCTATTTTCCAAGAATTTACACATAATTCATAACTAATTCAAAAATTATTATTATAGAACTTAAAACATACCAGCCATCGGGGATTTGCGATGATGTTTCGGTAGAATCCATTCCATCTGTCGCAATTTCGTTGAAGAGTTGAGCCTGTACTTCAAGCTGACAATACCAGTCTTCGAATTGGATGTCAACTGAAACCACGGTGTCAGTCGTCCGGGTGAATTAACAGACATCAGCGTTCCCAAATTGTTTTTCTGCTGTCTGAATAAGAACACCGTCGTGAATCCATTGGACCCATTCATTGCGCTTGTGACAACCGTCGAGTTTCGCAACGCCACATTGCCATAAGGAAGGCGGAATTTGTAAGCTGGGAACTTCTGAATAGGACCTTCTACAAGAGACACGCCTTGATCCTTGGCTGACACGTTCATTAATTTTAGTATATCCACTTCAACTGGAACAAGAAAGAAAAGATATAATAATACGATACATTCAACAGAGAATAGAATGAAGTGGCGCTTGTGAGTTTATATTATTGTTTCATGGCAGTAGGTTGTTTTCCCACTTATATATCCATTTGTTTTGCTTCGCTTTCAATGGAGACTGGAGCTATCGAGGATTTTACGTGTTCTTGAAAATTATGGACACTTACTTTAAACATCTTTATGTTTCGAGCCTATTATATTGTAATTACTTACACAATGTAGGCAAGAAATAATTAAACATGAAACTTAGAGCATAAAGATAAACTTAGACTTCTTTATTTGCATTAGGTACTAACTACCAAACTTTGAATTAAATGTATGATTTTGAGTTAAACTTCTTTCTCTCTCAACCACCTAAATTCTTTCCACAAATATACTTTGAAATCTTCAGTGGTATGGCCAGCGTCCAGTTGTTCGACGGCAGATAAAATTTTCCGAAGGTCACGTCCGAATTGCGATCCGAAAGCAGGTCCGTGTTGCTCGACCGGAAACACCTTAATGAGGGTGAGTAAGGTAATTAACCTTATAGATACCCGCTTTTATTATGGATGGAATAAGGAATGTTTGTTTCCTGATTTCAAGTTTTCTGCAAATGATAAATATGCATCAGGTTTTATTAAAAACTCAAGAGTGTAGTTATTATAGTTGAATGTTTGTGAAATCATCAATATGAGCGAATATAAGTTGCAAAAATATATTAATATGTATGAAATAATAATTCACAAGTACAAATTGTTCTTAATGATTCAGAAGTGAATTAAAGTATCAGCAATCGTAGAGAATACAGTGTACATACATATATCAGTAAGGAAAATCTCCTCATCTGGAGATTATGGTGGATGGCGAACCAATTCTTAGCATAATTCATGCAATTTTTCCATTGAGACTGCGGACCTGTAGAAGAGCACTTTCTTCTTTGCCAAATGCGGTCACTTTCGCTTCAAATCGGCATCGAATCGATTCAACAGCTATGTATAATATACACCAATGATCGTTTTGCCCTTTTCAAGGTAATCGATATGGACGATACCGTGAGCATCCCAAAAAACTGTCGCCATAACTTTGTTGGCCGATAAACTCTCTTTGGCCTTACTCGGCTTCGATTTGCCAGGACAAGTCCACTGTTTCCACTGTTCTTTGGTGTATGATGTGATGTGATAGATCCATGTTTCGTCCACGGTTACGAAATGATGCAAAAAATCCTTCTTTTCGCTTTTGAACATCGCCAAACACTCCTTCGAAGTTGTCACGTGGTTTCGCTTGTTTTCAACAGAGAGCACCCATCTGGCAGATAGCAGCCTCAGCAATCTTATACACTTTAACTCGCCGATCGTCCATTATCATACCATGGATTTTATCGACAATTTATGGTGTTGTACCCTCAGTTGGATGACCAGAACGTCCGGTGTCCTTTGTGGTCATACTGCCACAACGAAAATTAGTAAACCAGTTGTGAATCGTTACAATCGATGGTGAAGAGTCCCCAAAATGTTTAACAAGCGATGCTTTGGTTTGCATAATGTTTCTTCCATGCTAGCAAATAATGCTTAATCAAGACGCGAAATTCACTTCTTTCCATTTTTACCAAAAGCTTCAAGGTTTGTTGCTTTCTATGAATGTCAAAACAGAACTGAATGACATATCAGTTTGAAAATCCTAATGTGTTCTAGTTAAAGATCATCACAAATGTCAAATGGGATTTCCGATTGTGGCGCTATCTGATTTATTTTTCAGGGGCTTTTACCTTTGCCCTCTGATAACAATAATACCTCATATACACATGGCACACGCAAAAACTGAAGATTTTATAATTTACCACCAACAGTGTTAAGGAATATCAGAAAAAAGTTAGTAGCTATACTCAAACTCATGCTTTCCATCCATCCTCACATTTAAAATATATATAACCCTCTATTTCCAAAAGGAAAAGCTTATGTTACTGAGAAAATATCCAATTCAATTCACTTTAACTCAATTCCATTTAGTTTAATTTGTTTTTCACATACCGTTTCCAGTTATTCATATAATTACAATAGGTACTATTAAAACAAATTCGAATAAGTGTACAACGTAGAAATTAAAATATCACTAAAAAAATGCAACGAAGATTTATGTACTAGATTGCTGATATAAAATAATATTGATCTTAGTAATCTGGGTGACAAAAATTTATTCAGGTATTCAAGATTTCAAATTCATGTACTTAATAACATACAAATGTATATATTACCTTGTACCAATAACATGTAATCAAAATACTAATTCTTATCACTCTGGTAAATTATAATAACATTATATTCAAGTTTGAGATGTGGCTACAGAACCTTTTTATGAGAACAATTCAGTAATACACAATAACACAGTCAAACTCGAAACAGAAAAGCGCGTAAAAAACTTTCTTCTATGGAAAAAAGTTACATAGTCGAGTCAAATAGGTATTTCATTACGAAAATCGAAAGATTTTGATGAAACAAAGTGCATTCGATTCGGGATGACGTCTAAAAAAAAGCTTACCGGTTAGTTTTTTGTGCCAATTTGTTATTTTTTTTTTAAACGAAAAATTGACCAATTTTTGGGTAATTATTGGGAAAATTTAGTGTAGGGTTTTCGGGGTCGCTGATTACTATTCTGAACTCAGATTGGCCAAAATCGAACTCCCCAGCTGGTAATTGGCCACTTTAATTGGACAAAGTGACCATTTTTTTAAATTCCATCAAAAATAGCCTTGAAAAATCACTCGGGGGGTTTTGGGGTCGCTGATTACGATTCGGAACTCAGATTGGCCAAAATCGATCTTCCCAGCTGGTAATTGGCCAGTTTAATTGGACAATATTGATCATTTTTTCTTAATTTCATCGCAAATAGACAGGAAAAATTACTCGGGGGTTTTCGGAGTCGCTGAGTACGATTCTGAAGTCAAATTGTTAGTTTTGATGAAATTTTGGAAATTGGTCAATTTTGTCCAATTAAACCTGCCAATTACCAGCTGGGAACATCGATTTTGGCGACCCCGAAAACCCCGACTAAATTTTCCCAATATTTAGCCCAAAATTGGTCTATTTTTCGTTTAAAAAAAATAACAAATTTGCACAAAAAACTAATTTTTTTCTAGATGTCATCCCGAATCGAATGCACTTTTTCTCATCAAAATCGGTCCATATCTTTCGATTTTCGTAAGTCGGCCTGTTTTAATACCTATTTGACTCGACTAACAGTAAAGCAAATAATTTCTACGTTACGTTGTAGTAAAAACAATTAAAATGTATTGATTTAAGATACGTTTCCAATAACATATGTGTAATATGAGAGCGAATACCTGTATACACATTCAAGATATGAGCACTGTCACAAATTCAAATGAAAATACAATGTTATTCCCCTTGGCATCCCTTCTCAGTAGCCCCTTCTTGAGACACTCTGGAATCTCTATGAGAGCTACCACGCATACTAGGTTCCGAATCATCAATTGTATAAAACATAAATTTTCGGAGGCTTTGCCTGAACGAAGGTATTCTACATATTCAAACGCTCATTTGAGACCTTTTTCAAAGACAATAAAATAATTAATTTTGCCTGTTAATAGCTGTAAGTTTAATATATTGTGAGGCATAGCAATAGCCGAAGTTAATTTGAAGGTAATTGAAATATATTCATGCATGAAACGTTTTACTGAACCGGTTAATTATAGTTCCATCCAATATGTGGAAATTAATTATCTTTAATGGCATTCGTTTAACTCACTAATGAACGCTCCACCACCCGAACTTGTGGTGGATTGAGTAATGCTCGATGTTTTTCTGCAATAAACAGTGGTCGAGTTCAAAAACCTGTTGTTTAGAATATTCAGACCTCTCGTTTTGATTCGTTAAAACTGTTTATTGGTATATTAATAGACTGTGAGAAATAACTGTTTCAATGATTTACAAGTACATCTGTCTGATATGAAACAAGCACGAACTTATTGAATTATCATAACAGAGTGAGTCTGAGATAAACTTAAGCTTCTTGCACTCTAAATTGTATGTGAGTGCCTACAACCTCATCGTATATGTTGATATTGAATTTAATATGCCAGAAAATACATACACACCACTTTTTACAAACTATCTCAATTTCACAGAACAAACATAGATACTATCTAGGATATTCTATGATCTTGTTGTGAAGTCTACATTGGTGAAACCGGACGTATACTGGGTACTCGAGGCTGAGAGCTTCTTGAAGTCTGCACTTGGTTGCTTTCTATGAATTTAGTATTTTAGTAAATTACGTATTATGAATTTTCTACGGAATTTAATTCCATCGATGAAGACAAACACATTTGAAAGATTTTTATACACAGAATCATTGAAACTTCAGTGAAAAGATTCACAAGCATTAGTTTTGCATTTTGATGACATATTTATCAACCAAGTAATCAACTAATCTAATATCGTTGGGTATATATTCATTTGAATCACCTACATCTTTTAGATGTAAGACATAAGCCCAAAATTGAGTTTCAACCAACGCCCAGTTTCACGTCGTGATTCTTGTTTTCAATTACCACGGATCAGTTTCAAATTTTCCGGTACCAGGATTGTGCGAATGAAAGCGAAGGGCAAGTATTTTGGTGTTAGAACATAAAGAGCAGCAAGGTGAATTATCTCAAAATCTTCAACCACTTCTGTAACAATAGAATTTACATGGTTTTTTCACCAATCCAAACAATTTTTTATATGTCATAGTAGTCTTATCAGGTAATCGACAAAATGAAAGAGGTACATACATATCCATGGCTGATTAAAAGCTGACAAAAGTATTTGGTGCAGTTGACAGTACCCAAAGAACTTACGCCCGAAGAAGACGCCCGAAGAAGTTACGATACTAGCGCTTTCATAATTGACAAGAATAAAGTTTTCGTCTTTGCTTGTGATTACATTAATATTCGAGAGAATTTCATGCTCTTCACTGTTGTCCTTCAGTAAACTGAGAAGTACCTATATTTTGTCGGGCATTGTGGATATTATGCTTCATGTAATTCGAAGTGAATTACAAACGCATCCTGTGTTGTATCAATAGACAAACTTTTGATTCTCCAGATTGAACAGTGATAACAGGCTTATTATTTTCAGACAGCTGTTTTGCTCATTTCATGAGCTGGTCAGTGGAACGAGACATACGATGAAGTCACTGATCAGCAATCTCCGGCAGTGACATATCTATCACCTTCGAAAATGTTTCGCGAACCTAGATGTTCCAATACCATCTGTCGGTTAGCAGATGTTCAATTGAGAATGTTATCCACAATGCCACGCATTGATAATACAGTTATCGCAATTCAAGGAATCGCCGCGAAATCTGTTGGAAATACTACAACCAGGTGAGGCCCCGAAAACAAACTATTGACAAACACGAGATGTGTTTGTAATTCACTTTGCATTGTTTTAGGACTGTCGTCTTGCGTCAGTGTTTCCAAGTGTTTACCCGTCGATTCCTTGGATTGCGAGAACTGTATTATCAATGCGTGGCAATGTGAATAATATTCTCAGTGGGACATCTGCATTTCGACACAGTGTCGCATTGACCCTTGTGGGCGCCCCTAGGTACAACAGCTTTGGGGACCCTGAGCCACCCCTCGTCCTGCAGTTACAAATTAATACAAAACCATTGTATTAAACTTCGAATGATTAGAAAACATTTAAGCAATTCAGTAATGTTTAATATACGAAATATATTTTTATTTCTTACAAGATTAATTTTCTGTTAATATTGAATAATATATAAATAATGAATATTACATACGAGTAGAGCTTACATTTTCCTAAACAAAACTATTCTTTGTTGGTATCACATATATGAGGCCACCCACTACTGAAATTTAAAATTTTCTCAATAATTTAGGCATTGACATAGCTTATAATACACAGAATAATTGAGCTAAGTTTATAAAAAATTATAAAGATAAATCATCCGAAGAAGACAAATGTGGGGTTTACAAACTGACATGTGGGTCTTGCCCTAAGATATACATTGTTGAGACAGGACATTCAAAAAAACGGATAGAGAACATAGGCGTAGTTTCATCAATAATAAATCTGATCCATCCTTTGCAGAACATGGAATTTTGGAAAACCATAACTGTAATGATGATTCAAGCAATTAATTTGCTTGAATCCCTAGAAATTAATAAATATAAGAAGTTCGATATCCTATCGAACGATCAACAAATACTTAATAACGTTCCCTTGTAAAATTTGAATAATTAGATTTTCGGTTTGCTACCACTTTATCTTTTAATCCCTCAATGGGTTAAGTCCAATTGAGTAGAATTCCAATAACCATCTATCCTAGGATTATCATCAAAGTTATGTATCAGGTAGCTCTTTTGTAGTAAGTTAGCACTTTGTAATATTTGTTTGAAAGCGAAACTATAGTTTAATAGTTATTCTGGTTAGTTTAGAACGAATTTTCATCACTTAATGGATAATTCTATTCAATTTACCAAATATGAAACTTCAATGCGTGTTCTAGATGACGGGTTGAGAGACGCTGTGTCTGCTCTGTTTCGCGACGAAACCAAGAGGTCAAAACAGTTGTGCGGATCTATAAAGTTGAGTCCACTGTATGCATAACCCAGATAAAGATAAAACTCTGAAGGTTTCACCTTTCGCTGAAAGCTTTCGTCGTTTCACTTCAAATCACACGTGGATAATCCAAATGTCAAATGATGAAAATGTTAAGACGTCGAACCTCTGGGGTGTAAAATGTGAATGGTATTAGGGAGGGGATGAATCGATTGAATATTCATAAGCTTCAGCACTTTTCAAACTGCAGTTCCAACAGTTGTAAACCTAACAATCCTCGAGCTATATCCATTAAACCTCTCCACTTCAATGAGTCACCATTCTACGAACAACTTGAAGCGAGTGGATTATGTGGAACAACATACATTGGATTTCTATCATGTAATTTAGTCAAAGAGGTTATAGCACCGGTGAGGATTGTCGATAGGAGTGAAAGCTTGCAAAACTCATCCAGTAAACTTCAGTTGAATCGTTGTGTCGAACAGCTTAGATTACAAGTCTGTTTAACATAATTCAATTAGTTTTATTGATCTTTTGTTTTGCTTTGACCAGTGTTCCATACCGTTGGTTTCAGCGAGAAGGGTGTAAATACCTTTATTTACTTAAATAGCGAACTCGGTGTTTAATCTCTCCAATTACACCTCGGAGATCCAAATTACACCAGATTATTCGGATCGGAATTAATTTGAATATCTATCATTGGAGAAATTATACTAACGGCATGAATATTGAACTTCTATTTCACTGTGTATTATGATGTAGGAGAATTAGAAACAAATGAATATATGAATATACTCATTTACCTTATGTTGGCTTTCGCCAGATGAAAATGATAAGGTATCTCTAGTCCAGATCGATCAGTAATGTCACAAACTTATAGTTCCAGACAGCTGTTTCACTGTTCTCATAGAGCTTATTAGTTGAACAATGTCAGGCTAATTAATGATCTGTTACCCAATTCGCGACTCTAGCTTGTTAACAAAATTATTAGGATCTTAAAATAATACTCGGTTAATTGAAAGCAAGCTAATCAAGTGCCCTATTGCTGAATTTCGGGCTCTGTAATTTATATTAATGAATCATGGCTGCTGCCAATTTAAAAAATAGTTAGAAGGATCCACATTAAAAATCATTTCAAACCAAAATAACATTTGGATAATTAAAATATTTAAGGTTGAGTAATTTATTTAAAAAAGTAGGTGCTGCTAATTTGTCGAATATTCAGCTAGAAACACATTAAAATATGAAAATTTCTCAAAATAACACTTTGATATTCCTGAACTTAAAGCGCAGTAATTAAAAAAAATCATTGCTGTTGCCAATCCAAGTAATAGTTCTTAGGACCCACATTGAAAGAATATCAATGTCTCTGAATGGTACTTGGATGATTGACGGCTAATTAATTCCGTGTTGCCCAATTTAAGTTTGTAGTTTGTTAACAAAATTATTAAGATCGCAAAATAACACTTGGTTAATTGGAAGCTAATTAAGTTCCCTATTGCCGAATTTTAGGCTCTATAATTTATATTGATAAATCATTGATGCTGCCAATTAAAAAAAATTAAAAAAAATCATCTTTTGAAATCAAAATAACACTTGCATAATTAAAAAGTAATTAAGTGCCTCTTTCCGAGGTTAGGTAATTTATTTAAAAGATAGTGAGTGCTGCTAATTTGTGATATACTTAACAGGACCCACATTGAAAAATTATTAAGATTTCAAAATAACCTACTTTGCTAATTGAGTGTCATACTGAGGAATTTTCCTTGCAATGGATTTGAGAAAAGCATACCAATTCGAGAAATGAAATAGTTACTTAGCAAGACCCACATCAAAAGATTATTAAGATTCCAAAATAACACTTAGATAATTGGCTAGTTAAGTGTCCTATTGCTGGATTCAAGGCTCTGAATTTCAAAAATAAACACAAATTAGTCCACACCAGCTTCAAGGAGGGTGATATGATACCATAGCTGATGTGGTCAAGAGGGTTTCAATAAGTTCACAAAAGTTTATAGTTCTAAAGGAAATTATAAACCTGTCAAGATGGATAACCAATAAAGGACGGAAAACGAATGCAAGCTATATGATAAATGTTAATGTCAACCATCTGTAGATGTTTAGGTAGTGAGCTCTCTTTTTCCAAGCTCATTGTTGATCTGAATATGGAATATTTATACGATTCCCTTTCATTAGTTACATAATTAAACAAAATGTATCACATGTAAATTGGAACGTAACGTAGTATCTTATCATCAAAATTGTAATTAAATATAGTCTTGATTATAGTTGAAGTAATATGTACATTCAAATCGGTTAGTAACATTTAGAGAAGGACAGATAGGTTCAGAAATCCCCACCGAAAACGTTCTGAACTAGAGTATTCAAGGAGGAATCTTACTGATTATTGTTTCAACAATTCAGGGATCCTTTTACGAATTGAAGATAAGTTCTTGAGAAAATTGACACATTACAAATACCAAGGACAATGCATGAAACCTTCAGTTATATTTTCTAGCTTGAATTAGTCTTTTGAGAAATCACGTGACAATCAGTTAATTTAAATTAATTTAACTTAATAGTTACTTCAGAGTATTTTTGGTAAGAAGGGTGGATTTCGCGAAATCAGAGTTGTTTTAGATTTTCAATCAAAGTTTGTTGTTCTCAGTATTTATTCAAGTTCCAGTTCAATAATATATTCGAATCAGTTCATTCAGTTTCGATCCCCTAGGTTCATCCTGGTTGAGTATCAATTTTATAATCTTAGTTATATTCCTGTCTTTTAACTTTTAGGTTTTCTAGGTTTGTTTTATTCGAGTTTAGATTTTGATCCTATTTTTTATTGTCATTAGTAATAAAGTTAATTATAATATTCTTTCATTATCAATTGTCATAATCATTGTTTTATCATTATTAATTAAATCATTATTTTCATTACTGAATTTCATTGTTGTTGTTGAGTACCAGTTTATATGATTATTATTAGCGTTTACTCTTTCACTTACCTTCCATTGTGTTAAAGTCTTTAGTGCCTTGTGAAATGAAAGGGTAGGTGTCGATGATATTTTTCACATTTGTTTTGGCTAATCTGGCTACCAATGATTGGGATCAAACTTCAACGTATCATGGTTCTCTAAATTAAATAGCCACACTGTAAATAAATGAAAAGATTGAGGATTAGGAATATTATAAATTCCTTAAACAATGTTTTATAGAGTTTCAAAAAGAGAGAGCCATGTTACAGTGACATGAATAAAATATTTATATGAAAACATTTTTGCGTTTCCACAAGCATGTAATTTGATTCCGACAGTAATCAAGTGAATAGAATTTAGTGGATTATTCTATATGATCGTTTGGGTATAATTTTTCAAATAAGTATGTTTTATAACCGGTAGAAGTATTGCCATGATCACAGTCTTGCAATGGGGCTGAGAAGTTCGTCATATTAATGTCGAATAAATTAGGAAATAATACTTGGATACATATAATTTAGTGTACCTGAATCACGTCCAATTATGTTAGCTCCTAAATTGAAAAGATGAGAGTTCAGATGAATTTTCCACTACATCCGTCGAAAGTTTTCAGAATGAAGTTCGTATACTGCAAATAATTTTATTAAGACGTAAGATGTTACTCGAGTTTTCCGGCTCTAGATGAGTCGAGATACAATTCGTTTGTAAAATTCATTATGAAGGCTGTGAGACAGAATAATCGAAATACGAAATTAGCTAAACAGTTGTAATTCCCGGAAAACCTGTTTCAGTCACTTGAAAATAATTGACGTTAAAGCTTCCATGACATGAAGCTTCTTGTTTGCTAAATTTGGGAAGTTAATTAAAAGATCTGATTATGTCTCTGTCTGATGTAATAGAAACTGCTGCTTCAGTAAGCGTCTACTTTGCTTTGACGAATATTCTGTCTCAATTCATAGACGTAAAACATTGACTGTTATTTCGCAACTCCAAACGTTCCGATTGAACCAGAAACAAGTTCTATTGTAATTGACAATGGAAATTGGTGACAAAAAAGTGAACTCTCCCAACATAATTATTGAGAGTATAAAGAACTGTTTAAGTGAAGTACCACCAATAGTTGCAATTTATTCCGCGTTTAAGTTCATCATTACTAATACTCGAATTATAGGCAATTTTTCTTAAACGCTCCGTTGAGGGTGCATATATATATATATATATATATATATATATATATATATATATATATATATATATATATATATCTATATGCACCCTCAACGGAGCGTTTAAGAAAAATTGCCTATAATTCGAGTATTAGTAATGATGAACTTAAACGCGGAATAAATTGCAACTATATATATATATATATATATATATATATATATATATATATATATATATATATATATATATATATATAAAAAAAGACTTCCCGGTGTCCCTTTACCACCTAAATCAATAATTACTAAGTGGAGAAAGTGGCTCGAAGCAGTTTTCTTTTACTTCGAACACTGCAATGAAATAGAAGTAGTAATGTCAGAATTTGATAATGATATTTCTGAAGCAATTCTGGAAGCAAAAAAATATTAAAAAATCCGAAACTGAAGCAGCAACTCACATACATCAATTACAATTATAAATTAATAGTTAGCACAATTATCTTATCAGAAAAACAAGGGGTAAATTTATGTGAGTCAGTTAAATTAATAGATAATTTAAAGTCAAAAATTAAATCAGCACCTGGAAGCAATGGTCAATTAATTTATAAAAAAATTAAATATATTTTTGACAAGAATGAAGGTTCCTCGTTTTTATCTGATGTTGATAAAATTTTCGATGGAACATTTTCCCAAGAATTACAAATTGATTCAGATTTATTATGCGCTCTTAAATATGCTCCAATTACATCTGTCGATGTAGAGCGTTCATTTTCAATGTACAAATTAATTTTAAGTGATAGAAGATTTAAAACAGAAAATATAAAAAAGCACTTAGTTGTAGCTATTGATGATAAAATTTCAAATGGTTATAACCTGTTTCAGTCACTTGAAAATAATTGACGTTAAAGCTTCCATGACATGAAGCTTCTTGTTTGCTAAATTTGGGAAGTTAATTAAAAGATCTGATTATGTCTCTGTCTGATGCAATAGAAACTGCTGCTTCAGTAAGCGTCTACTTTGCTTTGACGAATATTCTGTCTCAATTCATAGACGTAAAACATTGACTGTTATTTCGCAACTCCAAACGTTCCGATTGAACCAGAAACAAGTTCTATTGTAATTGACAATGGAAATTGGTGACAAAAAAGTGAACTCTCCCAACATAATTATTGAGAGTATAAAGAACTGTTTAAGTGAAGTACCACCAATAGTTGCAATTTATTCCGCGTTTAAGTTCATCATTACTAATACTCGAATTATAGGCAATTTTTCTTAAACGCTCCGTTGAGGGTGCATATATATATATATATATATATATATATATGTAGAACTGGATTCTCGGGTATTGATCCGCGTTGTGTGGTTTCGGTCCTCAAAAGGACCAATTTCACGACGTTTCGGCAAAGTCGCATTTGCCATCTTCAGGTGATTCGACCGTAGAGTCTGGAAAATCTAGGCGAACTGTTCGCCTAGATTTTCCAGACTCTACGGTCGAATCACCTGAAGATGGCAAATGCGACTTTGCCGAAACGTCGTGAAATTGGTCCTTTTGAGGACCGAAACCACACAACGCGGATCAATACCCGAGAATCCAGTTCTACACATTACGTCCGCGAGAACCTAAGAAGAAACATATATATATATATATATATATATATATATATATATATATATATATATCTATATGCACCCTCAACGGAGCGTTTAAGAAAAATTGCCTATAATTCGAGTATTAGTAATGATGAACTTAAACGCGGAATAAATTGCAACTATATATATATATATATATATATATATATATATATATATATATATATATATATATATATATATATAAAAAAAGACTTCCCGGTGTCCCTTTACCACCTAAATCAATAATTACTAAGTGGAGAAAGTGGCTCGAAGCAGTTTTCTTTTACTTCGAACACTGCAATGAAATAGAAGTAGTAATGTCAGAATTTGATAATGATATTTCTGAAGCAATTCTGGAAGCAAAAAAATATTAAAAAATCCGAAACTGAAGCAGCAACTCACATACATCAATTACAATTATAAATTAATAGTTAGCACAATTATCTTATCAGAAAAACAAGGGGTAAATTTATGTGAGTCAGTTAAATTAATAGATAATTTAAAGTCAAAAATTAAATCAGCACCTGGAAGCAATGGTCAATTAATTTATAAAAAAATTAAATATATTTTTGACAAGAATGAAGGTTCCTCGTTTTTATCTGATGTTGATAAAATTTTCGATGGAACATTTTCCCAAGAATTACAAATTGATTCAGATTTATTATGCGCTCTTAAATATGCTCCAATTACATCTGTCGATGTAGAGCGTTCATTTTCAATGTACAAATTAATTTTAAGTGATAGAAGATTTAAAACAGAAAATATAAAAAAGCACTTAGTTGTAGCTATTGATGATAAAATTTCAAATGGTTATAATGTTTAATTATTTACTTATTATTAGTAATTAATTAATTATGGTGTAAGAGGCATTTTGCCTATATTGCCTATATGTTAAGAGTTCTGTTTATATAAGCGCCTTTTTCTTCAATTTTTGTTGCCTATAAATCCGAGCTTCAATCATTACAGTTGAGAAATACTTTCTGGGCTCTATTTTCACATAACCCACCTCCTTTTCATATTTCTCTCACTAGATCAAAGTAGTTCGTATGTTGTGGTTGATTCTATGACGGGAAATGTTCGAACTCAGCGATGGGAGAAGATTTGGCCAACGCCGACTTCGAAGGAGATTAAAACAGGAGAGGATTACCACAAATAAGGAACACGTAAAGTTTAATATATTTTGTAAAGGGTAACTCTTCTACTACTACCATGCGTAAAGTTTCCAAAGAGACAATTTATATCTATATGTATGAGAGGAATATTTCACCATCAACATTATAGAAAAATCTTGGCTTTCGGATGGATTGCGCGTCACAAAAGCACGACTTGATGCCGACGTTTAGCCAAACATCACAGGTGGCATCTTCAAGGCAGGCTTGAGGCTTGAACTGAAACTGATTCTTCTGGTTTCTGTTGTCGTATTCATTATAGGAAAAAATCCTTCATGCTACACAATTCACTGCTTTTATTCCGGAGGTTAACTCCGTTCTGGCACCTGACCCTGCCGTTGTGTGATCATGTGCGATGTGAAATTTTCGAGGATGGGTTTCCAAATGATGGGAAGGTGATATCCTGAATCATGCTTTAGATTATTTCGATGTACCAGGATTTCTATAGCTTCAAGGATTTTTCGCTGAAGTTTGGGGCTCGGACTAGGATTTTAGAATTTTCGAAAGGGATTTGATGATTAGCGTCAAATTTGTGTTCAGCAAGTGCAGATCTATTAGTGTCAAGAAGCCTCGTACAGCGCTCATGTTCTTTCACACGAGTAGCTACTGTACGACCTGTTTCACCAATGTAGACTTTACCACAAGAACAGAGAATGTTATAAACACATTCTTCCTGGAGATGAGGTGTAACCGTCGACCTCAAAATCTGGCTTTTAAAAATTCAACCATATTCAAATTCAAATATTAATATGAACTCACACTTGTGTGAGTCAATTATTTTTTTATTAGTGTTGAGATTTGTTTCTGTCAATTGTTCAAGCTAGAGTAAAACGTGAACGTAACTCGTCTCTTTATCTGACTTTTATGATGAATATTGGAACTAAAATTGAATTTTTGCTCGTTTTGAGAATGAGTAGCTTCCTTTTTACCAGAATCTGTATAAGTGACATCTAACTTTTGAAAACTTCTACGCGGTCTTCTCGTTTTAAATTAATAAATTCACCCTAGTGTTGAGAACAGGTGCTAGCTTGCAGACGATATTGAAAGTGAAATTGAAATATGAAAATGTCAGTGCTTGGAGTAAACAATGCATATTTTGGTTCATATTTCCTGCATGATATTGACGATGCGGAGAGTTGGTGCAGTGAAAGCTTTTTTGCGAAGTCGCAGTTATAAATCATCTATGAAATTCCATGAAAATGCTGAATATCATAAATTACATTCTTGTTATTGAGTTTGTAATAAATGTTTAGTAACACTAGATTATTTGTGCACGTTCAAAATAGGGAGGAGTTAAGTTAAAATATGCAATATAAACTATCTCGTCGTTGGATAAGTTATAGGATTACAGAGATAGTTTTGAAATTGTGCTTTTACTTTATATTAAGCTGATTTGCTCGCATTCTGTTGAGAATATAATCTCTACAATTTTACTACTGGCATTAAAGTTAATAAAGTGAATTAACTGTACTTTGTTATTTGATAGCATTCGTATATCATTCAAAAGTTTATGGAGAAAGAAACTTCGCAACTTTCTGCTTTGTGCACACATTTCGAAACAATGCGAATAACTTGGAAATTCTAAACATTGAAGAATTCACCACTTTTACCGACTGAATTACTCAATAAACTTGGGAATCTTTTCCAGCGAAGCTGGCACGATCAGAAATAAATTGAAAATCGTTAATTCCTTGTTCTCATTGTGATTTTCAGAAGCGTTATTGATTGGATTATCATGATTTTGATGCCTTCGACCTAATGGAGTTCGAAGCTCTTCGATAACTTTGCAGCCATCTATCATTGTCAAACTAATCTCTATATTTGACATAGGTAGCTAAGAGAATGAACTTAGATTTGTAAATAATAAACAGGTGACCCAACAGTCAACATCATCATTCGGAGGGCGGATATGGCAACTATTAGGTACTGACCAGAACATCACAATATGACCTTAGTAACACATCGTTAGTTTTTGAGATATTCGAACTTTCAATAATTTCTTGGAAATAAACGCCTTTGATCAGTTTTTCGAGTGCTACAGCTGCTAAGTTCAATACTCAAGATTCTGATGTTTATTATGCAACCCTATTCTCAAATACAGTCCGAAAAACTACTATACCTATAAAAAAAACCTTTTTGCCTTGGCCGGAATATACGGTTCCGGACTGAAGACTGATATCGGTTTGTATTATGATTCTTCATTGAATGAACATACATATCTTGTTAAAATATATATCTGATGAACACAATTGATTGATAACATATGTCATTATCATTATCATTAATTGCGGTCCTTAATGCCTAAGCCGAAGCCCTTTGCACCCCCTGTCACACAAGGGTCAGGTAGCTTAGTGGTAGAAGCATCGATATTTTAATCACTGGGGCTGCCGGTCGGGGGTTCGAATCCAGCTATTGTGGAATTTTTCCGATGGCCCGAGAAAGTGGTGACGCAAGATACAAGAGGCTGTCAAGCCCAAGTGTTTAGTGTGTATATCTGAGGTGATTAAAATTCAGACTCAGGGACTCCCACACTACCTTATAGGATGTTACAGGACCATAAGCTACCCATAAAGGGTTTCAATCATCTCGCAACACAAAAAAAGCTTGTCACGTGTCACCCAGGGGAGTGTTTACAAGGCCACCAAAGGGCAGTTCCCACACGAGAGTGTTGACCATGCTCACCAGGTTAACGTTAACTATAAAGAGTTCACACTGTGGATATGCTATAACACTTTTGATAAGAAATGATAACCCTTATCTACTAAAAATACTATTAAAGTACTGAGGACCTTTCGGCTTCCGTGTAGCCGAAAAGTCCTCAGTACTCCAATGGTATTTTTAGTAGATAAGGGTGATTATCTCTTATCAATAGGATTAACGTGTCACCTACTGGAGAGGTTCCCACTCACGAGTGTTCACCTATCAACCAGAGATGCGGTTCCCGCCCGAGAGTGTTCACCATTCTCCCCCAGGTAAACGATTCCTAAAGACGTTAACACCAACTTGATGATATATTATTTAAACTTTGTCCTAGTGAAACGGCTCCCTCTTGATGGTATTCACCTGGCTTCAAAGTTGTATCGTGGTGTCATCCCGTCCGTTCTCATTGAGTAGATGATTGTTTAACGTGTTGATGCATTCCCACGCCAGCTTCGGTGTCATTCTCAGCGCTATTTGCGCACAGGGCGTTATTGCCAGTATCTCCGCTGAAGAGTGGTGGCGTGTATGCCCAGAGGTATAGAAATACTTTTACCTTGGCCCTTTCGGTATATCCCTGCTTCCTCCAGCCCATGGTTTCTGGCTCCATCAGTGAACCAGATATGTCATAATAACTATTGTTTTCCATGTCTCTATATAACTATGAGGATATTACTTCTCCTACACTTAATTATACATTTAGACATTTTATTCACTTTAGTTCACACACATAATTCCGGAAGTACGTTGGTGGCCGACGTAGTCTGTTCGAATGACGAATTGTTGCAGAAGGTGCAAGACATTGATTCTGTTAGTCATCCTGTGTTTGAGCGGGAATAGGCAAGTTATTTGAGGTATGAATAACTGCTGGAGGATTATTCTGTTGGTTAATAATTATTGGCGGAAGCTGATAGTGTCGATTTGTTCTTATTTGTTCTGAAGAAAAGTAACCTTTTTTTTTCATGGATACATCTATTTCAAGGGGTTTGAAGTATAAGTTAATAGTATATCCTGCTCCGTAGTCAATTGAAAATTTTTGTGGTGTGTCATTGTAGCTTAAAATTTTTTCGAATCGGATAAATTTTGGATTTTGAATATATCCTTAATTCTATTTATACCGAATGAGTCATTGATCTCTTCTTGAACGACATTTGTATTTGATTTATATTTAGATTTATCATCCTACACTGTATTAACACAAATCCTTCTCAAGTGATCACTTTTATCACGAGCATTTTAAATTTGTACTATTGATTCTGCTTCTTCCGCATCTCAAGCAGAGTTCATCGATCCCTGAGTGTTTATAATTGAGTCTTGATCTTGATTCAGACCTATTACTTGGCACAGAGTTAGATATATTTCGAGGATTCTGTTGATTGTTATTTTGATAGTTATTATCCCTTCTAGATTTGATCCGAATTCTATTGATAAAGCCACAATTATAACTTTTTAATACAACGAATGAAGATGATTCTCCATTATCCATCTTCGATGCTTCTGAAGCGAGAGCTTTCGTTACAGTTTTATAAAAATTTTCTTCAGTTGGACAGTAGCAACTGATCGCTGAAAGGATTATTGAATTTTTTTATCTGGCATTAGATATACGTCGAAGTATAAGCTAGGGAAGTATTGCGAATTCTAGTTTAAGCTTCGAATGTTGTTGGCAAAGATTATTTGGTTTTAAATGATCAAGTACTTACGTGGTAGCACGCTAGCTGGAGATTTGGGATTTGGATGATGTTGTCCATGATCTTCTATTTCATTTTCTCTAACGTCGAGTCCAAATACGATGACAGAATGACACAATGAAACGAAACACCATACGTGCCAATTATGCATGTTTGCCTGAAACGGAAATAATTAACGTTCAATAATAAATAATTGTCTTTCCTTATCAAAATCGATTATTAAAATTTGAAAACGTATCCCATATTCTGTGCGATAGGTGTGACAATCAAACTATTCCATGTGCCTTAAGATTTTCACCACGCAAACTTTGGATTCTTATTTCATAATTCATAATTAGTAATTTATTGCAACAATTTTTCTAAATATGTACTAAGACCAGACCACCAATATTTCTTCTAACAGCTCGCAATACATTATGAAGAGTTGATAGTTCATATATTGGTTGAGAACCTAAAGGTACAGAAACCGTTTTTCCCAGCACTGTAATTCTACCTACATTTACATCGTGTTCTGGGTAAGCTGCTAAATCGGCATCCACAACAATAAACTACGCCTGCAGAAACATATACACCCGTAGAACATGTAATGTCGTCGGTTTCGCAGCCATGATGTTTTTCTCCGAGTTTAAGGATTTAGTTTTGATTCATATTGCGAATCATTTGTATTGATAGAGGTATCAGTAGTGTACTCACAGAGTTTTATTCACATGTACCTATTCGTAGAATGTGTTTTTTATTCTATTTTAGCTAGCCATGTTTTGAGTTGCTTACTTAATAAATTGACTCCAATAATACCATAATAATTATTAATCTTTAGATAAAACGACATATTCCTCTTATTCATCCAAAATAATTATATACTTTATGAGGTTCAAAACGAAACTTATATTAGATATTTGACTGGCATTGTGTGACTGTAAATGTATTAGCTTTCTGTGAAGTAAGCGTTACCTGCTGTCTTGTTATCTCTCTGTGGTTTGTCTCGGATAGTCTCCTCTATTATAGAGATCGGTGGTACTGTGATTAACCATCCATCTATATGCAGTCTGTCATGTTAATGTTGGGTGATTATGTAAGCTGTCAAAAAGTTAAAATATATCGATTCCCTTCTACCCACTCTGGGGTTGAATTCTCATATGATGCCAGAACCGTATGAGAAACCTACGTGAAATTTCTTGTCGGTCGCTTTATGTGTTGGGAGAATTCGTAGAAGAAGTTCATTATTTAAGTATCCTTGCACAATTCCCTATAATCTTCCAAACTAATTTGAAAATACCTGCCCATACATATTTAGGGGAAAAGGTGTCAATCTGGAGAAATTTCAAGGGACGTACAAGCGCAAATTTGGATGGCAACACTGCGGCATTCGATTGTGTGGCCAAAGGACGGCTCGAAACCACTCCCCTACACAATGAAGAACTGAATATGTGATCTTTTTTATGGAATGAACTGAAAAAATAAGAACCCTAGAACACACCATTATTTTAAATTGCTGTCCCTTTATGCGTATTTGGAATAAAATATTCAGTTTCAATCTATGAGAAATGATATCAAGAAAGTCTCTCAGTACAAGATAACTTGAATCATATATTAACAAAGTTGCATTCTTGAAGTTTCATTAAAGCCACCGAAAGCATTTTTCTCGCGTATACTTTTCAGTCTTTTCAAATTTATTACCAGACGTAATACGTGATTTCCACTCTGAACGTGCAGAAGCGTGACTGAAAACGTAATAAGAACGTTTCCTTCTATTTTGATTTTCCATATTCGAAGAAACGAGAAAAGTGTACGTTCCCATTTCAGAGCCCATTGATTGCTTTCATGTTTTTGTTTTCTGCGAAATGCGATAGAAATGTTAATAAATAAGTGATATTGTTTGTGCGGAAACGATTTGGTTTCGTTACGTGTCGTTGATTTGAAATGGATTTCTCGTTTCGTTATTGCGGGCAAATGGGAAATGTTGTTGGCATTCAACGTTCGAGCAGTGGCGTTTGAATGCGATAGTAACTGAAAATATCAAGATTCACGCGTGTAGAAGTTGACTGAAGATTTTTCACGCTTTCTTATTTCTGGAATAGGTTTTTGATCTCAAGGTGATTGAAATGACAATTATTCTCGTTCAATAGAACCATTTAGGAACTGAAAAATGTAAGTAACAGATTGAGGTCGGAAGTTGAGAATACCTAGATTAATTTTTGTACAAATCGGATTTTGAACGGATCAAATTGGTATGCCTTCACATTCAATACCCACAAGAGGCCATACATATCATAAAGCTTATGTTGTAA
The DNA here is from genome assembly GCA_958510875.1 of Endomychus coccineus. Taxonomy (NCBI): domain Eukaryota; kingdom Metazoa; phylum Arthropoda; class Insecta; order Coleoptera; family Endomychidae; genus Endomychus; species Endomychus coccineus. The sequence goes on along the minus strand of OY294068.1, from coordinate 183,036,296 downwards.
AGAATTGTTACGATGTAAGTTTTCAATCATCACGAATATAAAGGAAGGAGCAACTATGAGTAAATTCTTGGAAAATAGGTTACCACGCTTACATCTATCATATTTCTGTGTTTACGTGCGTTTCTGCCTCATGATCATCATCACAAGACGTTTGTAAACTGTATCACATCAACAAAGGGAGGGATTTCTTGAATTAAGCCCCAAGTAAGTACCTACAATGTTGAGCAGATGTGTTTTTAATTAATTAAATTTGTATAAATTTGACTCAATGATTGTATATCGGTTCTACTATTTAGCGAATTATTCGTTTTATATGACTCGTTTCCAGGACAGATATTTTGTAATAATTGGTTTTTTTGGCTAAAATTAATAACATTTTTATAATCGAACTGATGGTTATAATCAAAACAATATTTAGCAATGGCAGTGGGATTTTTAAGTTTATGTTTCTGGTGCTTTACTTATGGTCATTTATTATTTTGCAAATATTGTCTAGAGATTCCTGTATAAGTCACATCGCAATCTGTGGTTTGTTTATTCTTAGGCATTAATGGTTTTGGATTTGAAAAGTTTTCATCAACACTGTTAGTAGATCCATGCTCAAGAATAATAAATGGTGTCATACTTTTTCAAAAATGTCTAAATTCTGTCTGAGGTCTCCGGAATATATGTTAATGTTACAAAATCATCTTTATTACCGTTTAATATTATTGATTTCGATGGGTATCCAAACAGAACTGAATGACATGTCAGTCTGAAAATTTTAATGCGTTCTAGTTAAAGATGATACCTCACAAATAACACAGGATTTCTGATTGTGGCGCCATCTGTTTTATTTATCAAGAACTTTTCACCTTGCCCTCGTACATAAAGAGTTATTGAACACGGGGCTGACTACGATTTCATATAGTCAATTGCTAATTAGTAATAACAACAATACAAGTTCTTTACAACTGAGGGATTAGAATATAATAACTAGTTTGCGACAGGCTGCTTGTGAGGGAAGATATTATGGAACGGAGAATATGAAAAATCTACCTGATTATTAAGTAAAAGGTTACTGTGCTAGTAATTTGAGAAGCAAACTGAAATCTGAATGCGAAGCGTACATAACTTTCATCCCCAAGGTTTGTAGCGTGAAAGGTCGCTGAACACCTAACATAATCAATCTCAGATCTTTTTGAATTGGAATGGGTCTTATAAACCAAGGAATCGTATTCGTCTTTCCTGCTATGCTCAAACTGCAGAAATGAATGATAACGAAGATACAACTTTGCGAATCTTAGTGCTTAGGTGATGGAAAAATATAATTCTACAACGGTAAGCGTAATTGCCTCCCAAGTTCATCGAAATCACTGGATCATCTTTCTACATTCAGTAGATATTTTTAGTGGTTGTTTGTCATTTTAATGTAATGTACATCGATTCATGAAATAAAAACTTTTTGGTTTTAAATTCTTGTCGATAACTTGAAGAAACATAGTCCAATTCATAAGTTGTTTGTTTAACGAAATAGTACATATGTGATAAAACAAGGTCAGATACGGCAAATTGCTCTTTATTATTATTTTTACCTTGTTCAAAATGATTGATAAGAAATTTATGGAATCATAAATTAGAAATAAAGATTAAAATCGACTCTTATAACGAAATCTTTCCTTCTCTACTTTTAGAGATATACATTATTGTAAGCTGATCATTATTTGAATCAGTGGTGGCTCGTGAACTTTTTGAGAGAGGAGGCTGGACATAAAACGTTTTTGTAAAAATATACGATATTCAGTCAATTAATTTAACCTTCGCGCAGAGACCGTACCAGCTACTTCAGTGACAAAATTAATTGTTACCCAGCAAGAACCAACGTGGAGGTATAGAGTTTCTCTTGCCCACAAATTTTTTTCGCTCGGTTTTTATTTTTTACTTTTTTTTGATTTTTAATTTTTTTTCTTTTTTTTTGGAATTTTTCATATTTTGTTTTTATTTTATTAATTTTATCAACTTTTTTATATATTAACAAAATTCTACGGTCTTTAATTTGCGAAAAATGATCAATAATATTATCATAAAATGTATCATTATGTTTTAAGTGTTTTACTAAATCTTTTTCAATAGATATTAAACTAACATTGTATAAACGATTTTGGCCCATTGTATTTCGCATGTATGTTTTAATTAGTTTGAGAGTAGAAAATGATCTCTCCACCGATGCCGACGTGACAGGAATGGTGACTGTCAGACAAAGTAGTTTGTAAAACTGAGGTAAGACTTGTTGCAAATCATTATCTATCATATATTTTATGATATCGGCGTGACTGTCGTACTGGCCTAAAATATCTTTATCCCAGTATACAACGCATAATTCATTGTGCAGCGCTATTTTATCAGAAAAATTATATTTTAGAACTAAGTTATCTGAAAGTGTATTGAGAAACTCTTTTGAAAAAGATTCGAAAAATCTTCTATTCGTCAAATCGAAAAACTTCAATTCATGTAAATCGGAAAATCGAATCTAAAATTTCATAAAAAAAGTTGTTTATAATGTAGTTTCTTGTCTACCAAATTATATGTTTTCCTCCTTTTCACGGGAGAAGTCTCATCAGTTGAATAATTTCCAAATAAAATATTAAAATGAAATTCTGTACAACGGAAACTTGAAATTTTATCAATGAGATGTTTTAAACGATCTCTTGAATAAATTATATCAGTGAATTTATGTTGTAAAATTCGAAAAATAAGATCAGTTTGTTCAAATATTAATTTAAAAGTATCAAGAAAGAACAAAAATTCTTGATTTTCTAAATAATATTTTAAACCAACAGCAGCATTTAATGAAACCTGATCTGTTGAGAAGTCATCAATGTTTAATATAAAATCAAATGTTTCAATTAATTTGTCTTTATTTTTATGGATGGTAAACTAAACATTGCACGTGATGATTTATTCGCAAAGTCGAATCGTTGAAATGTTTCCATTAGAAAATTGAATAAATTGACCGCTGTTCTTCCCGAACTAACATCGTAAAACCCTAAAAATCTTTCCACCAGTAGTTCATTTTTACAATTAATAATTTACCGAATTCTAATCTAACCTTATTTCGCGTGGCGTCACTCAACCATTATACCCGCATAAAACAAAACAAGCACTGACGCACCACCCATGTGTCGTATTCCGTACCACACCGACTGTACTGAACTTAAAGGCGGGTGGCAGGCTAGCCTCCAGAACGTGTTGCCGTTTACGCTGTTTCACCTTATTTGGCGATTGACTGGTCGGAAAAACGGCAACTGTGTTGAACAACACATGCTCAGCGTTTGAGATATATAGAGTCTAGCCTCAGGGGACTGTTGCCAGATTGAAAATAACTACTGAGAACGGGGAATTTATTGTAAAATTTAAAAAATTATTAGAGAAATAGGAAATAAAATGAAGAATGATCAACAAGATAAATTTGTGAGGAGGCTGAGCCTCCTTAGCCTCCTTCGAGGAGCCGCCACTGATTTGAATGTCAAATGGTATTCTTTGATGTTTTCCGTTTGAACACTTGAATATTTTAAGGAGCTTATTCATTTTTCGTCCTAAACAAGAACTGATTCACTTCTTTTATACTAGTTACAAGATGAATGAGGGACAAAAATGTTATTACATGAAGCAAGAAATCCATGATTGCTCTGTCGAATTCTTGTAGATTGGAAATTCCTGGGAAATTTCATAACAACAGGTTACTCTCATTCCTTATAAGTCCTTTCCGCTTTACAATCATGAGATTTGAAGAAGTAAATATGCTTTCCCAAGTATCGCTTCGAATATAACATGGACAAGTTGTATTTAGGGAAAACTTAGGTACTTCGAAAATACTGTAATCAAACATTTTATAAATGTATCTTACTAATTTCCCTGATATTATGAGAATTATGAATAATAATAATGTTGCCAACCCCATAACTGAGAATGATAGGAATAATAATGTAAAATACGAAATAATATAATCATGAATGGATTTTACTATTTCTGAATTATTACTTGGGGTGATAAATAATTATTATTGAATGAACGAAAAATTACTCCAATCTTAAAACATAAAGTTTAAATTTACTGTCTTAGTAAAACATGATAATTTAGCCCTAATCTATTCAATCTAAAAATTTAAGTAAAAATAGTTAAGTTCACAGAGAGAAAAAATATCATGGACATATTTTAATTGGCTCATAATATTATATTATCATAAAATATAAAAACTACGTTTTTCACTGAAAAAGAAATTTGAATATTTTTCTTTTGATTAGTTATTAGTATATTTACTCACTCTTAGTGGTCGGTTGATTTTTAAACATGCAATAAGTAGTAACCCATTATGTATTAGTTATTCGAAAAGTAAGTGTTATTTATTATCAGATGATGTATAGGTTAGCGTTTTTATGGATATTTAAACTGAACTTATATGTTATATGCTCTATCAAAAAGAATTCCTCTATTGTTGACTAATTTATCTATTGATAGTCTCAAATTTCATTCCCGTTACAACAGACTTTAGTAATTTTGGTTCATGTTTTGTTTTTTAATTTTTAATTATAACATAAGAAATGATAACATTTATTTATTAATCAATTTACATTATTCCATTATTTATGAATAGTTTCATTTAATAAGCGTTGAATCTATTGAAATAGCCACATAACACTATTATGTATTGTGCGTGGAAGAGATAATACTATACAAGGTGTTCCATCTGAGACGAGCCACACCGTATATTTTTTTATCCCATAGTGAGTGGAAAAATCTCCCGAAACACATCGAATGATTTTGTTTGGGGAACATCTTTTGACGTATATTTGAGGCTTGAACGAGCAACATCCTAATAGGGGGCGCTTCAACCCCTCAAAATTGAATAGGGGAGAGGGGTTGAGTGATACGTCATTTGAAAGGTCCAGGAAGCCTCTTTACAAAAGTGTATGAAAAACGTAAATTTGATGAACCGTTTTCGCCAAAAATTAATTTTGTTGCTCGAATGCGCCACCTTGAATATTTTGGTTATTTGTACAATGTACAAGCTCATTTTTATTAAGCCTTTTTTACAAACTTAAACAATCTTCAAAAAATCACATTCGTAAAAAAATTGAGTTGTGTTGTCATGCTTACAATGAAAAAAATTAAATCTGCGTGTTTAAATCAAATGTTCAAATTGTCCTCCATTGACTTCCATACAATAATACATTCTCTCAAACTAATAAATAAGAAAACAGCAAAACATTTCCTTATGTTGCCTTCATTTTTTGTTCTTAGAAGGTGTTTATCTGGTTTTAACGTTTCTTCGATCATTTCATGATTTTAATCAATCTGTTGAGTTACCACTTTGCTGATTTGTTTAAAATTTCAAAAAATATGGTGTACACATTTCAAGAACGTGTTGAGCTGGTTAGCCTTTATTACCAAAATCAAAATTATGCCCGAGCGGCTGCAAGGATATTTAACGAAAACCATCCTGAACGTAGCGTTCGCCATAAGTACGTAATGGAATTGATTTCAAAATTTGTGGAGACGGGCGCAGTAATGGATAAAAAAAGGGCACCCATTGGAATTGTTAATGATGAAGGAGCAGCTGTGGCGGTATTGGGACATGTCCAACATATGCCAAACACGCAATCTGTGCGACAACTTTCTGCAGCTTCCGGTATTAGCCAATCTAACGTTTTCAGAATTTTACATAAGCACAAGTTCCATCCGTACAAAATTGAATTAATTCAGGAATTAAATGATGATGATTGGGATCGAAGGCAAGAGTTTTGCGAAATTATGGTCGAGGGTATCAACAATAACCCAAATTTCTTGTACAACGTTTGCTTTTCTGACGAATGCACTTTTTTACTTAATGGAGAGGTTAACCGGAATAACTGTAGAATTTGGAGCGATACAAATCCTCATGTATGTCGAGAAGCTCAGACTCAACATCGGGAAAAGCTAAACGTTTGGGTAGGAATTTTGGGAGACCACCTATAATTGGACCTCTGTTTATTCCTGGTAATTTAAATGGCGAAATTTATCTTGAAATGTTGGAAAATGCGATTGATCCGTTAATAACTGAACAATTAGAAAACGATCCTCTACTACTTGAACAACAATTGCATTTCCAACAAGACGGAGCTCCTCCTCACTACGCCGCACCAGTTTGCCAATACCTCAATTTGCAATACCCCGATCGTTGGATTGGAAGAAGAGGTCCTATGAAGTGGCATGCCCGATCTCCTGACCTGAACCCTCTGAACTTCTTTTTGTGGGGACATCTTAAGTCCAAGATTTTTGTGACTCAGCCTGAAAATTTGGACGAACTACGCCAACGAATTGTAAATGAGTGTCGTTAAATAACTCCAATTATGCTGAACCATGTTAGAGACGGTTTTCAGTCAAGATTGTATTATAGTATGGAAGTCAATGAAGGACAATTTGAACATTTGATTTAAACACGCAGATTTAATTTTTTCCATTGTAAGCATGACAACACAATTCAATTTTTTTACGAATGTGATTTTTTGAAGATTGTTTAAGTTTGTAAAAAAGGCTTAATAAAAAGGAGCTTGTACATTGTACAAATAACCAAAATATTCAAGGTGGCGGATTCGAGCAACAAAAGTAATTTTTGGCGAAAACGGTTCATCAAATTTACGTTTTTCATACATCGTTGTAAAGAGGCTTCCAAGACCTTTCAAATGACGTATCACTCAACCCCTCTCCCTCATTCAATTTTGAGGGATTGAAGCGCCCCCAAAACAAAATAATTCGACGTGTTTCAGGAGATTTTTCCACTCACTGTGGGATAACAAATATATGGGGTGGCTCGTCTGAGATGGAACAACCTGTATATAAAATTAGTAATTATAATGACAATAAGTGATAATAATATTGCAAAATAGCATATTATTGACATTACATAATTATAATGTTTTTGGAAGATTTCAGTAATTTAATATTTTCATGCACGTTATGAGCACACAAGGAAGGCTCAGGATAGTTCAACTTAATTTTATTCATTTCATATAAATTTTGTTGTTGTACTATTCTGATATATTCTGCAGATTTATTATTTTAGACCAATAATTTCTCATCATGGACCTCTTCCAACATGTTCCTGGTATCAAGCCAAATGGATTCATATTCTTCTCAAAATTTTATTTTCCGGTATCGAGATCTGAATTCGAATGTGCAGAACAGGATGAAAATTCTTGAAGTTAATTCATCAATCATACAAGATCGACTTCTGAAGTCAAAAGTAGAAATTAACTGGATGATGAATTGAAGTGACATAACGGCATTCGGACACAATTATTTCGTATATGTAAATACCAAACTTATTATGACGCGGGAACAAAATTATTACAAATGGCAAAGGTCACGGGATAAATTATTCCAGGCTACTTTGTGTTTTGTATGAATATGAACGCTTTTGGCGTCATTTGTATCGTTTATTTTCCAGTGTGAAATCATATTCTGCAGTGTTATTTACAGCTATAATAACTTCCAGTTTGAACATTCATATACTGTTACATTTGGAGCTAGTTGAAATGTATGATACTGAAGATTAGATAATATTGGACGAGTGCCAAATTGTCTGGATTCAAGCACCCGTAGATATTAGTGAAAGTAGAAGCAGTACTGTTTTGTTCAACGTATGCCAACATAAAGCCCTAATGTCGGGGAGCGTAACTTGGAAATATTTGCTCAAGCGGCAGCTAAATGTGCTAATAAATATTCCCTCATTATCATCATGGCTATAATAATATACTGCAAGAAGTACCTACTAACTTGCCTGTTTCAACATTACTCAAATTGTAAGCTTTTGCTGTTTCATTAAGAAAGGTTGAAAATACTTGTAGTCGAGTCAATTTAGCGAAAAAGCTCGGAAATTTTTCCAAACAGACCAATCAACTTAATTTTTTCTGCAAATCGTTCCTGGACGGATACTGAACGATATTGAACTTTAAGATCTTGCCGCTCGACCATTTTTCACCTGTTAAACCGGAAATTGGCCAATTTTTATGGGAAAATTTGCAAAATTGGTAAGTATTGCCAAAATTAGCTGGAAAACTCCACTCGGGGGTTTTCGAGGTCGCTGATCACGATTCCGAAGTTAGATTTACCATTTTCGACCGCGGTAGCTAGAAATTCGCCAACTTTATGTCCCAAAAATGGTCAAATTTAATAATTTCGCAGTTTTTGTTGAAATTGACTAAAACATTTCACTCGGAGGTTTTCGAAGTCGCTGATCACGATTCCGAAGTTAGATTTACCATTTCCGACCGCGGTATCTAGAAATTGGCCAATTATATGTCTGAAAAATGGATAAATTAGATAATTTCGTAATTTTTGTTGAAAATGGCTAGAAAATATCGTTTGGGGGTTTCGTGATTCTGGAGTAACATTTATTTATTATCATACCATTTAGAAATTTACCAATTTCATGGCAAAATAATATTTCATACATTGGGCAACCGTCTATAAACAAAATGGACAAATTCAAATCAGAACAAGAATTTATGAATATGTTTTTATTAAACATTTTGATATTTCATTTATTTTTTACATTTCATTATTTACGATTTACATTTTTCAATTTCTTACATTTACATTTACATTACATTCTAATATTTATAAATTTAAAAATAATATAAATAAAATTGTTGGTACCATTCCAAAACTATAATTTGAAAGACACAGGTATATCAGAAATTACTGAATCTCGAACGCAAGCGTCATTTGATATTGGATATGAAACAAATGATTTGCAGTCACGGATAAATTCCCTGACTTTTGATAGCAGTGCCAATTTCAACAAAAATTACGAAATTATCTAATTTATCCATTTTTCAGACATGTAATTGGCCAATTTCTAGCTACCGCGGTCGAAAATGATAAATCTAACTTCGGAATCGTGATCAGCGACCCCGAAAACCCCCGGGTGGAATTTTCGAGCCAATTATGGCAATACTTACCAATTTTGCAAATTTTCCCATGAAAATTGGCCAATTTCCGGTTTAACAGGTGAAAAATGGTCGAGCGGCAAGATCTTAAAGTTCAATATCGTTCAGTATCCGTCCAGGAACGATTTGCAACAAAAATTAAGTTGATTGGTCTGTTCCGAGCTTTCACATTTTTAACGTTTAATTTGACCCGACTATTGGTACTCAAGTCGAATTATATCAAGAGTGTCACGAAATATCTACATTTCAATCTGGGCAAATATTGGCGATAAAAATGGAGCATTTATTTGTTGATAATAACACCATAAAAACATGAGTAATATTTACGCCAATGATTTATCATTTATTGAATGACGAAATCAAACTGAATCATGTTTGATTATGTATTTATTTATCAGGTTCCTTTTAGAATAACCGGACTTCAAATCAGGAAATACCAAGCCTTATTGAAGGAAATGATTGATCAAACAATTGAAGGATGAGCAACACTTATACAACCTGTTCTTTCAGAAAGATAATGATCCGTTTGCTGAGTAGCAAGTTCGTTAATAATAAGATCGATACTTCTCAACGCATTGAGCGTAAGAAATTACAGTGGGGTGTACAAAAGCCTCCAAAAATATGTCAATACAGCCTAATTGGCTTGGAAACTAGCTAAAACGAAGTGTATTTCCAAGAATATAAGCTTTATAACAATATAAGCTATGTATGGTTCATTCGATATCAATCATCAGAACAACCCTGATAGCGGCTTTAGGGCGGCGTAGGGTGAATATAATTTTTATTGGAGCAAATATTCCTTGACCAGATAGGCCATCTTTCCTATTCCCCAAATGAAAACAACAAATTTAGCATAAATTTCTCACCTAAAAATGAATAATTAATTATTGGAATTGCCAATTGATAAATATTTCATCTTTAGCTATTGCGTATGAATATAAAATCCTGCCAAGGTTAATGAAAAGACTTTTTGGGTGCCATGAGATGTTAGTTAGGAAACAGCTAACACCCTTAGGAACAGTTAGCGGCGTCACCACTGAATAATAAATTGCGAATGATTAGAAACGGCTAAAGGTGAGGAAAGACGTCAAATGTATATAGTATTGGATGAGTGGTGCAGTGTTGTTGACTCCCGGCTCTCATAGATCCACTTAATAATATATTGCAAATGATCAGAAACAGCTAAAGGTGAGGAAAGACGTGTCAAATGTATATAGTAGTATGGCTGAGTGACGCGTTTCGTTGACTTCCGGGCATCATACATAATAATTTGTTGCGCAGTAGCGACAAGATTAAAAAGCTTCAAGTATCGATAAAAATGTCTACATTATTTTCGTAAGTGTACTTAATAACCCAATTCAGAATATCTAGGTATTTTAAAATGTAGTAATGCAGTAGATTAGTAATATATAAAGTAAGCAATAAACATTTCTAATAGAAACAATTTGTGCATTGGGATAATTATTATTTAATATTCTAAGAATTATTCTAAAACTGCTTCGAAATACAAAGGAAAAGATCACTTTTGTGTAGGTTTACCTGATCATTCAGAATATTGTTATAGGAGCTGTTGACTGACCACCTTTATAAATCTGTATTGATTCTAATGCATTTAATTTGAAATCTTCCATTTGATTATATAAAATGCTAAGACTATCTAAATTAGAAAAGGTGTGACCTGTTTGTGACATTTTATCATGCAATAGTCTTAAAATCTGCTTAAAACCATTAAACTTCTTATATTAAAATATCTTATATATAATGCTGAGGACAAAACCGACAAATATAAGAAACCTGGAGTTTATAAGCTAATTTGCCCGGACTGTGATAACTTTTATATAGGTATATTTTGTAGTAATTTTGAACTTAGATATCTAGAATACTTTCGTTCTTTCAGACTTAACAGACCAGACTCAACCTTTGCTAATCATTTTGTACAAACAGGTCACACCTTTCCTAATTTAGATAGTCTGAGTATTTTACATAATCAAGCCAAAGGTTTCGAATTGAATACATCAGAATCAATAGAGATTTATAAGGTGTGAAAAACTCCTATAACAATAATCTAAGTGAGCAGTTAAATCTATACCAAAGTGATCTTTTCCTTTGTCTTTCAAAGCACTTTTAGAATAATTCTTAGAATATTAAATAATAATTATCCTAATGCACAAATTGTTTATACTTCAAATGTTTTACTTCATGATTTTTTATCTGTTTGATAATCCCCTTTGTGGTATTTTGCCTAATCAAACCAAAGGTTTCAAATTAAATACATCAGAATCAATAGAGATTTATACAGGTGTCAAAAACTCCTAAACAATAGCCTAAATGATCAGTTAGACCTATATCAAAGTGATCTTTTCCTTTGTCTGTCAAAGCACTTTTAGAATAAAAGATGCAGCAGACATTCGAAACCAATTGAAGGAAATCTTCAATAAACATTCAAATAAATCAGTTAAAAGTGTATCCAATAATTCTACTAAGATCGTAAAATCATTACTTGAAAGCAGATAAATGTAATTCCATTATAATTAAGCCCAAAGAAAATTATAATAATTAGGTAGATACCATGCTCAATAACGGTCCAGATGAACAAATTTCCAGAAGCCCTTATCCAAATGTATTAAATCGGTAACTCAAACATTAAAATCCTGTACATCAGTAATCCCCGATAAGCTGGAATGCGAAATCAAACTTACCAATCCTAATCTCCATAAACTATGTTGTTTACTTAAAATTCATAAGCCGGGTAATTCCATGAGACCAATTATTTCAAACATTAATTGTGCCACGTATAACATAACAAAATGGTTAGTCAAGGAATTTAGCAACTTCCAACCCCCAATCAAACGAGTAGATCTATTACAGCAGATTCACGTACACCAATTATTAATAAAATAGTTCATTAGTTCAGTCAATTTAACCAAAACTCCGAGTTTAGGGTCATTTTCGTATATTTTTGGCATTCTGAGTTCGATTTTATCGTCAATATCGTCGAATGTTTCCTATAAATTTGCTATTTTGTTATAAACAAATTGTATCTATTGATAAGTATACGAATTTGACCGAAATGTCGAGTTTATAGTCGTTTTCGGATAATTTTGGCCTCCTCGGTACAGTTTTTCAACAAATTGAGTTCAGAAATTGTATTGTTTGGAGCAAAAACACAAATGTAAGTGATTATTTTTTATAAAATTCATATTAATAAAATTAAGTCAACGAACAGACTATCTCACAATATCTTCAACGTGTTTATTTTACTATTGAAGTAGATTAAGCGTCGTTCAAATCGCCGCGTCTTTTTTTTATAAAATTTTATTCTCGTGGAAATTTTCAAAAGCGAATTAGAAAAAAAATTGATGTTTTAGTATGACAAAGTATAAATAAATATAATATATAGAATTAAACATATTCATATTTTAATGTTATATAATAATAAATATAATTTTGCCTACTTAATATTGAATTTCATTTGTCACTTGGGACAGCGTTATCAATTTTAACTTGATTAACTTTTCAAAAAGAAAAATCTAATCATCTCTGAAACAAATGAAAATCGGACTGGAACATATCAGCTTATTTTGGCTTCCTAGAAATGTCAAGTTCCTCCCGAAACACCCTGCATAGAGGGTATTGGCCTAACAGATACAATAATTACCAAGATACAACGATGACTAATGTTAGTGGCAACTTCAGTTTTGATAAAATCCATATACATCTTCTATTTCTTAAGGACTGAATTACATATTCCATTAATCACGAAACATAAGCCCGGATTGCGTGATTTATGTTGTTACCTGTCAGTTTCTTCACATGCTTTCTGAGTTTGCTTGATCGTTCAGCATCAGGCAGACAGCTTTGTTTGCTGTATTTACTTTAATACATTTCATACATATATGTTTAAAATGCTGCCTTCCATGTAATAAATATTACAAAACATCATCATAGATGAGGGCATTTCCACATTCTGCAATTCATGCTAACCCATTCGTCAAGACTCTTCAAAGCTAGTGAAAACTGGAAAGTTTTTTATGTTTAATTCCAGACCGGAATGGTTTCTGAATTTAAATTACGTTATAAAATCCATCATTCTCAGACCGAAGTTTCTGATTGCCAACAAATTCTCGACTAATGCGGCAGAACAGTTGTGAAACAGAACATTGTATCAGTTATTTGCGATAATATTCAGATATTTTCTTCGGAAATATCTAAATCTTACTAGATTTTCCTGTATCAATCTTGCAAGATTCATACATTCATTTCATTCCACAAATGCACTGTAAACCCAAGCTTGTTTGTAGTACCTACTTTCCCAACTCACTAGCCGTTTAATAAGGACTTTCGTTAAACTAACCAATTTAGTATAGCTTCGAGATAAACTTCAAAATAGTCAAAACAGGCAGAGAGGCATGGGAGGGAAGAACTCCAATAATTGGAGAAATGGCCTGTTACACAGTCGGCTCAAAAACCGAGGGAGGTGTGGGAGCAGCAATATATATGGCTAGGTCAAAGACAAGAATCTGAGTTTGGGCCATATACCTATTATCGTAAGGAGACAGAATTGTTTACATTTGAACACGATCAGGCATTGCCAAATTTCGGGTCAATCAGACCGCTGTATATTACAAGTATGGCCGTATGGGATGTGCTGTTGCCGGATTAGTTGTTCTCTGAATATCAGAGATTGCTTACCATTGGTTTGAATCGTAACTACCCGAAATCTTCACCCGAAAAACATATAATTGTAACTCAAACATACGTTTGAAGCTCTTAGATTATATCCTGAAGAGAGCTATTCGTTTGATTGATGATGTCACACTTAGAACATCGTAGAAAGGTGGGAGAACGCCCCCTTTTCTATAGATATTCCCATGGTCGGTGTTCATCAGAAATCTTGTCTGTTGCTTCACCACGGAAGATTCGAGATAGGTGAACTAGACGAATTCAAACTAGTCACCCCTTCATTGTCAAGCTGGAGAACTGCCGAACTTGTTCCTACTAAACTTAATTTTTCTATCGAACAGCGAAGAGATATGCAACTCTTCACCTATTGAGGTCTTTCCCTATGCCTATAACCTCCAAACCCTCAACAAAAATGAATGCCTATCTTCTTTCCAAATATTTCACCGCTGGCTCACTTGATGCTCTTTCGAACATTATAGTCCAGTCAAATTAGAACAAAAAATTACTTGATTTCAGAAATGATGGGATATCAGCCAAACCTATTTCCTTCTATTTTGGTGTTGGTGACCAATTTTGTCTATTTCACCACCCCAACGTTGAATTTTAAGCAAATCTAGCTTCGGAATCGTATTCAGCGACCCAAAAGACCTCCTTGGTGCAATCTGTATGCCTAAAACACGTAAATTGCAAAATAACATATTAGGGGTGCAAAATTGACCAATTTTGTCTATTTCACCACCCCAACGATGAATTTTAAGCAAATCTGGCTTCGGAATCGTATTCAGTGACCCAAAAAACCTCCTTGGTGCAATCTAAATGCCTAAAACACGTAAATTGCAAAACATATTAGGGGTGCAAAATTGGCCAATTTTTTCGATTTTACCACCCCTACAATGGATTGCAAGTAAATCTGTCACCGGTTTCGTGTTCAGCGACCCAAAAAACCTACTTGATGCATTGCAAGTAAATCTGGCTACGGATTCGTGTTCAGCGACCCAAAAAACCTTCGGGTGTACTCGAAATGCCAAAATACCTTTTTTTGTAGAAAATACAATTCAAGACTTGGCATGTTGCAAATTTGAGGGGGATTTCGGACTATTTTCGGCCCCAATGGGTGGGGTTGGGGTTCCCAAGAGGTTTTAAGGTGTATGAATGATCCTGAGAACCTCTTTAAGCTAATGCAAAAAAAAGTTTTTGATTCGAACCTACATGTTTGTTTTTTTGTATTATAGCTAAAATCCCGGTTCACAGCCTGGACTAATAAGTACTACAAGTACTTAACTTTATGCAATAAATACTAGAAGAAATTCTGCAATATCAGAACAATAATTCAATTGATTTGGTTATTTCTATGAAAACAACGTGGAATATAAGAATAATTATACGATAACGATGAATTTACATCGTACATATAGGTTATCAGTTGCGATTTATATAGCAACATGAAAGGTTGCGACCTACCTTAATAAAAACCCGTTCCAGACGATGATAAATGACAACGTTAATGCACTACGTGTAAACACCACATGGTTACGTCACGGATTCGCGAAGCAAACTGGTCTGTTCTATCGAAGAACGAAACACCATCTGTCGCTATTCTCTATCATGAGCACCCTAACCTGTTCAACAGCACGAGTGTTTTAGCTAAGCGACGCGCAGTCTCTATTTATATCGACCACACCACAGTTAAACAACTGGAAACAAGTAATATCGAAGAGAACCAAATACTTCGGCACTTTTAAGTCATCGTGAAAGGTCGGTACATCAGAGTTACACAAATTGTTGGTGTAACAATATGTGGAAGAGTGCACACAACCCATCGAATCTCGACACAAAATCGGTGAACCGAAATAAAACGTGTTCTGTTCAATTCGGCTATGAGTTTAGGTAATTTTTTTTTCATATTTTGACTACACGAGAGGAAAACCTATAATATTCGACATCATGTGAGCCAACGGTATATGATGGGGAAGGAGTTGGGCATTGGAATTTTTCTTGAAAGTTTGGAACTTATAGGTGTAAGGATATACCTCATTGGGCAAAAAGTTACACAAATTTGCCGATAAAAAAATGTAGTTTGGGAACAAGTTCGGCTGGTCTCGAGCTTGACAACTTGACAATGTAGATCAGCTTCAGTTCGTCGAGTTGTTTACTTAACTATTCTAGTATAATAATAAAGATTCTTGACCCAGTATGAATTATATATGAAAAAAAACGTGTGGCACTCGGGGACTGCCGCGGTGAAGCTATTGCATAGCATTTTTTCTCAACTTATGCAATTATAATTATTTATTTATTTTTAATTTATGCAGAATTTTTTTTTTTGATATTAATTCAAGTTACACTTTTTGAGCGTAGTGACCGATAAGAAAACAAATTTTTTTCTTTTATTGAATAAATGAGAAGTTAATATCGTTTAAAATATTTTAATTATCTTACAATACATGTAGCTTATTCAGGAATTTGTTATCATTGAAACTATAGGTTTATGGTAACTGAAATAAGAGACATAAGTTTGAGACTTGATATCCTCTGAATATCTGGAAAATACCGCGTCAATGGTGGTCCCATATTTTATTGTGGATTCTTGTGGATCATTATTCATTTTCAAATTCAAATTTTCCGAAAGAAAAGTTGTCAACCGCTCTGATTTTTTATCAGCGAAGTTGATGTTGAAATCGCAAGCCAAGATAAGTGGAAATTTATTACCATTTGTACCAAGTATTTTCGACCCTTCTTCAGTGTACTCCAGTAAAGTGCGATGAATAAAATGCTCTACCTCGTCCAATTTTGGATTCGGAGAAATGTAAATTGCTACCGTGACTATGTGTAGGCGATTTCTAAGTTTGCATAAGCACGCACAAATATCGCCAAAAAATGAGCGCCTAACATTAACATCGCTAACGTGTGCAATATTTATTTCAATATTCGGAGTCATAATATTAGTTACATTATTATTATTTTGGTAAATAGCTACCCCACCTTTTGGAACAGTATCTCGTTTGAACAATACAATTGAAATTAGGTATTTCAATCGGATTATCATGCGCCATGCAAGATTCGGTAAGAATTAACACATTTGTTTGTCTCGTAACTGAATCTTGTAAATCGTATTTGTGACTATTTAGACTTTGACAATTGAAAGTCATTATTGAAATGCCATTTCTATTACTAAGGAAATCTAAGACACTTTGAGCTGTCGTCTGAACACTATTTAAAGGCAGTCTTTTGAATTCTTGCAACAAAGATGCAGTCGATGCAGCTTGACTTCGATTATTATAAAACTTGAATGTAGAATTATCGTTTTTTGTCGTGATATACAATTTTTCAATATTAGTCACCCGAGAGAGCGCAACATAAACGAGTTCCTGTTATTTTTCGTTACGGAATTTCTTGATTCGGTCGTTGCGCTCAAAGCCCGCGATAAAAGCTATATGCAATATATGCAATAGCTTAATAGAAACAGGTACTCTCAGGTCTCTGCTACGCGCGTCTAACGTATAAACTCTAACTGACGCGTAGCGAGCTCCTAGAGACATATGTCAAAATGATTTCGTTCGTAGCTAATTACATAGGACGTCTGGAGTTCATGCAATCATGTTTTTAGATAATTCGAACCTTCTAATTTCGATAGGCCACGTGAAAATCCCGGAGTCTGAAGCGCTAGAGTGTTATAACATTCGCATAAAATAGCGAAATTTCTCACTTTTAGAAACTTCAAATTAATTAATTAATTTGACACATGTTAGGTGTTTAGGTCTTACATAATTTTTGTTACGGAATTTCTTGATTCGGTCGCCGCGCTCAAAGCCCGCGATAAAAGCTATATGCAATAGCTTAAAAATTCTTGGGAAATAGGTCACAATAACACTCTGTTTTAAAATTTTTGTCTTTACGTACGTTTCGGTCTCACCACCATCATGAGAAGACTTATTACTTCAATAACCTGATTACTTAGAAATAATTGTATTAACACAAAGCGTCCTTATCGCACAAATTCCGTTTAAATGCCAACGTCGCCGAAACGAACAGAAACATGAAATCGGAATTATAACACAGCAATGTTACTACAATGCGTAATATTAAAAATCCACTATTTAGTACAATTATCAACAAATACGACCACACTTCATAAATGTCTACGAGAGACTAACAGTAACAGACGAGACCATCTCAAGTGTTCATTTACGAACCAAATGTCAAGATTTATTAGGTAATAAAAGAAGGTCTCTGGCCTCTGAGAAATACTTTAGACAATTCTACCTAAAATAAACTTTTAACATTATAAGGACTCAAGTAGGAATTTGCAAGAATATTAATCAATTAAATTAGTATAAATATGACTTAGTGTTTGAACGTCAGTCCTATGATTTACAGAATTGGAGTCACATTTTATGTGAATCATCTCCAGGATAGATCTTTAATAATAATTGATTTCCTTAGTTAAAATATTAACCTTTTTGTAATCAAATTGATGGTTATATTCAAAGCAGTGCTTAGCAAGGGCGGTGGAATTTTCTAAGTTATTATTTCTTGTGCTATACTTATGGCCATACATTTTTTTGTAAATATTGTTTAGAGATTCCAGTATAAGTCCCATCACAATCTAAACAATTCAATTTATATACTGTGTGGGTTTGTTTATCTTTAGGTATTACAGGTTTTAGATTTGAGAAATATTTCCCAATACAGTTAGTAGGTTTATGCGCAACATTTATATCATACTTTTTCAAGCATTTCTTAATTTTTTCTGAGGTCTTCGGAATGTATGGTAAAGTTATATAATTGTCTGTATTACCTTTTATGTTATTTTTATATTAAGAACCATTATAGATTTTGTTTATTCTCTCTTTAATGATAGGACTGAAGAAAGTTTTTGGGTAGCCATTCATTTCCAGTGTATTACAAACAATTTTTAAATTTTTGGGACGGTCCTCTGCGTGGGACGCTTTGTGTTAATACAATTATTTCTAAGTAATCAGGTTATTGAAGTAATAAGTTTTCTGATGATGGTCGTGAGACCGAAACGTACGTAAAGACAAAAATTTCAAAACAGAGTGTTATTGTGACCTATTTCCCAAGAATTTTTATATATTATTCTAGTATATCTAACTTCTTGAGGGTGCTTGTTGGCAGTTTATTTAGTATCCACAACTATGGGCTATGCTAAATTCAATAAAAGTTGAAATTCTAACCATTTCACCATGATAATCGACATTCTTTGGTTTCGAAAGAAATATTAGATCGGCATCAGGAATATAGCCTATTGTATATTCAGCATACAGTTACAATATACCTTGCGCCACACTCTTAGGGCTACAATCTTGCCAGAAACGACTTTCGCGCCAGGAAATTGATATTTTTAAAGAATAGCGTACTATTGCGGACATGCGTATTGCATCCAAAACTTCACTATTGGGGTATCTATTTATCTCTCTTTAATCCCAAAAAATTTCCTTTGTGGAAAGGAATAGGACATTAACCATATAGTCTTACTAGATATATGTGTAATACTTACTAGCAGGATTTATCTCGAACATCCTATCAATCACGAAGACATTCTGTCTTGTCTGTGGTGTTTGGCAAAACTCAGATTCAGCTGATAAATTTTCAAAAAAAAACGGGCCACTCTGACTTTAATATTCCGCTTGTTGATTCGGTCATTAATATTATCATCCACCCTTTAACCAAACTCATAAATCAATGTATTGACTGTAGAAGATATCCTACAGCTCCAGTTCACAGGAAAGGTCCGAAAATTGTACATGGTTTCTTCAAAATTTGTTGAATCTTGCGTTAAAGAACAAATAGTAACCTACTTTCAAAATTCTGGAATATTTTATGACAGCCATTGATAAACTGGAAATAATCATGAGCAGAATGGAAAAATTATCATTATGGGTACTTTCTTGTATAATGTGGATAAATCTTTGGACTGCGTGTTCATTGACATTTCGATTTGACAAGCTTGAAGCTTACAATATTTAATTAATTAGCTGTATTTCAATCCAGTCGTTTGAAACAGAAAACAGAATACCATTGTGAATGGGCCTTCTTCTATTCGGGGTGATGTAGTAGCGATGTTCCTCATGGCTCAGTGCTGGGTGCTCATTTCTAATTTTCATGAATGACCTAGTTCAGACTGTCGGTGCTATTTGCTGATGACCCCAGCGTGATTAGAAATGGCAACATCTAACGGTATGTAATGGAGTCGCTGCAATAAACTCATGCGGAATCATTCAATTTCATCGTATTTTCACTTGTATCGTATAGTTATTGCTGTATTTTTCATCTTACTCTTATGTTCTTGAAACCTGAATTATTAATGTTTGTTCGTCATAAGTTTGGTTTCATTGCTTGTGTTGAGTGATGAGTGTAGCAATGAGTAATAGAATAAACTAGAAATGTGTTGCCGCTTGGGGAATGGATAAATGGTATGCATGGAAAAGTTACTCTTCCGCAAATCATTTTATTTGGTTACTGATGTTTATACAATTGTTTCACATTCTTAAAGATACTCTTCGCATTTGTGTAAAGATTACAATTTGCATCTTAAATTTTTTTTTAACAAAAAAAATTAATTTTTCATATAACTAACATAACTTTGAAGATTCCGTCCAAATATTTGAAGAATAATGAAATAAAATAAATTTCCCACATATTAATAAATTTAACTAAATATTTTAATAATAAATAATACTTTTTGTTTATTTAATTATTAATAATAATTTAAAAATTTATAAACATGAATAATCTTCATAAATTAGAAAACCATAAAAATTGGATAATAGAATTACGTATAACAATTGTAAAAATTCACATAAAAAACGATAAAGATGAACAATTCTTACTTAAATAGAACTTTATTCACTAATAAATGAATAAACGTATATTTTATTTATTTAAAAATTTGAATTATACTAGTAAATATGGGAGAAAACATTTCTGAACGATTTTGTTGGAATTTGAGTGAAAGCTGTTTCAAATTAACTTAAATTGTACAAGTTTTGAATCGATTCAAGGTATACTTTGGGAGTAATGATTTTTAAGTGTTCAACACATCAGAAAAGGCTGTGTTTATCAGACGATTTTCCTAAAAAAATAATAGGGTTCGTCGACGAACAGTGAACGAATTTTTGGCTAAATTTGAATATGATAGGACCTCTAGTTCTTGAGTTATCGTGTAGACAAGCTTTTCGTGACCTACATCCAAACAGACAGACCAACAGACAAACAAGCAGTTTTTTTCGAAGTAGCTTGAGATTCGATGAAAAATACAAGCATTATTGTTAGAAGACTTTTTTTTAACGATTTTAGAAATAGCTTGAGAAAATGGAATATACTCTTCAGACTTTGTTGCGAAGTGTATAAGAATTCAATGACGCATTTCGTTCCCAGCAATCAATTAGGATGAAAGGCTATGTTTTAAAACCCAACACGCTTTCATTAATGTCACAAGTGAGTTGGATGTGAACCGCACTTAAGCCCACTTCTGATGACTTCTTAACTAAGCATCTGGTAAATGTTCAGCTAAAGCTTTATATTCTAATTAAGTAAGAAAGTCGTTTCGTGGCAAACCCTGGGCTTTCCGTCCTCTAGTTATTATGTCGCCCGAGATATAGAATGAAAGGACCCGGTCTCTTGGGTACTGCCGGTAATGTGACAAAAGTTTGTTACGACCCCTCGTGCAGGGGTCGTTAAAGAATGACACAGAAGTCCTTAAAATCTGCCAGATCTGCTAGATCTGCAAGTTTTTCACTCATGAACAAAGCCGACCAGTACGCGATGTAACTTCATACTTTAATGTTTCTAGTGGATATTTTATCCCTTGTCTCAGATTTCTGACGTTGCATTATCTTGTCACTGTTCAACACAAAGCATTCTCATAAAAAGTTCTTGATCCTCTTCATGTATGCTATTGTGTTATCAATTTTATAATTTTTAAAATCATGTGCAAATTATCATCTGAAAATCAAAGAAAGTATTTTGATTATATGAAAAAATAACTCTACTTTGTTTTTATACCACTTTTATTAATAATAACGTGAAAACGTAACTATAGTTTCAACACCGAAGTGCCATTATCAAACAATTAGAAAATTATGAAGAAACCAATGAAACAGTTCAAGTATAAATAGAGTACCTAGAGTAAACTAGGGTTGAGACTAAGGGATCAACGGAAATTCCAAAAACAGGTAGATCCTAAGAAAGTACAGTATTACATAGTAAACATAGCAACAATTTGTGAATTAGTGTGATTATAATTTAATATTCTAAGAATTATTTAACGAGCGGTTTGAAAGACAGTACAGTATTACATAGTAAACAAGGTAACAATTTGTGAATTAGGGTGATTATAATTTAATATTCTAAGAATTATTTTAAGAGCGGTTTGAAAGACACATGAAAAGATCACTTTGATATAGGTCTAACTGATCATTGAGGATATTTTTATTAGAGTTTTTGACACCTTTATAAACCTCTATTGATTCTAATATATTCAATTTAGAACCTCTGGTTTGGTTATGTAAAACGCTTAGGCTATCTAAATTAGGGAAATTATGACCAGTTTGTAAAAAATGATTAGCAAAGGTTGAGTCAGTTTTGTTGAGTCTAAACGAGCGAAAATGTTCTCCGTATCTTAATTTGAAATTACGACAAGTTCTACCTACATAAAAGTGATCACAGTCTGGGCAAATCAACTTATAAACTCCAGGTTTTCTATATTTATTGATTTTGTCTTTGGCGTTGTATATAAGATGGAAAAGTTTATTTTGTGGTTTGAAACTGATTTTAAAATTATGGCGTGATAAAATGTTAGCAATATGTTCGCTTACTGTACCAAAATATGTCAAAGAGATGAATTTAGTGGTTACATCTATGTGTTTTATCTGCGGATAAATTTTATAGAAAGTTAATTGTTGTTGTTTGCGATTTATTAGTTATTTGATCTACCGGAAAACCATTATTGATGGCTATTCGTTTGATCGTGTTCAACTCAATAGTGAGGTGTTCTATTGGATTGGGGACCGCAATGTCCAAACCGTAATGTCCAAACCGTAATGTCCAAGCCGTAATGTCCAAGGAATAATGTCCACCAGAAATAATGTCCACCAGTATTTTATGTCCAATAAATATGATATCCAATAACATATTGTTTTGTTACATATTTATGTAATTTCCAAGGGTACGTAGATATTTCAAAATTGAACCCCCGTCGAGATGTTCTTGATACGTATTGACAATGTTATAGATGCGGTCTTCATTTTGCATTGAGGCCTTGCTTTTCTTCTTTCGTATGGGCTGCCCCAGGTTCAGCTGTTACAACATGGTCTCTGTGTCGCCTTGCTCCTTCTGGACCTCCTTGAAGAAGGCGAATAGACCAGGGTGGCTTCGTCCTACGACCTTCTGTCGCGATGTGGCAGTCTTGCAAGAACAGCATCAGACGTGCCCTGCAGACCCCGCAGAACCTGTACCGGTGGAGCCTCTGGATGCTCTTCAGCGGTCCGTTTGAGCGAATTTAACTTTTTTTCAGCGTCCACTTCGGCAGGGTTGGGTGCGTGATTTGGGTGACCGGACTCGTTTGGACCTTGCAGAACAATGATGTTGCCGCCAACGCCTGTTGTCCGAGCCAGAGCAGAGCATACGGAACGTCTTCGGCACGTCCAATAAATTTTGCCACCTTTTTCGTCCTTTTTTGTGTACAAATAGTTGTCAATGTTCAGGAACAGACCTCCCTTTCTTGTTGGAATGACCTCAACTGTATTGTATTCCGAATTCTCAGACATTTTTGCAGATAATTTTGACGCGACTGAATAACAGGAGGTAACCAAGGAAATAACCAAATGAATGACAGGTCGTGAACAAGGAACTCGTCAATTTAAATTTGAAATAAAATGGAAAATGGAATCAATTTTATTAATAATTTGGACATGGAATTAGGTGGACATAAAAATTGGTGGACATTACGGTTTGGACATTGTGGTCTCCTACGGTTCTATTGACAATGGTATCGAAAATGCTCTATGGATCATTGAGTGATATGCTGCTAATTTATGGCTACGAGGGCTAAACGATGAGTTCGGAATAGTGATGTCTGTATAAGTGGGTTTCCTGTAGATATTGAAGTTTATTTTATTATGGTCACGTATTAGTGTTAAATCCAAAAAGTTTATTGTTCTATCTTTTTCTGTTTCTAACGTGAATTCAATTTTTGGGTGAAGTTGGTTAATAAATGTTTTACATAATCAAACCAGAGGTTTTAAATTGAATACATTAGAATCAATAGAGATTTATAAAGGTGTCAAAAACTCTAATAAAAATATCCTCAATGATCAGTTAGACCTATATCAAAGTGATCTTTTCATGTGTCTTTTAGGCCGCTCGTTAAATAATTCTTAGAATATTAAATTATAATCACACTAATTCACAAATTGTTGCTACGTTTACTATGTAATACTGTACTTTCCTAGGATCTACCTGCTTTTGGAATTTCCATTGACCCCTCAATCTCAACCCTACTTTACTCTACTCTATTTATACTTGAACTGTTTCATTGATTTCTTCATAATTTTCTAATTGTTTGATAATGGCACTTCGGTGTTGAAACTATAGTTACGTTTTCACGTTATTATTAATAAAAGTGGTATAAAAACAAAGTAGTTATTCTTTCATATAATCAAAATGGTAAATTACCTTAAAGTAATGGCTTCCACCATCGATTTTTTAAAGAAAGTATTCTTTTCATTAAGTTTACTACCTTTCAAGTAGTGGAACGTTTGACTAAAAATTGATTCTCTATTGCGTGATACTGAATATACGAGGGCAAGGTGGAAAGTTCCTGAACAATTAAACAAGAAATGATTTATTTGGTCAAAACTTATTTTATTTTTCAGCATAATCTCCTTGTAACCCGATACACTTCGTCCAACGTTCTTCTAAGTTTTCGATATCTTTCAAATAATTCGATTTCGGCAATCGTTTGAAATATGCGTTTGTTTCAGCGATGACCTCATCGTTGGAGCCAAATCTCTTGCCGCCGAGCCATTTCTCCAAGTTTGGAAATAGCTATGAATCACAGGGCGCCAAATCTGGAGAATATGGTGGATGACGAGCCATTTCGTATCGAAATTTAAGCAATTTTACCATTGCGACTGCGCCGGTGGGTTGTCCTGGTGGAAGATATTTTCTTTCTTTGCCAAATGCACCCACTTCCGCTTCATTACGGCGTCAAATCGATCCAGCAGTTCTGCATGATCGTTTCGACCATTTCAAGGTAATCGATATTGACGATACGATAAACCCACTTTCTCGGCTCCGATTCGCCAGGGAAAGTCCACTTTTTCGACTGTTCTTTGGTCTCTGGTGTGTTGTGGTGAATCAATGTTTCATCCACGGTTACGAAATGGCGCAAAAAGTTCTTCTTATGGCGCTTAAACATCGCAAACATTTTTTTTTGAATTAGTCACATGGTCGCGTTTGTTCTCAACAGAGAGCAAATGCGGCACTCAACTGGCAGATAGCCTTGTAGTATAGGAATCTTCCATCCCTATACGAGATTACCTGAAATCCCTCAATTAGCAAATGCAACCTTATTTCGATTATTAAATGTATGTAATCCATATGTTTATAAATTCATAGGCGATACACAAACAATACGTTTAGTGTTACGATTACCTTCTAATAGCATGAACATATTGTTTAGTATAAGCTGTACAACAAGGGACCCTGACGTGGGAACCTTGAGTCCTGGTAGTATTGATAGACCGATATATATATATATATATATATATATATATATATATATATATATATATATATATATATATATATATATATATATATATATATATATATATATATATATATATATATATATATATATATATATATGTAGAACTGGATTCTCGGGTATTGATCCGCGTTGTGTGGTTTCGGTCCTCAAAAGGACCAATTTCACGACGTTTCGGCAAAGTCGCATTTGCCATCTTCAGGTGATTCGACCGTAGAGTCTGGAAAATCTAGGCGAAGATTTTCCAGACTCTACGGTCGAATCACCTGAAGATGGCAAATGCGACTTTGCCGAAACGTCGTGAAATTGGTCCTTTTGAGGACCGAAACCACACAACGCGGATCAATACCCGAGAATCCAGTTCTACACATTACGTCCGCGAGAACCTAAGAAGAAACATATATATATATATATATATATATATATATATATATATATATATATAGAAGATTAGTATACTTTATAAGATTAATATATTCCAATTACGACAGATATTACAACAACCACGCGGTTTTAGAAGTCACTTCTAAAACCGCGTGGTTGTTGTAATATCTGTCGTAATTGGAATATATTAATCTTATAAAGTATACTAATCTTCAATTCAAATGAATCACAAATATAATTTATTACTTATATATATATATATATATATATATATATATATATATATATATATATATATATATATATATATATATATATATATATATATATGTTTCTTCTTAGGTTCTCGCGGACGTAATGTGTAGAACTGGATTCTCGGGTATTGATCCGCGTTGTGTGGTTTCGGTCCTCAAAAGGACCAATTTCACGACGTTTCGGCAAAGTCGCATTTGCCATCTTCAGGTGATTCGACCGTAGAGTCTGGAAAATCTAGGCGAACTGACGCTTACTTGGAGGGACAGGTATTTAGATCCTCCGTTATGCTTGACCTTTGGACTTTCGAACTATTTCACGCTTGGTTGATTTCTACGTGTTTGGCTCCGAGTGACACGTTTGGATGACGTCATTGCGACGCTGGAATCAGCCGGAAAGTTTCCGTGACCTGTTGCACGTGCACTGGATACCACGTTCTCTCTTGTTTTTGGTTGTATCTTCCGACTTTCTAAAGCGGGTTACCATGTTGCTGGTAATCTTAGTCCGTCATCTCGTTTGTTAAGACTATGTGGACGTTTCTCGATCTCTATTTCCTCCCTGGTTATTCTGGTGTAGAAGTGTTCAATGTTGGCTATAGTCTTTGTGCCGCTAAAGTTGATCATATGGCCAGTACTTCTTACATGTTCAGCTAGTGAAGACGTGGTTTCGTTTTTCGACACAGCGTTTGCATGTTCAGTCTTTCGCACATCAATGCGTCTGTTGGTCTGTCCGATGTATGTCTTTTCACAATTACCACATGGCACCTCGTACACTCCTTGGCATTCCAGAGGAATTCTGTCTTTTGGATTCCGAAGAACATTTTTGATTTTCCTATCTGTTGTGAATGTTGTTTTGATATCATGACGGCTCAGTATTTTGCAGATTTTGTCAGTTGTGCCTTTCATGTAAGGTAGAAAAGCGTTTCCCACTGGTTGATATTCATTGTTGACATCCTTCTCATTTTGCGTTGAGAGTTATGAATCTGTTTTCTTGAATAGCCATTCATCCTAAGGGCTGCTCGGATGGTTTCCATTTCTCCATCGAAGTTCTCCGCATCAGCGAGACGTTTTGACCTTGTCATGAGGGTATTTACGACTGATTGTAGCTGGGATGGATGGTGATGCGAGTTACTATTCAAATATCGGTTCGTGTGGGTCTTTTTTCTGAATACTGTATGTCCCAAACTGCCGTCAGTTTTCTTTGTTACCAAAACATCTAGAAATGGTAATTGGTTGTTCTCTTCGGCTTCTATTGTGAATTTTATCCGATCATGGATTCCATTCAGGTGATCGAGAAACCCTCTTAGTTGTCCTTCTCCATGTGGCCAAATAACGAAAATATCATCTACATATCTGAGCCAAAGTTTGGGTTTTAGTTGCGCTGTGTTAAGAGCTTTAATTTCAAAATCCTCCATGAAAAGATTTGCGATCACTGGTGAGATTGGTGATCCCATCGGTGCTCCTTCGATTTGCCTATATCGCTGTCCCTCGTACATAAAGTAAGTATTGGCTACACAGTGTTTGGCCAAGTCAATAATGTATCCTTCCGGTTTGTATTTATGTTGGATGATCTCTAGGGCTTCGTTTATGGGTACTTGTGTGAACAAGGATGCTACGTCGAAGCTTACTAATATGTCGTCAGGTCCTACTATTTGCATATCTAGAAGTTCGATAAAGTGTTCCGCGTTCCTCACATACGATGATGCTGTCTCAACGTGCGGTTGTAACTTCTTGGCTAGGAATCTTGCTAATGCATGTGATGGTGAGCCGATAGAGCTTACTATTGGTCTCAGAGGTACTGCTGGCTTGTGTCGAATCACCTGAAGATGGCAAATGCGACTTTGCCGAAACGTCGTGAAATTGGTCATTTTGAGGACCGAAACCACACAACGCGGATCAATACCCGAGAATCCAGTTCTACATATATATATATTGTTATGATTTCATTTCATAGACAATAAAAATTTAAAAATAATAACTTACCGAACTATGAAAATCAGAAAAGATCAAATAAAAAATATTTTATGGAATTAAAAACAATAATAAAAGCTAAATAATAGTTAGGATATTAATATTAACAATGTAAAACATAATAAACAACGATGTAATAGAATAAGAAGTGATAAACAAGAACTTCAGTGAAAGTGAAGAAACGTTCAGTGTAACGAAATCATAAATCATAAGTAAAGTGATTACAAAACTATCATGAGATAGTACAAAACATTGAATAATGTTATAGATGTAAGTTAGGATTAGTAAATTTGAGTTATGTAATGTTAAAAGAATGTTATTGATATAATATGATATGTATTAGATTTAAGAATAAGTAACTGTCAAGAAAACCATAAATATGGGAATAATCATATTAATAATAACCCAATCATAGGTTATATTATACCAAAGTGTGGGGAAAAATGTAGGCAATATTAATTTAAAAAGAAGGAATCACTAACAATTAAAATAAGTTGAAAATCTCAAATAATTCAAAAAGTAAAGAATACTAAATTCTGATTGGTCAATAGGAATTTCCAATGTCAATCTGGTAACAATGAAGACTTGTGTCAGTTTCACAACAATTAACTTGGCATCCTTGATTTGAAAAGAAAGCTTCTCATAGGTTGATTATGACATAAAGTAGCGTCGGTTTTGGAGGCCTATAAAAACGAATCTGAAAGTAAAGAAGTTGAGTTTGCCATTACATCTGTAGACTGAAAGTACTACTGCAACTCACCAAAATTTTATAACCTATAATAACCTCCAATTGAACGAAAGTGTTCCAAACTTCGATAGGTTCAAAGAAACCAAAGTTAATAAGTTTTATATAAAGTCAACGATTATCCAAGTATCTGAATCCAGTAAAAAGGCTGTAATAACCTCCAATTAAGAAGAAATTTCCAACGATTGCCATTCATCAATAATTTAAATAAAGCATCGAAAAGTTTCATGTTTTATCTAAAAGGATAAAACAAAGTATTATCAACAGTTCCTGAGTCTCAAGAAGAAGTAATCCAAATTAGTTACCTGTGATTATTGTGAAAAAGCATAGTATTGTGTAAAAGTGAATCATCAACGAAATTATAAAAGAATTAAATCGAAAATTGCCAACATAGTTAAACACACTTTTGGATATAAACTAAAAGTAAGTTTGTTTATTATATTTCCATTGTAGTGTTATTTGTAAATCTGAAAGAAAGATTGTCGTTTGTAATTTTGTAAACAACTATTAATATTGAATAGTTTTGAGGTTAAAGCTAGTTCTATGCTTAGAACATAAAATAAAATTGTAAATTAGAAACCCGAGATAAATAGAGTCATAGAGATTTAAATATAGAAATTTTTAACATTCAAAGAATATTGTGTTTAATTCCATAAAATAATATAATAAAAAAAGGAGAAGGTTCATTATTATTCAAAATAAATAAATAAAAAAGCTAGCCGGAAGCATTAATAATAATTCATAATTAAATAATAAAATCATAAAAGAGTTTAGTTAATAATTCTTTTATTAATTAATCTAGTTTTTTAAATTATTTTGATACGCGGTTCTATTTCTTTTTTCAAATGGCCCCACGTTGGGCGCCAATTATTAACTAAACTCTTTTATGATTTTATTATTTAATTATGAATTATTATTAATGCTTCCGGCTAGCTTTTTTATTTATTTATTTTGAATAATAATGAACCTTCTCCTTTTTTTATTATATTATTTTATGGAATTAAACACAATATTCTTTGAATGTTAAAAATTTCTATATTTAAATCTCTATGACTCTATTTATCTCGGGTTTCTAATTTACAATTTTATTTTATGTTCTAAGCATAGAACTAGCTTTAACCTCAAAACTATTCAATATTAATAGTTGTTTACAAAATTACAAACGACAATCTTTCTTTCAGATTTACAAATAACACTACAATGGAAATATAATAAACAAACTTACTTTTAGTTTATATCCAAAAGTGTGTTTAACTATGTTGGCAATTTTCGATTTAATTCTTTTATAATTTCGTTGATGATTCACTTTTACACAATACTATGCTTTTTCACAATAATCACAGGTAACTAATTTGGATTACTTCTTCTTGAGACTCAGGAACTGTTGATAATACTTTGTTTTATCCTTTTAGATAAAACATGAAACTTTTCGATGCTTTATTTAAATTATTGATGAATGGCAATCGTTGGAAATTTCTTCTTAATTGGAGGTTATTACAGCCTTTTTACTGGATTCAGATACTTGGATAATCGTTGACTTTATATAAAACTTATTAACTTTGGTTTCTTTGAACCTATCGAAGTTTGGAACACTTTCGTTCAATTGGAGGTTATTATAGGTTATAAAATTTTGGTGAGTTGCAGTAGTACTTTCAGTCTACAGATGTAATGGCAAACTCAACTTCTTTACTTTCAGATTCGTTTTTATAGGCCTCCAAAACCGACGCTACTTTATGTCATAATCAACCTATGAGAAGCTTTCTTTTCAAATCAAGGATGCCAAGTTAATTGTTGTGAAACTGACACAAGTCTTCATTGTTACCAGATTGACATTGGAAATTCCTATTGACCAATCAGAATTTAGTATTCTTTACTTTTTGAATTATTTGAGATTTTCAACTTATTTTAATTGTTAGTGATTCCTTCTTTTTAAATTAATATTGCCTACATTTTTCCCCACACTTTGGTATAATATAACCTATGATTGGGTTATTATTAATATGATTATTCCCATATTTATGGTTTTCTTGACAGTTACTTATTCTTAAATCTAATACATATCATATTATATCAATAACATTCTTTTAACATTACATAACTCAAATTTACTAATCCTAACTTACATCTATAACATTATTCAATGTTTTGTACTATCTCATGATAGTTTTGTAATCACTTTACTTATGATTTATGATTTCGTTACACTGAACGTTTCTTCACTTTCACTGAAGTTCTTGTTTATCACTTCTTATTCTATTACATCGTTGTTTATTATGTTTTACATTGTTAATATTAATATCCTAACTATTATTTAGCTTTTATTATTGTTTTTAATTCCATAAAATATTTTTTATTTGATCTTTTCTGATTTTCATAGTTCGGTAAGTTATTATTTTTAAATTTTTATTGTCTATGAAATGAAATCATAACAAAAAACTAGATTAATTAATAAAAGAATTATTAACTAAACTCTTTTATGATTTTATTATTTAATTATGAATTATTATTAATGCTTCCGGCTAGCTTTTTTATTTATTTATTTTGAATAATAATGAACCTTCTCCTTTTTTTATTATATTATTTTATGGAATTAAACACAATATTCTTTGAATGTTAAAAATTTCTATATTTAAATCTCTATGACTCTATTTATCTCGGGTTTCTAATTTACAATTTTATTTTATGTTCTAAGCATAGAACTAGCTTTAACCTCAAAACTATTCAATATTAATAGTTGTTTACAAAATTACAAACGACAATCTTTCTTTCAGATTTACAAATAACACTACAATGGAAATATAATAAACAAACTTACTTTTAGTTTATATCCAAAAGTGTGTTTAACTATGTTGGCAATTTTCGATTTAATTCTTTTATAATTTCGTTGATGATTCACTTTTACACAATACTATGCTTTTTCACAATAATCACAGGTAACTAATTTGGATTACTTCTTCTTGAGACTCAGGAACTGTTGATAATACTTTGTTTTATCCTTTTAGATAAAACATGAAACTTTTCGATGCTTTATTTAAATTATTGATGAATGGCAATCGTTGGAAATTTCTTCTTAATTGGAGGTTATTACAGCCTTTTTACTGGATTCAGATACTTGGATAATCGTTGACTTTATATAAAACTTATTAACTTTGGTTTCTTTGAACCTATCGAAGTTTGGAACACTTTCGTTCAATTGGAGGTTATTATAGGTTATAAAATTTTGGTGAGTTGCAGTAGTACTTTCAGTCTACAGATGTAATGGCAAACTCAACTTCTTTACTTTCAGATTCGTTTTTATAGGCCTCCAAAACCGACGCTACTTTATGTCATAATCAACCTATGAGAAGCTTTCTTTTCAAATCAAGGATGCCAAGTTAATTGTTGTGAAACTGACACAAGTCTTCATTGTTACCAGATTGACATTGGAAATTCCTATTGACCAATCAGAATTTAGTATTCTTTACTTTTTGAATTATTTGAGATTTTCAACTTATTTTAATTGTTAGTGATTCCTTCTTTTTAAATTAATATTGCCTACATTTTTCCCCACACTTTGGTATAATATAACCTATGATTGGGTTATTATTAATATGATTATTCCCATATTTATGGTTTTCTTGACAGTTACTTATTCTTAAATCTAATACATATCATATTATATCAATAACATTCTTTTAACATTACATAACTCAAATTTACTAATCCTAACTTACATCTATAACATTATTCAATGTTTTGTACTATCTCATGATAGTTTTGTAATCACTTTACTTATGATTTATGATTTCGTTACACTGAACGTTTCTTCACTTTCACTGAAGTTCTTGTTTATCACTTCTTATTCTATTACATCGTTGTTTATTATGTTTTACATTGTTAATATTAATATCCTAACTATTATTTAGCTTTTATTATTGTTTTTAATTCCATAAAATATTTTTTATTTGATCTTTTCTGATTTTCATAGTTCGGTAAGTTATTATTTTTAAATTTTTATTGTCTATGAAATGAAATCATAACAATATATATATATATATATATACTAAGATTAGATTAACTAGATCATTCGGATTCAGATTCATATTCATATTCATTAATCATTATTGACTATATTATTATTGATTGTATCGGTATCATTGTTATTGTGTGGAGCGAGACATTAAGTCATTATGACGTTGAGCTCTACGTTCAGTAAAGTTCAACCATTTTATAACTGAGTGTTTCAATTCCTATGCCCCAAAAAAACCACCGATCAGCTTATGGCAAACCATCCACAGTCATTAAGACCTGATCCCTACAGCTTTCTCATATTCAAAAATTTGTGCAAAATGTTCTGTACCCGTTCGGTTGAGATGCCGATAGAATCAGCAATCTTGTGCACTTCAACTAGCCGATCGTCCAATATCATACCATAAATTTTATCGACAATTTCTGGCGTTCTAACCTCAATTGGGTGACCACAACGTTCGGCGTCCTTTGTGGTCATTCTACCACAACGAAAATCAGTAAACCACTTATGAATCGTTCCGATCGATGGTGGGGAGTCTTCATAGTGTTTAACATGCGATTCTTTGGTTTGCGTAATGTTTTTTTGACGTCAGAAATAATGTTGGATCAAGACGTGAAATTCATTTTTTCCCATGTTTACAAATAATTTCTAGGCTGCTTGCTTTCGATGGGTTTCTAAACAAAACTGAATGAATTACATATCAGTCTGAAAATATTAATGCGTTCTAGTTAGAGATGCTACATCACAAATGTCACAAGGGATTTCCGCCATCTGTTTCATTTTTCAGGAACTGTTCACCTTGTCCTCTTATACACCAACTAGAATCTGTTCATTCTTATATCGGCACATGGCACCATGGATTAATAAATAGTATCCAAATATATGTGAGCTGTCAGAAAGCCCGTTGAACTAACTTCATTCACAAGGATGAAGACATTTCGTAGCTAACGAAATGGAAAAAATAAAATATTTACCTTTTTTGGCCCAAAATAAGATGCTCATACTGGGTTCCCATAATAGACTATCCATTTTAATATTTGAATTAAATTTTTTTAGTTAACAAAACAAACTTTTTATTTTACTACATTACAGCTAACTCTTTGAGATTTATGATAACTTATAAATATTTGGCTAATTTAATTCTAACTTTTGAAAATCACGTCTTCTAAAGGACCTCCACCAACTTCAACACATTTTCCAATATTAGATAAAAAGTGGTTCATTACACGGCGTAGCAAACCTTCGTCTATTCCTTCAACTTCTTCACGAATTTTGACTTTCAGTTCCTCGATTGTACCTGGACGACTCGCAAACACTTTGGCTTTTAAATATCCCCACAGGATAAAATGGGGTGCCGTTAAATCGTTTTACGATTTGGCGCGTGACCCCTATTGTTGTTGTTAAACTGACGCCGGAATGCACGCCTAACTTCTATCGAATTGCTTCTTATCTAAGTTTCTACACAAAACACACGTTGTTGGACTGAGTAATCCATGAAAGTTCAAACGGATGTTGAAATAATGTCTCAAAGCAAAAAAATTAAATAATTATTGATGAAAACGAACAAACTTCTCGTAGAAAAATGGCGTTCCACGAAATTATTAATTTAAAATTTATTTGTGACAGGCGCCTACTTGATTAATAATTTACTTAAATCTCAAATACTACAGAAGATAATCCCACAGAGAACAACCTATTTAGTTATCTCGTAGGGAATTTATTAATAATATAAAATGGGTAGTCTATCATGGGGAACCCAGAACTTCTAATTTTTTTGAAAAATGAATATTTTCCGAGATATGGCCACTCGTAAATTCCTAAAAGTCTGGGAGAGGAAATGTAAAAGGTTGAGAAAAAATCTGAAACGATTCAGATGAATGGATCGAAATAGTGCGTTTTGTCCGAGTTATTTCAGAATAACTTGAAAAGTCACCCATTTCTTTGACATTTTATTAACAATATTTCATTGAAAAAATTGATAAAATTCAAAGACATACGTTGAGGTCTTCTAAACATATTTTATTTTGTTGAAATTTGTTTTTTAAATGCATATTTTCCAAGTTACAGACACATTTTACAAAATTTTCTAAATTTTTGAATAACTTTTCTACAAAAAATCATAGAACAGATATTCAGTCATTAAGTCAGATTTATATCAATTTAATTGAATAAAATCCTTGCAAATGCCTGCATGCGTCTTTATGATGTTAAAATTATATTTTATACTTGAACGTTATATTTTTGGCTTCAGTCCTTCAGTCGTGTGCTTTGATATGACTTCTAAGCTTATAAGAAAATTGCTAAGCAGTGGATTCTTGATTCATATACTCAAAACATCAAGTTTCGGCGACGTGGCCACTTTTAATTGGAATCAGTGCGATAAGCACGCCTTGTGATGATACAGTTAGTTTTAAGAGATCATGTTTTGGACTTTGATACGTCTTCTGATGATGGTTGTGAGACCGAAACGTACGTAAAGACGAAAATATTAGGCACATATGTTAGTGTGAGCTATTTCTTATATAAGTTGTCATTTAGTAGTTTGTGAGTGTTTACTTCGAACAAAAGGCAATATTTGCAGTCATTCCTTGTGTACTTCATAATTTCAGGGAATTCTGATAGACATTAAAAATTATGAACTCAATCGAAATAAAACATTTTCTATGGGATGGAGGTTCAATTACATAACTTTTGCAAGATACTGTTAGACAAACAATGGACTATTTAGCATTGGAAGATAACTAATCACCATAAAATGAATTGGCACATTTATTGTTCTTGTAATACAGAGTAGGTATCTACAGCTATATGTTATCATCGATAAGTTTTAATTTTTCTGCAGCACATTGATATTTATATTTACTATTTCAGATCTGTTCGGAATAATAATGTTGTATCCCATGCAAGAGCTAGAGAGAGAAGCGAATGGAGAATCAACTACTTCTAAAATTTCATATTTTTTCAGGCAAACTTTTCTCGACTTCGGCTAGTGACCTGACTACGTTGTGTGAGTTTCATCAGTGCGTCTTATCGTAAGTTCCTTGACCTTTATAATTACCCACAAATCCGGAACCATCTTGACGGTCTTCTCTCCCAGCTATCCCCTTCCCTTTACCCTGATCGTCGAATCGTTCTTTATGTGTCCCGGTATATTGCGTCGTGTCGGTCAATCTATCCACTCCACCAACTTTGACAGCCTGGGTGGTTTTATTAGTTCCAGGATCACCACAACCTGTAAGTTTACTCTTGAGATCGTCGGCATTCATCCCTTTTTCTTTGGCGAGTTCTTCTATAAATTTCACAAAATCTTTGTAATTCATGTTTTTCACTTTGAACTTGTTGAAACAGATGGCCGTATCAGTTGTAGTTATTTTCTTATCAATGATTCCGGCTTGCTTGAGCCATTTGTCAATTTGAGTCAAAGTTATGTCTTTACCTTCCGATTTAGAATTGCCGAACTTGGAGAAATTTGCAAATTGGACCTCTAGACTTGGTGCCATACTTTCATGAATTGAAACAGTTAATTTAATGTTTGATCTTGATTATTGAAACATACGTGGAAAATATGACTTATTCGTGACTTTTTGTCTGATTTATGACCATAGAAAAAACCAGAAAGGCAAATGCCTTCTATCTCACCTGTTTATGATCTACAAACTAAAGCAGTTGATACTATAAACATAGAATATAGACATTAATTGTTATCTATCATTATTCATTCACTGGTAAGAATCGAAACAGGCACGTAGCCAGGTTTTTTTTTCGGGGTGGAGGGGGGTGGGGGTGCTGCAGAAAACACACACCCATATTAATAAATGTATATGTAAATAGGGATGGTGAAAGTAAAGAATAATACCAGTTTCATTGAATATAGACTTTAAAATCACGAAAGTAGAAAATAGGACTGGTTTCATCGGATAGAGACTTTGGGGGCAAGAAGGAAAAGAACAGCATCGACTCGAAAACGAAGCAGCCGTCGGAATTTACCTTCCTTTTCCTAATAAAAAAGAGCAAACGAGTTTGATTAAAAATGAATGCAACGAGTTCCGAGAGCTCGAAATTCTCGCAATATTCACCTGCACATTTTCTAAATCCAGCGCACCACTATCAATATCGCCACGGAGAGGTAACTAATTTTCTGCAGCAAATAATATCGTTTTGGTGATTGGTCTGATTGCAGCCCGATTTTCTTCTTTTTCTATTTGCAAAGCCGAATTCAGCTCCGACATAACATCGCGCGTTCCCCCTGTTAGAACTTGAGTGAAATTCTCTGAAACCGATATACTAAATTTGTGATAATTAGTATCACAATGAGCCATGAACTTCTCGGTAGCCTTTTACTACGAATCGAAAGAACTCTCAATTAATTTGCCGAATATTCCAAGATCACCTTTGCCACAATTATTATTATTGACACTTTACAATTCATCCATTCACGTTCAAACTTTCGACCATTTATTTTCTCAAGAACAAAAGATTTCTCCGGAACTAAAATTCAGATTTTGATATTTTAAGTTTCGAATCATCATCTTTAAATATCGGATCGTGTCTTTTAAACTTAGCTAAATCGAAACTTTCTGCATTAAAATTGAGACTTTTCTGGATCTCATCTTGTTCAGTCACATTAACCACATTTTCAAGAATAAAACTGCCAGCATCTTGATAATTTTCCAAAAAATTTGTATTTTCTACAGCCGCGGTTTTTATCTTTTTTGAAAAGAAACTGGTGATTGAAACACTTGCCTTACGTTTAGACATTTCGATAAATTGAACTTATGGTTTTGACAAGAAAAATTGAAATTTGTGTACTACCAATATAATATACTGAACTATAATAATTTAATTATTATATTATGTGGAGCATTTTTCGAAGCTCTTGAAAGATGAATCAAAAGGGGTGGGATGTTGAGAACGTTGAGAACTCCGTGTGGGTCGTTGTAGTTATTATTCTAATAAGATGGCAATAAACGATCGGTGGCAGCAAATGTTTATTGCTTTATTATTTCGATGTCCTTGGGACAAAGCTTTATTAGGGTTTAAACCCCAGAATTTCTTACGGTCATTAGTTCTTCGTTCACATTTTAAACATCTTGTTTCTCTAGTAAGATAGTTGTAAATAGCGAGAGGTAGCAGTTAGGTTTTTAAGTTATTTATTCGGCAGATATTATGAGATATACATCATTATTGATTAAAGGAAAACGTTTTGAAATTGTGAGTTTAATAAAAGGTAGTGTTTTACAAAAGTCGATACTAAGACCTTTATTGTATTATTATATTTTATTATGAATTCTAGTATTATTGAGAAGAGAGTTTATCACTTTTAAAACACAGTACAGACAAATATCTAGGTAATTTAGAGGGGATGGAAACGTATAAACGGAAAATTAAATTCCGATTTATCTCCAGCTGGGGGTAACCCATTATTTACATTATTATCCCCAAATAGTATTTAAACAGGCACATTTTGATTTATAATTTATTTTACTCTGATGATGGCTACGCGGTAGCCGAAAGTTCCTCAGTACTTTATTAGTATTTTTAGTGGATTATGTTGATTATTACTTATCAATAGTGTTTTAACCACGTGTTAGGGTGGTTATGACGACCTTCAGCAGAGATCCTTTAGTAACGTTGCAAAATTGGTTGTTTACTGATGAGGTCTATGAAATCTGGCACAAGCCAACATGATATAAATATCGCTTTCTCATCTAGAGCCCCTATACCATCCAATGAAGCCAGAGAAGCGAGACAGAGCACCCTCTCATGGGACGATCATGTGAGGTCCATTGCGAAAACCGCTTCACAAAATCTTGTTCCTCTATTCCATGCCAAGACCTACTCTACATTCAGCTCAGCAGCTCCTCATAATCTGAAAGGCACAAATTCGAGTTATCCTGGAGTACTGATCACATGTTTGGAGTTCGGCTCCCAAATTTACGCTGAAGCTCTTGGATTATATCCAGAAGAGAACCATTCGTTTGATTATTAGTATCACACTTACGAGTTCATTGACCTCTCTAGAAAGTCGTAGAGAGGTGGGAGATCTCTCCATTTTCTATAGATATTTTCATGGTCAGTGTTCATCAGAAATCTCGTCTGTTGTTCCACCACGAGTGATTCCAGATAGGAGGAATAGACGAGCTCAAACTAGTCACCCCTTCATTGTGAAGCCGAATTTCTCCCTACAAGACTTCATTTTTTTATCGAACATCGAAATTGTGGAACTCTTTACCTAGTTAGGTGTTTCCCTATGCCTGTAACCTCCAAACCTTCAATAAAAATACGAATGCCTATATCCCCTCCCAACATCCCACTGCTGGCTCACACGACGTTCTTCGAACATTATAGTCGAAACATAAAAAAATGCTTATGTAGATATATAGCCGCATGTATATACTATTTCCATCACCACACCAAGGGAGAAGAAAGGCGTTGAATGCCTACAATGGCAGACATAGGCACATTGCGGGAGTTCGCTAGTGATGTAACACGTTTGGTCACGTGATTTGCGTATAAATATACAGAATGGTTTTCAATAGTATACAGATGTTTCAGTTGCATACACAAGAAAGTTCCCTAATTTAGCTTAGCAAATATATGTCAAATCATTGACACATATTTTATTTCTGCGGTCTTTCTGCACGGAATCTTATTTGCGCTACTTTTGTACAGAAATAGTATTCCAAATTTGGTCAAAATTGACTGTTAACAGACATTGCGGAAAAATCAACACACACATCCAGAGTTAATAGGTCACTTTGATGGGGAACTGTGTTCACAAATGTTTCAAAAATAAGTATATAATTACCGGAATCTCAATTTCACACCAATATTCATAATCAATGTTCACATATCTGTTATAAACCATGATTACCTGTCATCTATTGATACATGTTACAACCAAACCAAGATCCCTACATGCAAGAGGTTTCCCAACGTGTCAAAGTTCTCTATACATTTTATCTCTGCTGCTGAACACTAGATGTCGGCTATATTGTAAGATAAGGTAATGATAATATGGTTTTCATGATTGTTGAAATGCAACATGAAAGGAATATCGCTCAGAAACAGTTTGTTGTATCAGAGAGAAATTGTCGTATTTTTAGTATTTAACGAGGCTGGAAACCAAGCTTAATTCAACCTGGAAAGGTTGTAAACAACAATAGATATGGGCGATTTTAAATCGATTCAAAGGTGTCGATGTATCGAAAAAATAGAAATGGTTCCCATCGTTTAGATTATTAAATTTGGGGAATCGATTCAATGATTCCGATTATTCAATTTGAAAGCGATCCTGTAATTTTGATGATGACCTCTATTAACCGATAGTCCAACTATTTTCTGCGATTATAAATTTCTACTACATGAAATCCATAAATTAATAATAAAACAATCTTTTATAATAGAAGATCGGCTGTCAGCCAAAAATATAATAAATAATGATAATAAATAATGTTTATTTATTGACAGATGCGACTTTGCTATTTCTTTCCAAGGGCTACTTTTTTTTACAAATTTGCTTACAATGTTTTAACAGAAGAAGATAGTAAATTATTTTCTTCACAATATTTCTTGACAAAAATTATCTCTATTTAAATATGCCAAAATATAGGTATCATTCCGGGAAAACAATTTTATTAGTTCAGTTTCCAAATATGGAAAAAATATGTAAAATGTTCTAAAATGGATCCTATTCAATGCCATTTAAGAATTTCTTTTCATATTTTTTCTATCGTTTCTCCTTTGCCTATAATACAGCTGAGACATCGAGTTTCGTTCACCATGTTAACAGTATTAGCTTCTAGAATATTACACACGTGAGTAGTGAGTTTCCGATCAACTTGGAGAAAATTACGTCTTCACAGACGTAACCTGAAACCTCACGTAACTAGATGGTAACAAATGCAACTCGTATGAAATTCAATCAATGAGGTAAGTATAAAAGCCAAATCGTAGGCTAAAAACTCTAGGATAATTCTATGTATAAGTAATATTATACGAGTAGGAATGACTTAGCTTTCACTTTGAGAATTTGGCGGCTCTTCGAGAAAACGTACAGGACTCAAATTCATATGATTATTTATTGGTTATACATAACTGTCATTAGACATATTGTCAAATACGCATAATACGTTGTCAAAACTGCGGGAGAGAAGTTATACGAGTGCAAGGGAAAAAGTATGGAAAAAAGTGAATTTTGCGTTTTGATTAAACATTATTTCTCGCGTAGAACAAACATTACACAAACCAGAGCATCGCTTGTTAAAGATTATGGGGACCCTTCACCATCGATTGGAACGACTCGCAAGTGGTTTACTGATTTTCGTTGTGGTGGTATGACCACAAAGGACGCCGAACGTTCTGGTCGTCCAACGCCAGAAATCTTCAACAAAATTCATGGTATGATATTAAAGATCGGCGAATTTTTGAATATTTGGAAGCTATCTGCCAGATGAGTACCACCGCATTTGCTCTCTGTTGACAACAAGCGCAACCGTGTGACAACTTCAAAGGCGTGTTTGGCGATGTTCAAGTGCGATAAGAAGGATTTTTTGTACCATTTCGTAACCGTGAACGAAACATGTATATGTTACTGTGAATGTCCGATATTAGTGAATGTAAAGATGCACCAGTGTATCTTGACAATCACCAATATTAATGGTGTAAGTCCGAAATTATTTCAATATTTTGTTTGTTATGGACATACACCGGTGAATGTTAACATACTCCAAGGCGATTTTGTGTGTCTCAGATACTGCAATTTACTAATTACGTGAATGTTAACACACGCCAGTGTTTGTTCGAAATGAAGTGAGAAAGTTAGAGTGCTATTGTTCTCTCTATTTTCCACACCGACCACCCGTCGCCGCACCGCTAATAGGGCAGAATATCAGAATCCGAAATATGTTTACTGTGCGACAGAAAAGAGGCATCTAAAAGAAACATAGAATTAGCGAAACTTGAACTTCAAGATCAAGGAAAAAAAATGCTTAAAGTATCGCAGGCAAATTTTCCTCCTGCAAAATATGGAGATACTGTAAGGTTGCGTGCAGGGCCGGATTTAGAGAGTCTGGATGCCTCGGGGCAACAAAGGAGTGGAGGCCCCTGGCCCCAAATTATTTTCCAAATAAACTAAACAATTTTTTCATTCGAGTTTTTCAATAATAATTTATTGTGAAACCAAGTAAATTCTTTTAGTATTTAACAAACATATATAACTATAATCGGAAACAAGAATTAGTGAAAAAAAATATCAAAGGAAAAGTTGTTTACTAGTGTTTAATAGTCGGAATTTAAAAGATTTTTTTTTCCGAAGTCTATTGTGGGGGCCCCTCTTTTGTGGAGGCCCCGGGGCTGTAGTCCCCGGTTACCCTCCCCTAAATCCGGCAGTGGTTGCGTGTTCCTGATGTTGATAGAGGTCGTACAGATTCCAGAAATATCCTTACATGTGTTACAAATGTGGATGGTGACTATTATCAACTGGCTACAAAACCTGTGACGTAATCACAGATGTATACTAGAAATCAGTTTTCCATCAGTAAGGAAAATTTTAACAATATATCTGAAACTTCTTCTACAAAAATATCAATGCGTCAAATTGTTGCTTTGGAATCAATATTTGGAGGACAAGGATATAAGCGTTGCAATTGTGCACAAAAATGCAACATCAAGAAATGTAACTGTGAAGTTCGTGGAGTTATTTGTATTTCTAAGTGCCATAACAGTTTGCCATGTACTAAATAAGTTTTTTTAAATTCTTATAGCGAAAAATGCTGTAATACCTAATTACCTATGAGTAGGTACCTTGTAACGAATGAGTATTTTTTAAATTCTATAGCCAATAGGGCAATAGCATTAATGATAAGTGTACGTTATTGTTCACCTTACTTGGTAGGTAATGCTATTTGTATTACTGATATAAGATTTTGATTAATAAACAAGTTCTATTTGTTCTATTTATTATAGTTCATGATTTTATTTATTGTAACAATTTGTGAGTTCATTTCAATTCAGGCTTGAACTTCTGTTTTGCAAATATCTTTGCTAAATCATCATAATTTAACTCATCATGAAGAGAATGAAGATTAACCAAGTCGTCGTGGTGTATGATAACATTCACTGGTGAATGACCGAAAACATAAAGAACACAATAAATAACAAACAATCACCAGCTAGCTTGGTGGTTGTTAACATACACCAGTGTATCTTAAGATACACTCCGCTTCGGACATTCACAGTAACATATACATCAAAACACACCAGAAACCAGGCTACCAGCTACGAATCGCAGCCGGAAAAATGCCAAAGTGAAGTTTATCGGCGAACAAAGTCATGGCGACAGTTTTTTGGTCGAAACGATCACCGGCGTATATTA
Source organism: Endomychus coccineus (assembly GCA_958510875.1). Classification (NCBI taxonomy): domain Eukaryota; kingdom Metazoa; phylum Arthropoda; class Insecta; order Coleoptera; family Endomychidae; genus Endomychus; species Endomychus coccineus. Next base: position 182,993,118 of record OY294068.1, on the reverse strand, counting down.
TGCAGAGCTGTTGGATCGATTCGACGCCGATTTGAAGCGAAAGTGGCCGCATTTGGCAAAGAAGAAAGTGCTCTGCCATCAGGACAGAGCACTAGTGCAAAGGTCCGCAGTCGCAATGGCAAAATTGCATGAATTGCGCTACGAATTGGTTCGTCATCCACCATATTCTCTAGATTTGACCCCCTGCGATTTGTATCTATTTTTAAACTTGCAGGAATAGCTCGGTAGGAAGAGATGTGGCTCCAACGAAGAGGTCATCGCTGAAACAAATGCCTATTTTGAAGGATTGCGTATTATTTGGAAGGTATCGGAAAATTAGAAAAACGTTGGATGAAGTGTATCGGGCTACAAGGAATATTGAGAAATAAAATAATTTCTTGTTTCAATTTTCAGGGACTTTTCTCCTTGTCTTCGTATGTTCGCACTGTCTCGACTTTGAAGCTTGATGCGTGCAAGGCATTCGGTACAAATTGAAACACTTTGGATGTAGACTTGTATAATGAATAAATAAACCTAAATATAAACAAACTTAAAGCAAAAACTTTTGTATAGGTAGGTGCCACTCAGTTTTAGTCAAGATGATACTCAATTAACTTCATAAATGCAGATCCTCTGTCGCCTTCAGTATCAACTACGTCAGCACGAGACTGAAATCATAAATCAATAATTGAAGTCATTCATTAATCATAATTGTCTCTTCTCATTTTTTTAATCAAAAACGATTGAAACAATTTCTATCAATGTTCAAAGAAAATATTATCTTCCTGAATAAATACAAGATTTTATAATGATTTGTTGGAGCAGGTTACTTGACTAAATATCCACACTATATTAGGAAAAAATGCTCGACTTACATCTATTTTATCTATTTCATATAGAATTCCAGGAATAACGGACATTCGTCTCTCTACGGACATTCCCTCTATTTTCCTAAATAGATGTGCAGCATCGTCTTTCATTTTTTGTGTACGTAGCATGTTTATGATTCTCTTTTGACGTCTTTGTATCAATACAATTCCAAGTGTTTCAGCTAATATTGTGTTGTTAATTATATCTTTACTCTAGAAACAATTCAATATTCAAAGTAAGTCGCCTTTAACTCCCTTATTTTAAATAGAACACCCGGTATATCATTTAATTTTTGGATTCCTCAGAAAATGTTATGATTACTTTCATCAGGTTTTCACCTATTTTCAATTTTTTCTTAGAAATCTAGATTTTTTTGAAAATTTCGAAAATGAAGCCTTTATTTTGAACACTTTTACCCATTTTCTACTGGTGGTAAGCACTTCTAGGGTAGACGGAATACGAAATCCACATTGACAATTGATTTATCGCATACAGCCCTATTAGCCAGTTGTAACTTGCAATTAGTGCTATTTGTCAGTCGTAACTTGCAATTAGCACTAATTGCCAATGGGAACTTGAAATTAGGCTAATCGTCATCGTAAATTGCAAATAATGTTAATTGTCATTCGTAATTTGCAATTAACACTAATTGCCAATTGTAACTTGCAATTAAACTAATCGTCAGTCGTAACTTGCGATTAGTGCTAATTGTCAGTCATAACTTGCAATTAGCACTAATTATGAGTTTCAAATTGCAATAAGGCTAATTGTCAGTCGCAACTTGCAATCGTAACTTTGCCAGTTGTAACTAGCAATTAGTGCTATTTGTCAGTCGTAACTTGCAATTAGGTTAATCGTCGTCGTAACTTTGCAATTATTGTTAATTGTCAGTCAATTAGCCCTAATTGCTAGTTGCAAATTTTAATTGTGCTAATTGTCAGTCGCATCTTGCAATTAGTCGTAACTTGCGATTACTGCTATTTGTCAGTCGTAACTTGCAATTTGCACTGATTGCCAATTTAAACTTGCAATTAGGATAATCGTCTTAACTTGCAATTAATTCTAATTGTCAGTCGTACTTTGCAATTAATGCTAATTATCAGTCGTGACTTGCAATTAGCACCAATTGCCAGTTGAAAATTGAAGCTAGGCTAATTTTAATCGCAAATTGCTATAAGACCTAATAGCCAGTTGTAACTTGCAATTAGTGCTAATTTTTTATTTTTAGTTTTACGATGTCCGTTCAGTGCTTTTGTAGAATATTTATTCGTCAATAAATCATGAAAATTCGATGTTAAACAAAAATCGCTGGCACTCCTGAAATTCATAATAATGGAATATTCTCATTGCGAATAATCTAAAACTATAAAGCTAATTTCTGAATGAGGACGTAACAAGGTATTAATAATCGAATGAAATACTACAAAAAGACCATGATCGATCAGAAATGGATTAACGGCAACTCATCAATAAAACTCACCCACTCTAAAACTTCCATCATTTTGGGGTCTTTCAACTTCTTCACTACTTTCTCGGCCTGTCGTAATGTCACTTTAGCGTTGTTCTTATCTTTTAATAAAACGTCAGCCTTTGCAGTCAGGATGAATCCATTGAGAATCCATTTATAATTTTTAACCTTATAAGCTTCTTTCATACATTTTGAAAGGTAAGCCTTCGCTAAATCGTATTTTTTTAGTTCTATCTGGAATCTAGCAAGGTCATAATAGAGCCATTGTACTTCGTCTATGTCGGTAGATGCTAATAAACGTTCTTCGTGAATTATTGTCATTTTTCTGCGAACAATTTCGTTAATGTAATTATTTCTCTCCACTTTTAGTTCTGCTTCATTGAAATAATCTTCAAGTAAAACGCCAACTGAGAATATTATAAGTAGAAATAAAAGTACCGAGAAAGAGTTATATTTATCAAATTACGAAATCCACCCAAGTGATTTCATAGTATTCGGGGTCCCTGAGATTGGTAGTAACAGTCTTGATGCCTATTAAATCCCAGTGCAGGCTTAGGGTATTAGAGTTGAGTCAGAAGGTGGTGATTTCTAAAAGTGTAGCTTGGTATATCAGCTAGTGTGTTGAGAAATTATCTATTGAGATACCGCTAATACCCCACCATTTGGAAATTCATTGAGGCAATTGAAAGAGAACAGGGACTAAATGAAATGGAAATAAATAAAATAATAATAATATATATCAGGCGAACCATCAGTATCCTCAAAAAAAAAAAATACCGAGACTCTGAGGAAAGAATACGACGATTAGCCAAAAGGTTTGATCCCACTAATATACTAGAATATGTTAGAGAAATTGCACACAATATCACGTATTAAGTTATAGTTGTTTCCAATAAAAGACTTTTGTATTAATTTCTCTTGTGTTGTTTCACCCATTTATATCTTCTAGTCGTATTCTGCCTACCCTCTTCTGGTTTAACATTATTTTTCGAAGAATTTTATCCTTGAAAAACTGTCCTTCGAAAAATAGTTTTTTGAAGAAAGGGTAATTCGAAGAAATGGTTTTCGAAGAACTGTTTTTCGAAGAAATGATTCTGCGAAGAACTGCTTCCGAAGAATTGTTTTCGTGGAATTTACCGGACACCACTGGAATTATTGCATCTAAAGGGATCGTTACATCCGTGTATGGTGTACTCGTATGTAGATTTCCTATGCATACCAAAAGTAATCCTACTGTCTCGCTTTTGGGTATAACCTGATTACTTACTGATAATCCCAGAACACATCTTTGAATTGTGTAAACAATTTATCATGAGATGGCTCTTTGGGCAATGGTAGGCCAAGAATCAGATGAACCCGGTTTGCTTTATCTAAATCCGTCATGTCGTCCGTGAACTTCACAGAATTGTAGTAACCGTCACACATCATATTGTACAGAGAATGGAGGTACTTATCACAGAGTGGTAGAAATTTCCGAGGAGTATTTTGGCAATACATCTTCAATTTTTCACCAAGGTCTATCAAATCTTTCATTTCACCAGCATCTAGAGTTTTCTTCATATCATCTACCAGACTTTCCGCTTTCTTCGAACAGTGATGTTTCGTCTGATTTAGTATACCTTCCTGTCTGTCTCTCATCCTTTCAGATATTTTGGTAGACCTGAATTTGATACCGTAGAAGGGTCTCCTGGCTCGTAGCAACTCCTAAAACAGTATGGATTGAAATTATATCTGACATTAACGCAATCTTAGTTGAAATCGTGTGCCCCTAACGAGTCCTTCAGGTGAGGGGAACATTGTTATATATATATATATGTATATACAGGGTGTTACAGAATGTTTTGAGGAAAATTTGAGAGCAGATTCTAAATACTGAAAATATGAGAAAAAGTTAATGTAAACATGGGTCCGGAAATGTTCTGTTTTCATGATTCAGGATATTTAAGGTTTTCAGTCTTTAATAGTTCATTTTACATATATTGAAAACCCGTTGAAATTTTGGGATGAGTTTTGGTACACGAAAATGTATCTTTAAGGGTCACATTGTTATATAATCAGTTGCCTAATACCTTAAAGTGCATGGATAATCTCAAACTGTTTAAGAGAGTTATTTAGGTATTTAGTAGAGATAGAACCGTACAATTGAGGGAGTTCTTTCGATAATAATTGTCGTATGTAATAATTAATGTAAATGTGATAAATGGCTTTTGTGGGTATGCATATAACATTTTCTGGTTATTAAGGAAGTGTAATATCTTATGTTTTCCTTTTGATGTATTGTTGATATATGGTTATTTGTGCGACGTGTTTCAACCCTGTCGTTATATTTTAGCATTAATATCTGAATTTAACTTCTGGTAGTTTGAAATGACGATTATTGAATATTGAATATTGAATATTGTATGAGACTGGTGGGCCGGATTTGGCCCGCGGGTCGTAGTTTGGAGACCCCTGTACCAGAAGATCTATAATCGGAGCATAGGTAGAAGAATAGAGATGTGTAGCTTGCGAACGAACTGGCGAAAATAACTATTGTTCTGGCGTTTTTTTCATTTCTTAAACAAGTTAACACGGCGCGCAATAACCCACTTTGAAATCGTTGCCGATACTTGGCATCCAGCTTATTCCACTCGTGTTTTCCATTCTGTCTCTCAACTCAACGTCACTCAACATTTAATGAGCTTCATGATAACCAAAAACTCGGAGAGCATACTGACCTGATTGTAGTCGATGAATTTAAAGCCACGTTTAGCGAAAAATTTGATTTTATTACTGCCTTCTTCATTGGGAGTTGAAATTCCTAGATTCTTAGGCAAACTCTTGAGGAATATTTTATCCAGGTACATTTTGTCCAGATAGTTTTCTGCCATATAGTTCCTGATATTAGTTGTATAATTCTGGAGTGGTCTATAAGGATATGGACCCATCTTAGGAATTTTAGTGGCCGAATTGACATGACTATGTAAAGTATCCTCGATGGAAGATCCAATTTCAAAAAGAGGACAAGACATAGAAGGGACTTGATAAAGGCGTCCACTTTCTTCTCCCTGGTCCGTACGGCTGGCAGATCGAGGCGTCGCTGTAGCTTCAGTGCGAGGTGTCGATTGTTTGCTCTCAGCATTGGGAATATTTTTCTTAGAATCCGAGGCTTCAGATTTTGCTTCAGTCCGATTACCCTGCAATTTGACTGTTGCGGCAACCTTCTGTCCTGTCGTCGTGTCTGATCGTTTATGAAGAGATCGTTTAGATCCTTTTGTCCTACTATGTGATCTCAGAACTGGCAGTTTGATTTTCCTCTTAGGTATTACAGGTTGATTTTCTACTATTACTTCCTTCTTCTTCACTCTCTTGTGTTTAGGTATTGGTGCCCAGGGCTTGTGTTTCGCAATGGCAAGTCTCCAACCTATTCGCCGAACATATTTATAATGATTGCGTAGTGGGTGACCTGCTCTTCGACCGATACTGTTTTCTATAGCATCTGCGCACTAAAATTCGAAAAGAAATATGATAAGAACTTGATTAATTAGAACTCCTTACATGCGTCTTTATAATGTTGGAAGTATATTTTAGGTACAATGTCAAAAGTATATTTCCAATAAGGTCTGACAAATCTTTTTCTATTGTCTCATAAATCTTAACATCTGGTTCGTATGTAGATACTTGAACGTAATGTTCTTATTTTTAGTCATTCATAGACTTTGTTGACATGAGTTCGTATTCTATGAGAATACTACAAACAGTGGATTCTTGATATATTATACTATATAACATTGATGTGTTACAGTTTCGATTATTCGTGTTTCTGTCCATTTCGGGGACGTGGGCATTTTTAATTGAAACTGGTGCGATAAGGACGCTTTGTGCTAATACAATTTTTTTCTATTTCCCGAGACTTTATATATATTTCCTCTTATCTGTTTCGAATAATATGAGAATATTTGTAGAATATCAATGAAATACAATGGAAGATGGATTCATTTCTGTTATTCCTCTTCAGCCATTGATTGTTCTGAACAAATTTTGGGCAGTTTGTTAAATGCGTATTCAGATCGTCACTGCGACGAGACAGACGAGAAGTTTCAAGTATTCAACTAGGTATGACAAAAAATAAGAGAAAGTCAATATGAAGTAATTGATTGATCAGAAGCGTTTCTTGGACAATTTTGAACACATCGCTATTTGCAAATTTATCGGTTATAAAAGATCGAAGACGTTGGAACTCGAGTTGTCGAAACTATAATCGCAATGAATAGTCTTCTATAAAATGAGTGATACAAAAACGAAGTAAAAGTGCTTTTTTGTATCAATAGGATATACAAGAGTTTCATGCAACTAAAAGTGATGAATGACCACGAAGGAATCTATCTTCTGAACTGGATAATGGTTGGGACAAGTGCGTTGTGATTCAAAGAATTAATGTTGAGAAAAAAAAGAAGGCATCCTATTCAATATTAAACCTAGACACAATTAAAAACACCCTCAACTTTAATGATGGTTTTATTTCATACTCACATGCATGAGACCCATCACAAAATTTGTCGGTTTCTTCCTATACTTAGAGAATCGTTTATTGACTATCAGTGCTTTTGCAAAATCACATCGCAAAAACAACACAATGGCTTGGATGCTATGGGCGTAAATGTCGCCTGGTTTAACCTTGAGAATTTCCTCAACGTCCTTCATTGCTTCGGTGTATTTGCAAGATTGAGCCAGTGTCACTGCTCGTCCGCGTAGTGTTCGGTAATCATCTTTTTTCTGTTTTATTGCTTCGTCAAAATATTTCAGCGCTGTCGAGAAGAATCAGTTCGATATTACTATCTATATAACTGAAGGCCATCATTATCCGAAATGAAACCGTAACTGAAATTCCTGATTATGGTAGATGAGAAAGACCAGGTATTTTACTATAAAATATCATATAGTACAGAAAAATTGTAAAAGTAATTTATGTATGAACATGAATTTCCATAGAATCCAGGTGCGTACAAGATTAAGGCAGAAAGGATATTTTCTTAGCAAGATAGCAATATTTATTCATAAACCACTTGCCGAATTTTCAAACATCTAACAAACTGTAACAAACTGTATTTTGGAAATGAACAACTTTTCGTGACATATTAAATTGAGCTTTTTAACTCAAATTCCCTTAAATTTTCTATACACTGTCCTGATAGTCTTTTTTTAGAGGTTTTGTTTCTAGAGTTGCCAACATTGTTCCTTGTTACAGCCAATTCGACAGCTGACAGTTGGTTAATGGTCAGTATTGTTTCATCATGGATCTTACGCCAGAACTACCTTCGCAAATTGTACAAATTAGATTGCGCTTCATTCGAGCTAGTCGCGGCGACCATACTACAGATCATATTCAAACAATAATGGCGTAATCATCGTTCATCGATTGAGGAAGGGGGGAGCTTAGACCCTAAATGAACTCAGGCCACTCAGTTGGGCCCATTGTGCGTCCCATGGTCAGAAGCCTATTATATTCTAGCAGGTTTGTGGCCCGCCAGAAACTCAGAATATTGCCAGTGCTGGCTTCCATAAGTTTTTCTGGGAGCAGTTCCAACAGGATGTTCTTCCGCCTCTCTGCATTCCCCACATATTGGGTCATCTGTGATGCCCATATTGTGGAAGTGTTAGTTGAGACGATAGTGTTCGGTTAGGATTCCAGTCATCTCTCTGATGTCTCTTCTGTTCAGAGAAAGGAATTTTTCCGAGAGCCTAGGCACAGGTTCTTCGAAGAAGAGGTTGGCCTGCCTCATGCGTGGTGATTCTTTCCATAGTTCAGAGCACTCTTTATTCAGTTGGCCCAGAAGGGTGAGACCCCCACGCAATATGATAAAGCGACCATTGGCTCCGGCCCAAGGGGGGGCGCAAAACTACTCGTTTCCTTCAACTCCACTGTGTCCGGGACACAGATGAGTTGAACTCCATTTCTCCTAGCTAGTTCAGTCAGTGTATTGCTGCATTCTTTGACAAGCCTTGATGTGACTCTGGGTGATTTGAGAGCTCACAGAGCCGATCGGCTGCCTGTGCAAATATATATGCGCCTATTTATAGTTTCTTCGCAGGTTTTCCATGGCACAAATCAATATTGCGTAGACTTCCGCCTGAAAAACCATGCATTGAGCACCTAGAGTCATTGACCTTTTCAGGTACACTCCCACTCCAGAAGCGTGACCTACCTTGGATCCATCTGTGAACCATACCAGCACGTCTGGTGGCAGTAGGGTGAGAGTTTCGTTACTCAAATCTCCTCTATCCTGGATGAAGATTTTGGGAGAAGTGAAGCATATAGCTGGGATCATGCTATCTTGCTTGATTTCTAGTATGGGGCATTTAGAGATTGCCTCACTTGAAATCGAGAAGGGTAGTGCGTTTTGGTCCAGTGGCCTAGGCCCTTTAACCTATACGCCGTTCACATGGCATCAGATTGTATGTATAAGTGTAGAGGTGATAATCTGGCGAGAGCTTCAAGGGTTCTCGTTGGAGCCGACCTCATACCGCTCAATATGCCTACGCATGCAAGCCTCTGCAGTCGGTTCAGTACTTACTTGTACTTTACTAGTAGATTATTGGTTCAGCTGTAGTGATTTGTTGAGATTTCGTTTTAGTTTAATTGATCATTGATTTTTAGCGATGTCACAAGTTTTCTGTCTTATTTACTTGAAGAAATGTGATTCAGAAAAAGGAACTGTACCTACATTGCAACTGAATAAATGCGAATAGAAGGAACAAGTCGGTTTTGATTGAAGCCAAAATTATGACATGCCAAATAAATCGACAATAAGTTTTGAAAGATTAAACTCTTTAATGAGGTGTTACTCCAATTGCTATCTGATATACGTTGAACCCAGAATAATAGATAACGCTCACAGTTTGAGAATTTTCACTCTGAATTATATTACTTACATATTTGAAACTGTTCAAGTCTCTTCATGTAATACCCTACTTCTCGGTAAAATGTAAGGGCACCATATATTTCATTGCCCATAGGCTTGGGAAGTTCACTTTCAATCATCTTTATCTCACTTTCTGCCTATTACTTACAAATAATGAATAAACGTTTCAAGAATAAATTATTCGTGAAAAATATTGACTTGATTCCTTCGAAATGTTCGAATAAACACAAATTAATTGCCTGAATTTGACAATGTGTTGTTTTTTATTTAGCCAACTATCCCAATGAAACAGTGATGAAAACATGAGATTGATCAACGTTAATGTAGATGTTTTCCTTGATGAAGCTAAAATTCTACAAGAATACGGTTAGCTGCAAGGGTCTCAATAATAGATACCTTACTGGAAAAATCGCAAATTCCAATGATTCTAGTTTTTGAACATTTGCATGTGTAGAATCTTCTGTGGTGAAGATCGTTCAGCTCGTACAATAGCAGAGAATTCGCATATAACTTCATGCATCTCAAGGATATATATCTTCTGTGGTCCTCTTAAGACTTGAAGGTTTCTTCATAGAGACGCGAATTGAGATTTGCGAATAACGTTTTCATTGGTCGATGTGAATTTTGAAAAATGGCCGAGAATGAACACCGGCGATTGTTTAATTTCTCGCGAATTCCCAAAATTTGAAATCTGGGGGCGGGAGTTTTGAAATAGTTTCAATATTTCGCGAACATTCACGCGAATTATAGGCTCGAGCATGCGCTGAGGGATAAAAGTAGTAGACAAGAAGATAACCTCATCATTATATGTACTTTGTTTACTCGGGTTATGTGCTTGTTTGTGTAGGTTCTCTTTCTTTATTTCTATATTATATATTGTAAGTTGGTACGGAATGAATCCTGATCCTGATGAGGTATCTATATTGTAAATTTATATATTTTGGTTAGAAATACTAACTATAGGTATTTTTCTTATTATTCTGAATGCACCCTCAGTTCATTACAATACAAACAACATAGTTGCACGCCTTCGTCACCAATGGAATAATTCCTCATCCATAGTATTAGATTACAAAATAAACTATATTATCTAACCATACACGAACAAATTGGAAATGTTATGTTATAAATGCCACATGTAGCTTAGTGAAATAATTATGTCCCTAAAATAGTTGCGAAAGTTAGTGACCATATGAAATAGGACGCGGCTTGGTATTTGCGAATGCGAATATTCGCAATTCGCAAATCGCAATTCGCGCCTCCATGAAGTAACCTAGATATGCATAGGTACTGTCCTTCCATGAGTACAATTCAGGCAACCATATTTTACTAGTTTTACCTTACCTTCAGCTATTCAATAAGAGCTGCGCCAATTTTTCTTAGTATTAGATATGTGTCTAACTTCTTCAGCATCATTTTAATAGATTTTGTGAGGACAACGGTTTCTAGTGCCATAAGAAAGATATGGATATCATGATTGATACAAAGCTAGTTGCGTTAGTTTTTTTTTAAATTTCACTTACATCAAATTTCCACACATGTAAATACCTGCGCAAATATGTAATTCAGTGGATTCCATGAATGATTATGGTGGAATAAAACGCTGTTGTTGCAAATAACGAGAATAGGTTGCTGTCCTTTTAGAAGTAGAGTGGGCTTATGTACTTTTATATTTATATCACTTTTTTCAGAGGCTTGATACTGGATGAACTCCTAAGGAGCCTTGAAAAAGATGACACCATATTTTCCCAAGATATTATTGACATCAATATAATGCCTTACTCAGGGATGAGGTGGCTTTAAGTAGTCTACCTGGAAGCATTCTTAGAGCGGAGGCATCTTTGGGTATAACTAATGCAGATGACAGTGAGTGGGAAGAAGAGGTTATTCTGCCTCTTTCTAGATTAGTGAAAAAAACAAAATCATCTTCAAAGCCACCTCAATCTTATCGCTGGTCAATCGGAGATATATACAGAATGAGCTTTTGACTATTGAGTGCCCTGAAATACCTTTTGTAGGAAATAAAAATACTCCATTAGAATTATTTGAAAATTATTTGACACCAGCATTAGCAATACGTTTGTTCGTGATATAAATTACTATGCTGCTAGAAAAAACCTGAAATGGATGTAACGGTAGAGGAAATGAAAGCATTCTTCGGAATTTTGATATTGAGTGGATATAATCCAGTACCACGACGCAGGAAGTACTGGGAGAATGCCAGTGATGCTGACAATGAATCTGAAGCATTCAAGCATTGTTGTGACAACAATAATCTCAATTAGAGACATCGTTTTGGAAAACTACTGCCACCGCTAGATAAGCTAAATGAAAAATTCCTAAAATTGGCTCCAGTTTCAGAAAATCATCCTGTAGACGAAGCCATGGTATCATATTACAGAAGACATGGCTGTAATCAGTTCATGAGAGGGAAACCATTGCAGTATGGCTATAAAATGTGGACTGGAACAACAACAAGTGGTTACATCGTTAGGTATGAACCTTATCTGGAAATAAAAGATGGTTACAATCAGATGGGCTTAGGTTCCTCCGTTGTCTTAGAATTCACCGACAGGCTGCGTTCTGTGTATAATATTTTACCGACAATTCGACATTTCGACAATTTTTCTACAAGTTTGAGCCTCTCAGATTAGCTCATCTAAGAACAGTTAAAGCAAACGGTACTAAAAAAAAAACGAAGAAAAAGCGCGGCTTATCCGATTGTAAAACTACCAAAGATTGGTCAATGGTAGTAATGAAATGGACTGACAATATTATTGTTCATGTTGTGCTCTTCCATCAAGACAATGGTGCACAGTTCCGCAGTTGTAATCGTAAAATTGCAAGAATTGTGCTATGAATTGGTTCGTCATCCATCATATTCTCCAGATTTGCCCCTCTGCGGTTTTTATCTTTTCCAAACTTGCAGAAATGGTTCGGTGGAAAGACAGAAACAAACCCCTATTTTGAAGGATTGCCGAAATCGTATTATTTGAAAGTGATCGAAAAATTAAAAAAACGTTGGACGAAGGGTATCGTGCTACAAGATTATGTTGGGGAATAAAATATGTTTCGACCAAATAAATCATTTCTTGCTTCATTGTTCAGGAACTTTTCACCTTGCCATTGTATAGTTGGTTTTTAAAGATAACCATGATGTGTAGATCGATCAGAAACATTACAAAATAATAGTTCCAGACCACGAATATCGATTTTCAAACCATCTTTGATATCCGAATGGATTCCAAGTGACTGGAGCCCTAACAGTTAGCATTCCCAAGGCAGCTGATACCGTTTCTGAGACAGTTTCAGCCAACAAGGTCTAGACCTCTTTGGTTTCAGCATGTTTTTGTGACGGGGAATCCTTCCGGAAACTTATTGGTGTGTTCCCTTAATTTTTTCAGTCAGCATAAATTGAAACACGAACGACCTTCTGACACGTTTATTCAATGAATAATCTTAATTATATCCAAACTTACAAGCACGAATTCTAATACGTAGGTACCATATAAGTTTCAGTCAAGATGGAACTGGATCAACTGCATAAATGTGGATCCTCTGGATGTATCATCAGGCAATTGAAGTGGGCGTGGCTGAAACCATAAATTTTATTTGTTCACTTTGTGTTGATGTTCTGGCATTTATGAGTCGTTCAAGAGTTTCTTTCAGGAATTAATGAAATTTGCCCAACATGTTAGCTAACTAGTTGATCTATATACGTGTCGACTTTAAGAGACCGGTGTATTGAGTTGTGATAAAAGCGATGAAGATCTGATAAAGATGGGCCTTCAATCGTAGAAGAACATTGCATATTTGACCAACGCTCCATTTCAACAACTACAATAACATTTATCGCGAAAGCATGGCGACTTTGGTTGAATTTAAATACCATTATATTGGAAAAGGCATTACCATTGAAAATGGATGCTTTATTTCGCCTAACGTGATTAAAGGGAAGTCAACGCATTACATACAGACATGACCCGGCCCAACCTTCTGAATACCTAGTGCAGTTTTGCCTGTCTATCTTGTGAAGCAATAAAATGCCTCTGACTTACTCCAAATCACAATACTCTCGTATATACGGTGTTTGTTTTCGACCTTCTTGCTACACGTACCTCCAGACTTAAGGAATATCGTTTTGTTTTTTTGATACAATGTTTTTTCGAAAGGGATCTACAATTCTTGATTATTTGCAATTTTCCTTAATTTCCGATTGTAACGGAAAGTATTATTAACTTTGATTTGTTTAATACATCTTTCTTGCATTTTTGATTTCTTCGTCGGTATCAGAAGTGAGTTAGATGATACAACCCTATCTTGATGTTAAATTGTTATTGAGTTGAGAAAATGACATAGTTCATGAGAATTTTGAATATTCTGCACCGGCGTTCCATAAACTGGCACGTTGAGTGGAGCGAAAAAGAAAAATCTCACGAATTTAAATCTGGGGATCGAGTCGGCCAATTTTATGGTGCTAAGCACAGCATCAAGAGATGGCTAAGGAACATTGTTACCGCCTGGGTACGATGAGCGGGAGCACTATCCAATTGGAAGCATAATATGCCGCACAACGAGGTCTAGTAAGACCTCGTTGATGCCGCAGGTGTTTTGCGTACTAATGGAACCTCCTCCAATAACAATATTGAGCCAATTGGTATCAACCATTAGGTCACATGCTCAGCAAGTAATTTGTGCTCGTTGATTTAATTAGTTTGGCAAACCTTACTCCTACTTGCATGGTATATGCTGATTCATTTAATAGCTTATCAAGAACCGATACTTACGCGTTTTCCGTCAAGCTCATATAGAATTCCAGGAAGAACGGACATTCTCCTCTCTACTGAAAGCGCTCCTATTTGTCTGAAGAGATGTGCTGCAGTGTCCTTCATTTTTTGTGTACGTTGGATGTTTACGATTCTCTTCTGTCGCTTCTGTATCAATGCAGTTCCCATAATTTCAGCTAATATTGAATTGTTAATTGTGTCTTTCGCCTGGAACCACAATTCTATTCAAATTCAAGTTCAACAGACCGTTTCTGTATGAGATTAAATCAAGATAGTAATCATAAGGGAACGTAGCCTACAGAGCATTGTTGGCACCTTAGCGTACCTCTGTGGAACAAATGCTTCTACAGATTAACGCAGTAACGGGTGAGTGTCATAGAGGTATAGAGAAGATGACATTTTTGTGTCTACACGAGAGGATACTCGATAATATTATTAGATCATCGTGTGATCCAGAGGTGGAACGTTGGAGAGAAGAGAGGAATTGGGGTGTGTGGAGGTTATGGGTATTAGGAAAGACCTCAGTAGACAAAGACTTCTCACAGCTTCGCCATTGAATGGAGGAATTATGTGGAAGAAACAAGTTCGGCAGGTCTCGAGCTGGACAATGAAGAGGTGACCAGCTTGAGCTCGTGTAGTCCGCCTACCTGCAATCTATAGTGCTGGAGTAATAAATTTCTGATGAGCACCGATCATGGAAATTTCCATAGAAAACGGAAAGATCGCTCACATCTCTCCTATATTCTAGACAGGCCAACGGATTCGTTAGTGTGACATTACCATCAGACGAATAGCTCTCTTCTGGACAGAATTTAGGAGTTACATCGTTAGTTTGAGACCTGCGCCCCAAAGATGTGAAAAAAATACTACAAGACCTGTCGAATTTGTGAATTATGTTATGTTTATTGTACCTCCTTTGTTTGTAACCTAACCTGAGCTAACCTATAAATTTGTTGATATAGAATGCAAATATTGTAACCGCGCTAATCTCAACACTCTCTTAATAACTTATTATAATTTTCGTTTTAAAACGCACACTTTATTAACTATAACTGGAGTGAGAAGAAGTGGGAATTATATTACTATCAGTTTGATGATAATAATACTGATGGACTCACCAATTGTATAACGTCCATCATGACGGGGTCACGTAATTTCTTCGCTACCCTCTCGGTTTTTCGTATAGTTACTTTCGCATTGTTTTTATCCTTTGATAAAACATCAGCTCTGACAATCAAGAAAAAACTATTGACAATCCATTTATAATTTTTCACCTTATTAGCTTCTTTCATACATTTCGTAGCGTAAGCTCTTGCTAAATCATATTTCCCCAATTCTATCTGGAACCTAGCAAGGTTATAATAGAGCCATTGTATTTCATCTATATCGATAGCATTCCGCAAACATTCTTCGTGAATCGTGGTCATTTTCCTGTAAGGAAAAAGTTGATGAACTGGAAGGACTACATATTTACCTCCGGATAAAAGTGTAATAAGTCCAGTTTTTTTATTCCAATGAAATACATAATAATTCCTCTTTCAATGTTATTAATTTTTCTTTCGGAATTGATAATTTCTAGTAATATGTGTAAATTATTTCTGAATTCGTTGGAGATAAACAATAAGAAATCCACACCTGCATTGCGTGCGAGTCATTTTGCGTTTGTAGAATTGTGTTTTGGTTTGTCTCGTTCGTTTTAAATAATAGACGAATAGTTAGATTGGTGCCCGAAGCATCTTCTTCCACAACAAAACTAAATATTCTCAATTCACTGGTTGGTATACTAACCCTAAAGTAACTAAGGTTCTTTGATTTTTTCATAAAATTACCTGTCAAAGCCTACAGCGATTTAATGCATTATTTAATTATCAACAATTCACTCTCTCCTTTTCGGCCTCAAAATTGAATCAGTTCCCAAAAGTTTGGTATAGATTCGCTAACATTTTTGCAATTACAAGTGAAGATTTTGAGTTTCATGGCTTTTTGAACACGCTTAATAGCCAATTCACTTGAGATTCACTGTCGAAATAGAAACAGATAATCAGCTTCCTTTCCTTTATAACAACAATATGAAAGATGGTAATCACTTGAATTTCGACATATACAGAAAACCCACTCAAACAAATAGGTTATACCCCGGCAGATTCAGCTACACCATTTGAACATAAAATAGCTTCGTTTAATACTCTACCGGGATATCAAAAATTATCTTGGTCAAAGGTGATTGTGGAATCTAAAACGTGTGTCTTACTTTACGTTTGAAATAATTATGTCACTTTCACACTGACATCATCAATAACCTACAAATTTCATACCTATTTATTTCAGTTGTATAACAATAATGAACTACAAATTAAAAATTATCTTGGTCAAGGGTGGTTATGGAATGTAAAACGTGTGTCTCACTTTAAATTTTTGAATATGTTCTGTTGTGTCAGAATCTGTTAAGTCATTGTGCTGAAATTTCTGAACCAGTTTTTGAATCATGCCTCTTACCACACAGCACAAAATTTTCATGATTGAAGCCATTTTCGAACGGATGCACTAGTTAATGTGCATCGAATAAAACGGGGGACATTTCCAACAATTACTGGTATCTAGTTTTTCTTGTTACTAAAACCGTTATTTCATAATTTGTAGTTCATTATTGTTTTACAACTGAAATAAATGGGTACGAAATTTGTAGGTTATTGATGATGTCAGTGTGACAGTGACATAATTATTTCAAACGTAAAGTAAGACACACGTTTTAGATTCCACAACCACCCTTGATCAAGATAATTTTTGATATCCCTGTAGTTCACAGATTATTGAACGTCCCTTTGAGCCAACAAAATTATAACAATAAGCTCCAACAAATTGCGTTGGACAATTGTTACTACAAATCTTTGATCAATAATTTAATTTCTATATAAAAAAGGAAATTGGAACGTATCCAACTAACCAAATTAGAGCTATTACCTTCAAATACATCGATGAAATTCAAAAAGTTTCCCTTATCATTCGTTAGTAACCAGTTTATAGATGTGAGAACAAGCTAAAACATCGTTTAGGCAACATCTTTGATAAAGTTTCCGATTTCAACAAATCCGGAATTTACAAACTCAATTGTGAGTCGAAAACCTATGTGGGTTAAGCTAGAAGGAAAATTTTGCCCATATAATGAAAAATAATGGTGGAAAATCAGCGGTAAATGAATATATTTTGAATTCAGCTCATATCATTTCTCAAGAAAGTTTATCACTTTTAAAACACAGTGCAGACAAATTTCTATGTAATTTGAGAGGAATGGAAATGTATAAACGAAAACGCAATTTATTAAATTTCGATTTATCTACAGCTGAGGGTAATTCATTTTTTACATTATTATCCCCAAACAGTATTTGAGCAGGCAGATTTTAATTTATAATTTAGTTTACTCTGATGATGGTTACTTGGTAGCCGAAAGGTCCTCAGTACGTTATTAGTATTTTTAGTGGATAAGGGGTTCTTATCGATAGTGTTATAGAGTCTTGTCAACATGACTCCGAAAGAACTCCAATATGACACTTGTAAAAAAAAAATTTCTCCACATTACAACATTAACAAAGTTACAGCGATTTTTGGTGTAAGAAGGAAATCGAATCACTTACGTGGAAAAAGTGCTCTTTGGCCTTATCACAGTTTTATTCTGAGGTACAACTAGTGAAAATATCATATTCATGTTGGTAAGGGTGAAATGAACGAAGCTTAATTATGACTCACTGGTAATCCCAAAAGACATTTTTGAATTGTGCAAACAACTGATCATGAGATGGTTCTTTAAGCATTGGTAATCCAAGGATAACATGTATTCGGCTTAATTTATCTGCATCCGTCATGTCGTCCGTAAACTTCAAAGAATTGTAGTAACCGTCGCACATCATATTGTAAAGAGCATGAAGATACTCATCGCATCGCGGAAGCCATTTGTGTGGAGTATGCTGGCAATATACCCTCAATTTTTCAGCCAGTTCTATTAGATCTTTAAGAGCACCCACATCAATAGCTTTCTTCATATCGTCCAAGAAATTTTCTGCTTTATTCGAACAATGAAGTTTCGTGTCGGCTAAAATATCATCTAGTCTTTCTTTCATTCTCCCAGACATTTTGCTGGATCTGAATTTAATACCATAGAATGGTTTTCTGGCTCGTAGCAACTCCTGCAACGTATACCATACAAGTTTGAAAGAGTTGTATGGTCGAATAGAAGTATCCTTATAGAATTAATCATTAAACAATCAGAACACTTTTATTAATGTCTCTTGAAATAGTCGTTCTGAAAATTTCTAATATAACCTGGAATTTGGATTCCGTATAGCAAATTTCTAGTCTCACAAAATTTGTATTTTTCGATAGTTCAAAATTCTCAAAATGGCGCCAAAGCCATGTTTTTGGACCAAAATGCTTGAATTTTGGATGGAAGGTGAAGAATAATGAAATCTTCCTGTTTTAACATAAGTATTTCGTCTAAAATTTGCAAAATAAGAATTTTTCAAAATGACCGATTTTGGCACCAAAAAATGAGGTAGGTTAAAATACCAAAAACCAAAAAATAAAGAGAAATAAAAACACTTTTCACCGAAACAGAATATGAAAAAACAAAAACTCTGACTTATACTCAATTTTTCAATGTGTTAAAAAACACACTAAATGATTAAATGGGCCCTACCTTGGGCCCACGACACCGAATCGACTTTGGCGTATTAATTTTTGCAACAGCTGTCGTTCCAAAAATTTTTCCATGCAACCCATAGTTTTCTCTCAAAACTCAAAACAAAAATGGCCATTTTTGGGTCCAAAAAATGGCCATAGTTCTTCGAGCACAGGGTTAATTCAAATGTAAACTACACCATTGTGTTCAGCGCGTCAAAATACATAAGAATAGACCAAAATTATCGCTTGCCGAAATTCGGACAAAAAAATTCCTTAAATGCCTGAACTATATTTACTAAAACCGGTACCTGAAACGTAAATTAGCAGCGCAACTACTTCACTTGATTTCAGGCCATTTAAGATTTAACAAGTTATTGAATCTATACTTATGACCTTTTGAGAGCCGACCACAGAATTGATCACAGATTTTTCTAGTTGTGCTAATCGAAGAATCAACGATCATACTCACTTGATTATAATCGACTAGTTTGAAGGCATATTTTGCCAGTTTCTTTATTTGTCTACTTCCCTCTTCATTCGGATTCGCAATTCCTAGTATCTTAGGCATACCTTTCAGGTAAATTTTATCCAGATACATTTTGTCGAGATAGTTCTCTGCCATGTAGTTCCTGATATTGGTTGTATAATTCTGAAGTGGTCTAAAGGGATAAGGACCCATTTTAGGAATTTTGATCCCTGTGTCTACATGACTATGTAGAGTATCTTCGATGGAAGAGCCAATTTCGAAAAGAGGAGAAGACATAGAGGGCTCCACTACGAGACGTTCACTTGGCGACTCATGCGGCGTACGACTTCCCGTGTGATTTCTAGAGGTAGTCGTGTTAGTCTCAGTTCGAGGCGTCGATTGTTCACTTCTACTACGGGATTTCGACTTTCTTTTCTTAGAATGTTTGGATTGTCCAACTTCAGTTTGAGTTTCCTGTAACTTAGAGGGTACAGCAACGTTTCCAGCATGTTCACCTCCTAGGATATCCTTTTTATCGGTCATCACTGACTTCGATTGCTTATGGAGAGACCTTTTGGAACCTCTTGTCTTACTACGTCCTCTCAGAAGCGCCATTTTAATTTTTCTGACAGGCATCACAGGTTGATTTTCTGGTATTCGTTCCTTCTTTTTTTTCTTTCTTCTCTTAGCTACTGGAGCCCACGGCTTCTGCTTTTCAATGGCGATTCTCCAGCCAATCCTTCGAACGTATTTGTAATGATTTCGCAGTGGATGACCGGCTCTGGGACCAACACTATTTTGTATCGCATCTGCGCACTAAAATGCCAAAGAGGAAATGATTGGATATCTTTGAATGTCGGTTCGAACGCCACCTTTTCCAATATACTTGTAAGGACCTTAAGGGTCACAGTCTATTATTGGATTTGATGACAATTGTTGTTTAATTTTTGCTTTCTTTTGGAAACTTACGTGCATGAGTCCCATTATAAAATTCGTTGGTTTCTGTCTGAGCTTAGAGTATCGTTTATTGACTATTAGCGCTTGTGCAAAGTCGCAAGCCAAAAACATAACTATGGCTTGTATACTGAAGGCGTAAATGTCATCTGGGTTAATATTGAGCATTGCTCGAACGTCGTTTTGAGCTTCCTTGTATTTGCAAGATTGGGCTAGTGCTACTGCTCGTCCGCGCAGTGTTCGAACGTCATCCTGTTTGCGTTTTACTGCTTCGTCGAAATATTTCAATGCTGTTGGCAGTATATGATATTAGATATTACTGTACATAATAGTGCAATTTGATCTCTATGTCAATATCTATGTACGTAGAAGAAAGAGACGGCTACGCCGTCGCGATGTCATACGCCAAGTTTCAATCAGTTGCAGCTGAAGACGTGGAAAGACGCTAAATTGTGCTCTATGTCATGTGAAATTACAGGAATATCTATGATATGAAATGGTCTGTCACAGACATTAAGTGACTGTCAATGTATCAGCTGTCAGCTGTTATGACCTAGGTTAGGTTCTGGCTCCATTGATTTCTCTAAGTTCAATCCCAAACGGGGTAGAAGGGATTCCATATACATTGACGTTTTCTACATAATTAATAGATCATCATCACAGCTCAGACTGTCTATGCGATGATAGACAACACATAGCCCCTGAACAAGACAGGTAACAGCTTATACATTGATACCATAGAGATCAGAGGAAGGAGAGAATTAGATCACGCGTATTCATATAAAGTTCAATCGTTTTGAATTGAGGAGTATAGTTAAGAGTATTACTATGGTTGGCAATTAGTCTGACAGTACTCATTCAATGACTGCATCCCGGTTCTTATATATTTCAATCGAACTGACTGAGAAACGTTTAGGGTAAGTATAACACCACTTTGGTATCGTCAGTCTTACATTTCTTTAGATGTATTTGTGTTCTCCAATTATCTACTATCCTTCCAGAGAATTTGTTTATATTTACAAGAATATAAGACTCTGATGGGACCAAGTTAATGTAATTGGTAAACACGCTGGATCAGAAATCCAGGAATGTGAGTTCGAATCCCGCCGATGGTTCAATGTTTCACGTTTATTCATCTTTATAATCCTATGTTGAATTATCTAAGTTATCTTCATAATTCAGAAAATCTAATCCTATATCTCTCATGTACTTACACGAAATTGTGGTCAACTAGGCAAAGAAACCTTGAACATTATTTCCCAACGTAATATTCACAATTTACTAGCTCAGATTATGATGAAGTTCATTGTTACTCACATGTTTCAAACATTTCAAGCCTCTTCATGTAATATCCCACTTCTCGGTAAAACGTAAGGGCACCGTATATATCATTTTCAGGAGATTTGAGAAACTCGTTATCACCAAGCATCTTCTTTCAGTTTGTTTCAATTAGCTCAAAGCAGAATATCACTCATTTAAATATACGTGGAAAAAAATTCGTTTAAACAAAATATTTAAAAAAATTAAAATATCTTCTATCAATTTGACAAAACATAATACGTTTTGTCAACTGTTTCCATCGAACAATGATCTATCACTTGGCAACGGAAGTCCTCTTGTCTACAGACAGAACGATACAGCCTGCAGCACTAGATAAACGGTAGCTCAATCGTCCGCGATACTTGAGTTATACTCTATGTTACATTGTTACTACTCTGTTTTATATTGAGACCTGCTTCCAGGTTACTTCCAAATCCTTCATACAATAATAATATCCTTGTTTTATACTGACACCTGATGTCACATGACCTATCAAAATTTTCCACATAGTAAATGCGACTTCACATTTTTTTTGGTCCATTACAATATTTTCCTCAGACTATATACTACATATAGTGATGGAAAATCATTCAAGAAATCAAACCATTTGCATTATTTTGGAAATAGCTATCAAATTAACAAAAATCAGGTAGGGTTTGGTATGGTATCATTCATCTGACTACATGAGATATAGCACAACAACACCTGATTCAATCATCAGGTCCCTCAAACACAGAGGAACCGAGGAACCATGTGTGGCCTGGATAGACTCAATGCTGAGGAACAGGATGATACATGCAACCATAATGGATGAGACCATAGGGTCCCGAGTGGCCAGGAGATGCCCGCAGGGGGAATACTCCCTCCACTCCTGTGACATCTGATCGTGGGCGGGCTACTGGGAACCTCTCAGGACTAAGGATATAGAACCCTTGGATATGCCGGCGACATGGTACAAGGAAGATACATTTCCACGGTCAGAGATGAAATGCAAGAGGCTCTGAACCTGGTAATAACATGGACTGATTCAGAGGGACTGAATATCAGTCCCATCAAAGTCACCATAGTAGCATTCACTCGTGAACGCAAATTGGAGGGCTTGTGACCTCTGAGGAGATTCGAGGAGAAACTGTACAGATAACAGGGGAAGTCAAATTTCTCGAGGTGACACTAGACTAGAAATTTGACCTCATCATTTGTGGCCTAACGCTCCTTCGGGAAACCTACTGGTTGTACAACATGGAGAGACCACGACAAGACTAATCGTGATTGCATTTTCCAGCATCTAGTGAGTACAAAAGTCCCCAAAATTATTCATACATCTCAAGAAAACCAATATCTTCAATACGAACGTAATATTTTAATAATGGTACAAAAGGAAAATTTGGAAGAACTGAACAAGAGATTTGATTCAATCTATGTGATACTGTATTAATTCCATAAATCCGACTCCTCTGTCTTTACTCATCATGCTTGCCTTACTTGCCTTACTTGCTCTACTTGCCGTACTTTCTACAGATGGTTTATACTTAATTTTCGAGTCGTCTTGTTCTGTTGTTTCTGATAATTGTTTAGCAGTTGATCTCATCAACTGGAACAAAATTGATAATAATTGTTAAACGAAGATATCACATATGCATATAAGTTGAGTTGAAGAGATTTAAGGTGGGCGCGATCAATTAAGGCACTTGTCGTAAGAACCTTATTCAGCGATAACCATACGCTGCATTCAATTGATTCATTTCACATGAAGTTTTTGTGGTAAGCATATCAATTTTTCTCAAATTGCAGTACGTTAACAAAACGGTGACCAGTCGATGTGTGCGCATCTCACATGACCAGGCAAAAGCTGATGCGGACTGGCTCTCTCGAACTTTCAAGATTCTCGTATATGGTGTTCCCTAAAGCTCAAGCTGTATATCAATATGACTATTATTAATTGGAAAGGGAAGAAAATGAGGTCAACTTAAAATATTGATACAGTATTTTACTGAAGGAACCATTTTGATTAATCAACGGAAGCAATACTAAATTAAACTTGTACTGGCAATTCAAAAATAGACAAACATCTACATGGGCGTAAGAGAAAGCCATATGGTTTTCGGTGGAAGTCGCAAAAAATTTGAGAATGCGAATACAAATTTTGTAATTAAGTTGCATGAAAAGCACTAAATTTCGCGCTCCCAACAAAAGAGAAATGCAAACCAGTGACTTTCTCTGATCTGTAGAAATTTTTGTCAAACCTCATTTTGTGTCTTCCAAAATATAATCATAGTATTTCTCTGCAATTTGCATTGTTTAAAGGAAAAGTTGGTTGGTTTTTAGCGTAAGATGGAGATGTCTTCTGTAGAACTAAGATGACCGTTCTTCACCTACATTTTCACTCTCATCATGAAATGTACTGCATCCCGGAGTTATTTGCTGATCTTTAACCCTGGAGAAACTTGGGATAAATGAAATCAGAACAAATCGGAATGAATAATAATAAGAGAAATCCTTTTGAAATGGGGATCTGATAATCTAGTAGAGTTTCATGCAACCAAATCTCTGCTTGCATACGATGTAGGCTCTCCTCTCGTGTAGTTAAAGTGGTTTTGGGCAAACAATATGTCACACCACTAATTTATTCCCAATACTCAACAAGTGTAGATACCAAACGGTCTACAAGTGTAGATACCAAACGGTCTAAGAATAGTGAAAAATAATCAGATCTACTTGAGAGCATTCCTAAAATTAGCGTATTTGAGTAGTGTTAAAAAATGTGGAATATCAAGTTATATATACAGGATTTATGAGGAATGCTGTGGAAAAATCAACGAGTATAGTAAAACAGTATGAACAAACTATTATTCCTAACAAAAATTGCAGAAAAAATAATCAGATCTACTTGAGAGCATTCCTAAGATTAGCGTATTTGAGTAGTGTTAAAAAATGTGGAATATCAAGTTATATATACAGGATTTATGAGGAATGCCGTGGAAAAATCAACGAGTACAGTAAAACAGTATGAACAAACTATTATTCCTAACAAAGATTGCAGAAAAAATAATCAGATCTACTTGAGAGCATTCCTAAGATTAGCGTATTTGAGTAGTGTTAAAAAATGTGGAATATCAAGTTATATATACAGGATTTATGAGGAATGCCGTGGAAAAATCAACGAGTACAGTAAAACAGTATGAACAAACTATTATTCCTAACAAAAATTGCAGAAAAAATAATCAGATCTACTTGAGAGCATTCCTAAGATTAGCGTATTTGAGTAGTGTTAAAAAATGTGGAATATCAAGTTATATATACAGGATTTATGAGGAATGCCGTGGAAAAATCAACGAGTACAGTAAAACAGTATGAACAAACTATTATTCCTAACAAAGATTGCAGAAAAAATAATCAGATCTACTTGAGAGCATTCCTAAGATTAGCGTATTTGAGTAGTGTTAAATAATGTGGAATATCAAGTTATATATACAGGATTTATTAGGAATGCCGTGGAAAAATCAACGAGTACAGTAAAACAGTATGAACAAACTATTATTCCTAACAAAAATTGCAGAAAAAATAATCAGATCTACTTGAGAGCATTCCTAAGATTAGCGTATTTGAGTAGTGTTAAAAAATGTGGAATATAAAGTTATATATACAGGATTTATGAGGAATGCCGTGGAAAAATCAACGAGTACAGTAAAACAGTATGAACAAACTATTATTCCTAACAAAAATTGCAGAAAAAATAATCAGATCTACTTGAGAGCATTCCTAAGATTAGCGTATTTGAGTAGTGTTAAAAAATGTGGAATATCAAGTTATATATACAGGATTTATGAGGAATGCCGTGGAAAAATCAACGAGTACAGTAAAACAGTATGAACAAACTATTATTCCTAACAAAGATTGCAGAAAAAATAATCAGATCTACTTGAGAGCATTCCTAAGATTAGCGTATTTGAGTAGTGTTAAAAAATGTGGAATATCAAGTTATATATACAGGATTTATGAGGAATGCCGTGGAAAAATCAACGAGTACAGTAAAACAGTATGAACAAACTATTATTCCTAACAAAGATTGCAGAAAAAATAATCAGATCTACTTGAGAGCATTCCTAAGATTAGCGTATTTGAGTAGTGTTAAAAAATGTGGAATATCAAGTTATATATACAGGATTTATGAGGAATGCCGTGGAAAAATCAATGAGTACAGTAAAACAGTATGAACAAACTATTAACAAAACTTGCATTGCATTCTATATCATGATCTGATGGAATATAGTGACATGTCACTTACTTCTTGTGCTCTGAGTTCTTCATCAAAATTGATACCAGGTAAAACAGACATTCTCCTTTGAGGTGGCATAGACGAGATTTTCTTGAAAAGATGAGCTGCCTCGTCCTTCATCCTCTGGCTCTGTAATATGGTGATAATTTGCTTTTGTCTTATTTCTAACAGCTTAGTTGTTTGGGTTTCGTCCAAAGCAGCTTTTTCTATCATAATATAACCCTGGAAATGGAGTACGGTGTAAATTTGCTTCTTGACTTTCACGAGTCATAACATAGGATAAATAAATAGTAGAACAATGATAAGAGGATGATCATCTCCTCTTCTTTTTTAATAAATATTTTGACTATTACACGAGAGGAAAACTTTTAATGTCCGAAGAACATCATTTGAGCCAGCGGCGGAATGTTGGTAGTAGAGATAGCCATTGGAACATGCCTAGTGAAATACTTCACTAGACAGAGAATTCCATAACTTCGCCGTGAAGTCCGGAAGGAGTTCAACATGGTCTCGAGCTTTACAATGAAGGGCAGCTTGAGCTTGTTTGGTTCATCCGAATGGAATCTTTCATGTTGGAATAACGTACGAGATTTCTGATTAACGCCGACCTATAGAAAAGGGCTACATCGCCGAACTTTAAATGAAAATAATAATAAACTGAACCATTCTAAATTATCATAAGCCGTATCATATTCGTGATTTAGTAGTAAAAACAGTCTAAGGCGGGAAAGACGTAAAACCATACTCTATGTCGGGTGAAGAGACAGGGATATCTATGATATGTAATGATCTGTAGTAGATATTTTCCCATATAACATAATGATGTTGCATGTACATCCAGTGTATGTTTGGTAGCCGAACTCCAAAACGATTTACTATGGACATCCATTATTGTTATTTGTATGTCTATAGTACATGTATGTCTATAGTACATCGTTTTGGAGTTCGCCTCCCAAACATACGCTGAACCTCTTGGATTCTATCCAGAAGAAAGCTATTCTTCTGATTGATGATGTCACACTTACGAGTTCATTAGCTTCTATGATACATCGTAGAAAGGTGGGAGGTCTCTCTCTTTTCTATAGATATTTCCATGGTCGGTGTTCATCAGAAGTCCCGTCCGCTGTTCTACCACGAGGGATTCAATAAGTGACCACTTCACTGTCAAACTCGAGACCTGCCAAACAGCGAAGTTGTGGAACTCTTTTCCTAGTGAGGTCTTTTCCTATGCCTATAACCTCGAAACCTTAAACAAAAATTCAAATCCCTATCTCCTCTCCCGAAATTGCACCGCTGGCTCACACGATGTTCTTCGAACATTATAGGTTTCCTTCTTGTGTAGTCTAAGCTTAAAAAAATGTGCCGACAATGTCCCTCACACGTCCCCTGCATTCACACTACTTTGAACCCCTAGTGGGTAACGATTGAATTATATTTCAGATGCAATATCACAATTGTTATTACTTTTAATAAGACTCTCAAATATATCACATTTCTTGTAATTTTCGTAAGAAATCTTCACTTTTACGATAAAATGAATTAATTGTTATTATACACAAATTATCGGGAGATAGGTCACACTTATACATATGCTTTTTATTGTCATCTTTACGTACGTTTTCGTCTCACGACCATCATCAGAGGACATGTCAATGAATAAAATGAAGAGAAACACGAGTAATCAAAATTGTAATACATTAATATTTTAAATATATGAATATGTATCAAAAATTCAAGCAATGTCCGCATCTGACGGAAACCAAAAAATATGAAGCACAAGCATCCACTTCCGAATCAGATGTTAAAGATTTATGAGGTAATAGAAAAAGGTTGTCAGTCGTATGCAAACATTGTTTGACAGGACTTCGTATAATATAAGAAAATTGCTGAGCAGTGGATTCTTGATACATATTCATATACTTAAAACATTAATTTGTTACAGTTTATATTGCTGGTGCTTCTGTTCGGCATTTTTAATCGTAGTTGCTGCGATAAGGTCGCTTTGTGCTGATACAATAAGTTTTAAGAAAACCCTGGCTTAGACATTGATACATCTACTGACGATGGTCGTGAGACCGAAACATACATTAGGACGAAAATAATAAGCATATGTGTTAGTGTGACCTATTTCCCGAGAATTTATATATAATTCATACCTGGGTTAAGAATCATTATAAGTTAATTTTTATTATGACGGAAACAAAATCGTTAATATGCAATTTACTGATGAACTGATAAACTCTATTATAGATAACACCCGCTTACTTGGAATGAATATAAAAAACCCAAAATGTATTATAGTAAAATATTATTTTCCTTATTAAAGCGACCCAACATATTATACATAGTTTAGAAAGAGAAAAAAAAATCGTTTCAACTAAACCATAAGCAACTATGAATCTCTAGGGCACAAAACGAAATTACAACTTTTTTTTCAAATTTTCTTGACGTAACTGAATTATACAGAAAAAAATGCCTACAGGATCTAAAAGTTATTTTCACCTATATTTACAAGCAACCACGATATTCCCATTTGTCTAAAAGTCGAAAAATCGAACTTTTGCTTATAATTCGATAACAAAAGACGGCAAATTTTTGTTTCTGTCAGTGAATTTGTCTCGAAAAGAAAAACGAGAATGTGACATCCATGTTTTGTATCTGCCATAGTTACCGAGAAACCCTATACAAACATCGAAATTTGAGCCTCCCCCCTCTCATACATGTCTTAAGTCATCAACGACCTTATGTAGCGGTCTATACCGAAAATTTACATGACATATCTTGCATTTGCACAAATTGGAAAGACTACTCTTCGGAAAACACTTACTAATTTCAAAAATTCTTTCAGAACGCTCAATCTCATTTTCCTGGCACATCTTCTGGCCTTGTTGATTTCAATTTTGGCGTCGTTTTTGTTCCGTAGCAGTATATCGATTTTCACGAGAAGTATGAGTGCGTTGATTATCCATTTTTGATTTCCTATTATCTCTGCTTCCACAATGCACTTCCTGGCATATACGCTTGCTAAATCGAATTGCTTCAGTTCTATCTTGAATCGACTCAATTCGTGATATAACCAAGCCAGTTCTTCCACACACGTGGCATTTCTAACATATTCTTCGTAAATATGTACTTGCTTCCTGAACTCAGAAAGAAAATTAGCATGTACTTTCATGATGTCTTACCTCAAACAATGAATCTCCTGATCCAAGAGCCGGCTGCAAATTTTGGCCTTCATCTGAAAACGAAATGAGGTATGCATGTGAAAAATATTGTACTTCCGGTAAGGTAATTTGAACCAATTTTCCATATTTGATGACGAAATGATTATTATGACTTCGGATACCGATTGATTAATAAAACTAAAATCTGTATCTGTGCCACCTATCATCCTGATGTTTATGTTCTAATTCTTCTTGTAGGCTCTGTGCTTTGTAGATTATGAGAAGGTGCTAGGATGTGAAGTAGCTCTTGGGGCGGAATAGAAAACCAAGTTTTTGTAGAGCGGTTTTCGCAATGGACCTCACATGATCGTCCCATGAGAGGGTGCAGTTGATGGTACTCCCGAGCATTGTTATGGAAGACTTCATAGAAATATTTGTACCTGACATCATCATATTAAATATTGAGGATTTTTTTGCAGGCTGTTATTTTGGATATTGTTCCGTCGCGTGACAACGAGTTGGAACAAAATTCAATGGAAAGGGTATGATGTTGCCTTCGCGAATACCCAAATGTGATTAGATTTGATTTGCCTCAAAGATATTCTCGTATTGGGAGGCCTGAATTAGTGAAGGAAGCTGTTAGGAAGCTGATTATGGGCAGATCAGACCTGATTAAAGCTGATCATGAGAATATTGGACATGGAAAGGCTGATTTTAGACCTAATCAAAAGCTGATCAGGTTTGATCTACTTCACCCTAGATAACCTCAGTTGAATTTTGCAATTCAATCAATGAGAGCTATTCGATCTAGGGCGAGCATAACCTATGGCCCATAGTTGAGATAAGGGGGAGGAGTGTGAAAGTAGGGTGAAGATTTGGCAAAGTGGCCAAATATCTGATCATCAGGATAAGGAGTGGCTCATTCGGTATCTGAGGGCATAATTCTAATCCCGTTTTTAAATAGGGAAAATTTGCATCGATGCACCGGAAGTATTATTATTTTAATAATTTTTCAAAGGATGGTGCTTTGGCACAGATGCCATTCAGTAAAATACAATGTGTTGACATGAATCTGGGGAATATGTGTCATTTCGTTATCTAGTGGCAGCCGAGCTCTCCTTTGAACTATTGGAGTATATTGTAAAATATCACTTAGCCCACTTATATTTCCTGTTTTCTACAAAAGTACTAAAGGTGCAATTTTTGTTGCCAATTTCCTTTCAATTTATACAGTGTGTCGTATTTTACATGAACACCCCCCATATTTTCGATATTTGAAGGAATATAAACTTGAATTTCCGCATAGTCATAGCAACCTATCTGCATTTCTGGCATTTTAATTCTGAGATCACTGACTAGAACTTAACGCAATAAACTCATATTAACATTTTTGTATCCGAATTGATGGTTATAACCAAAGCAGTGTTCAGCAAGGGAGATGGAATTTTCTAAGTTTCTGTTTCTTGTACTATACTTATGGCAATACATTGTTTTTCGTAGATATTGCTTAGAGATTCCTGTATTAGTCCCATCGCAATCAAAGCAATTTCATTTGTATACTGTGTGGGTTTGTTTGTCTTTAGGTATTGAAGGTTTTAGATTTTATAGTTTATGCGTAACGTTCACATCATACTTTTTTAAACATTTCTTAATTTTCTCCGAGGTCTCCGGAATGTATGGTTATGTTATAAAATTATCTGTTTATGTTATTTATACATGACGTTCCATTATAGATTTTATTCATTCTTTCTTGAATGATGGGATTCAAAACTGTTTTTGGGTAGCCATTCATTTCCACTGTATCGTTGAGTATCTCAAAAAATATGCCTCATCAACTTGTACGACTGAGCTAAAATTTAAGTCTGTATTCCTTTAAATGGCGAGGTTATGGGCGTTTCTTCATCTTAAATGCACTGTATATAGATTTTATATTGTTGTAATGACGAACTCTCTAAACTCAATAAATTTTGTTGGTTTATTCTGAATGGAAACATTTATTTTTCAGTGAAATTGTTTTTTGAATGGTCATTATTTGCATATTGGAATACAAAATTAGTTAATGTTATTTCATTCGATGAATTCCTTGAAGAGGATGAAATATTTTATTCTCATTAATCTCATCACATATCTGGTCACTCAGTGACCGTAATGATAATTGGATTCCTGAGTATTGTTCTATCCATATTCCATTCATACATACTTCAAATACTATAGATTGGAGAATGAGAAATATGCTCACCCCCAATCAATGAACACTCCTTGAAACTGTTCCATTACGGATTCTTTCGATGGCATTTCAACGAGTGGCAGACCAAAGATGATGCAAACACGATTTTCTTTTTCGAATTGTTCCATCTCCGGTTTGAAACGATACATTTTGAAAAAACCGTCGCAACTAGCACCGTACATTATATTCAAGAATTTCTCGCGTTCCGGTAGAAGTTTCTTAGACGTGGACTCGCAGAATGCTTTCAATTTGTCAACGACTTCGATTAAACCTCGAACATTTCCTTCAGCCAAAGCATAATTGATCTTGACCAAAATGCAATCCGCATCTTTCCTAGCTTGATTCTGTAATTTGCGCAAAGTAATCTGTTGTCGCTCTTTTAGCTTCCCGGTTACTGTAGCTTCTTGATATTTCAGCATATAAAACGGTCTTCTAGTTCGAAGCAGTTCCTAGAAAATGCATGGATATACCTATACAGTATTCGAACTCTTCCACATTTGAATCTATACAATCATCGACAAAGAAACATTGACTGGAAAAACCCATCTTTATTTAGGTAATTTGTTATAACTTTACGATGGTTCTTCTTCGAATACTAAAGCATTTATCAATAGGGAAGGATTCAGGGATTAGAGTGAAAGTATTTATATAAATAATTTCTAAGGAGTAGTTCTAATCAGTTGATTTAGTACCATCGTTTGGTGTAGTCCTAGAATCAAATTATACGCAGATGACGTTACAGTTTGTAGAGAGTGAGAGATGTTAGAAAATGCTAGTTAAGAATAGTTACATTTATTCGCAAGAAAGAATAAGTGGTGAAAACATTATATGGAAGTGTTCTCTCCACCATAAGCGGCGACGCGATGGCGTTGTGCATACATTGGACGAGGAACTGTCCAATGTATCCACACTTCGGCTCGGGACTACTAACTTTCGCTAATGTGGAATATGAGTCATTCCAAATTTATTGTAGAATATACTATTCTATGCGATGCAGTGGCGGTGAGTGAACCTGGTGATACTCTCGTTCCATTTGATGTTGTTTCAGTATTCACAAATACTCCAATCCCTGAGTCGATGAACATTCTGGAGAAATGGCTTTCAAATATTAATATGCTATATGATGCGGAATTCATCCGGAAGTATACTATTCAACAGATTCACCACCTTATTTTAATTCTACTTTCCATGTTCCAAATTCTTGAAAAATGGAATAATCTGATCAATCATATGACCAAAACAAGGAGAAAAGTTCTTACCTGATTGTAATAGACATGTTTGAAACCATGCTTGGCCAAAGAACATATTCTGTCTGACCCTTTTTGATTGGGTGTTCTTATTCCGGAAAAGCGAGGTAATGCTTTGAGGAACAGTTTGTCCAAATACATTTTGTTCAAGTATCTTTCAGCCATGTAGTTTTCGATATTCGAGGTGAATTCCTGTAATGGTCTGAATGGAAACCGAGGGGCTGGAGGAATTCTGTATTCTGTCGAAGCATGAGTATATAAGGTGTCCCTAATCTCAGAACCCATTTCTATCAATGCTACCGATGGACCTAACATCATAGAGCTAAGGTCTCCCAGAACACTCTCGCTTCCTATCAGCTCATGGGCTGAGGGAAGTGTCAATTCTTTAGGTTCACCAGGCTGCTGAATGTTTTCGTGATTCGAGCTATGTTGGACTGCCTTAGGTTTCATCTTTTTCTGAATAGGTATAGCAGGTCCTTTTTTCAGATTATCATCCTCACTAACCTTCTTCTTTTTCTTTGCATATTTCGATATAGGTACGTAAGGTTTTTGTTTTTCAATGTTCCTTATCCAAGCCAGTCTCCTGATAATTTTGAAGTGATCACGTAATGGTCTACCTGCACGTTGATCAAGGCAATTTCGAATGGCATCATCACACTGAAATAGAAATCCATTATTACACTTTGTTTTCATCAAATTCATGTATGTGAGCGGAAGCAGAAATGGAATGGCAGATCACATTTCTGGAGAAAGAGCAAAGACTTCATTCCAAAAAGTTTAAGTTTTCCAAAAACAGATATTTCACTCGCTTAGCGTTATGTGTTGAATGAAAATGTCCATATAACTGAGTATTTTTACATCAAATTCGCATTTTCACATGCATTTTAAACTGTATTGTGCAGTGAATGAGAGGATAGCGTATGATAATTGGAAAACCAACAATTTAATAAAAAATTGTTAGCCCTGTCGTTGTCAGGACGACACAGTAGGCTCAAATCGGCCAATCCCGATTAAATCCGAAGAGTTGACAAACCTAGTCTCTAGAAACAATGTGATGTAATATGGTGTATTATGACAGAAGAAGCGTGGAATTTTATAAACCAAAATATATACTATATTATAGATACACTCTCCTAGAATAGCTGTGTGTTCTTGGTATTCTTGGTAAAGAAATAATTGGGACGACTTCTATTCACCGAATCTCTAATAAAAATATAGGAATTCGAGTTCCAAAATATCAAGTCAATGAAGAAAAAATGCAGTTACGGATGAAGATGGGCGGGCAATAAACTCATAGAATTTATCAGTTTTACTCATTAAACATTGTCCTCAATAAGACATGATCGAACACATACAGATAGGTACTTACATACATTAAGCCCATTGCAAAATGATCCGGTTTTGTTCTTTGCCGAAGCATCTGTGAATTTAGAACAAGACCCTCTTCGAATTCGCAACTCTGATAAGTGACATATGCTTTACAAGCTAGTACATCGAGATCATCCGGTCTCAGTTCCAGTATTTTGTTGAGATCTTCCATGGCCCCGGGATATTTGCAAGCTTTTGCTCGGGCACATGATCTCCCCATTAAGCATCTCACATCGTCGCTCACCAGTTTGAGAGAAGTATCAAAATATATCAAACCTGCAATAATACATTTTGTTTGTATACTGATTCACTTGGTCAAGAAGGTGTAATGGAATGAAGGAGTTACCTCCGAGAAATCCTAAATCATCAGTTCGATTCAGTATATTGCACTATTTTCCTAAATAAATAGTGGTTCGATGCCGGGACTTAGTGGACATACAAGGTAACGATATGCAAATAGTAAATAAAGAATGTTAGTTGATGTTTATGAAAGGCAACATCAGCAGGGTCGAGTTGTTATAATACTTGGAGTCGAGGCGAAGTAACAACTTACTGATTGCATTGATCGGTAGAATAAAAAAGCGACGATCCTGGGACTCCTCATTGATAGAGTATTAATAGATCTCTAGAACACATCATTAAGAGAATTATTGAGTTACTATGAACAAGTGTATGTAGTGTCATTATTTACATATGAATAGGTAATAAATCATGAAATCAACCATGATGTAATTTCTTCCGACTTGATTGTCACCAACGACAACTACAACCCCCCAAGAACCTGCTATCACATGGCGATCCCTTGCCAGATCTGGATATAAGCAGAATGTCAAGTTATCACGAAGGATCCTAGATCTCTACTAGGAAGGTGAATTATTTTGACAATCTGCATACACAGTAGGCCGGAGTGTGAAGGGTTTCTGCGAAATTGTATGTCCCTGAGTTTGTAATTGTTCCCTTGTTAGGTCAATATAAACCCAGAAAGATAGGGTATTGTGCTGAGCTATTTCTAGGTCCCTTTATGGATGTGAGATTTTGATAAAAATATTCTCATTATTATGTCGTTTCAAGCTTCTGAGGACGACATCGTGGAACTGTCTAAATATATTAATAAAAAAATACAGTTTGCTTCAGGTTCGATATTAGTCTAGTTATTATTATATTCATCAACTAAATAACAGTTCCGAAAATTATGCCAAATCCAATTTCAAGTGACGTGTCTGAAGAGGCACAAGTTAGTGTTGTGAGGCGGGGGTTAAATTACAGCCAACTCAGTGGCAGTATACAGTGCAGTCTACAGTTTCTGGTTTCAGTCTCAGTGTCAGTAAAGTGGCTCGATGCTCTACATGTATTTCCGATTAGTGTTCGGACTAAACAAGTTAATGTTTATCGAATGAGGTTAGATCCTGCTACAGAAGTGGAGCTTCTAACCGAAATGGGTGTCTTTTTGTGAATGATGATCAAAGCTTTCGGTATAGTGAGTAATTAGGAACTGTGGGATACCACAACTTTATTTTTCAATCACCGCTACAGATCTGTCGTTGATTACTGAAGGAAATTGAATCAGAAGAGGGAGAAAAAGACATAAGGAGTATTTAGTTGACACAGAAATAAGACAAGACCAGAATACAGTTTTTGGAAATAGGATGTAGTTATGACACTAAGCCAATTACTGAAGGAAATAATTATCAGATTTGAAGTCACCTCCTCGTGGTAGATTCTGGAATGTTTATGCGAAATATAAGAAAAACAAGCAAAGAGTTGCATCGAACAGTTTGGAGTTTTAATTTTATTTTTTACATTTTCTAAAGAATCAAAAATGTATTGCTCTGCCTCTTCAATGGACTGATTGAAAGAACGAAATAGAATATAACATGACCAAAACTTACTTCTTTCATATTCTTCCTGCCGTTTAATGATGTAACCCAATTCCCTATAAAAAATCGGAGCGATGAACACTTCGTTCAACTTCGCGGGGTCGTACGACATCTTGATGATAATTATTTCCGCTATCGCGACCGCTTTAATGACTACCCGAAATACGAGCGAATGGCCTGAAATTTATATTGACTTCACATTGACAAATCAATTTATTTCTGATTGAAGGTGACTGACTTTTGTGGATGAGCCAGAAGCCAAATAATATGCATTCTATATCTACGACTTTTTGTCGTTGAGAAACAATCGATCCACAGTGACATTTTGTATAGTCACACTGAACCTACAGGTTGTTCTATGCTTTGAACCACACTTAACAAAATTATTGGCAACTATATATACAGTAGACAGAGTTAAGGTTGCTCTATGTCGAACATTGACAACATGACTATAAGTTCCAGGCAGCGGTTTCGCTTTTCTCATAAGTTCATCAGTGGAACTGTAGAAAGATGAAAGCACTATTCGATCATTTCAGCCAGGGATATAGAATACCTCATTTGGGGATGAAAAAGCACCAAGTGTTCCAAACGCCATCTATCAGAAGATAGATTTCCCACTGAAAGAATTATTAACAATGCAACGCATTGACCACAGCTTGAAAAACTTCGTAATGTGTATAATAAATCATACTCTCATGCTATAAAGTAAGCTAAATTAACATATAACGATTAGTACATCAAGAGTTCTAAATAAATAAATAAATAATAAAATAAAAATCTTTTATTCTGTTGTGAATGCAAATTCGTAATATCACAACCTGTCAAGTTATATCCCAATGATTTTAATAATTCTCTTGTGAACATGGAACGGTTCAGACATACCAACGCCAAAACTTCTTTGTGAATGTTCTCTAACTGGCAGGAGTATTATCTTGCTGGGATCAGATTTGTTGGCTTTGATTCAAAGGAATGTAGGCTAATAGACCTACCTACCATTTTACTATGATTATGGCAAGCCACATTAAAATTTAAATATTCATGGGTTTACTGCAAATTGATCAATCATAACAATTATCTGCAGATAGCAATATGATAGAAGATTCATTGACTAAATGGATTGATGAATTCTGTTCTCCTCAAGTGGATAAAGGTCAGCCTTTGTTGTCGGCTTGAGCAGGTCTCCAAAATTTTTGGGTACAAATAACCCTTTGATTCAATGAACTGTTTACAATCAAAATTAGGAGTTCCTCACTTATTATAACAAATAAGACAAATTATTTGTAATATTGAATGTAATTGACAAACTGTTCCTGTTTACCAAATGTTTGGAGAAAATAAAGTGAGTACCTGACCCACATACTGTATCTACTTCCACAAACAGTAGGTACCTAATTGTATATTATTAAAGTAGATTTCCACATCACCGACCCAGGTACTACTGGTAATGTGTTGACCTATAAACGGGGTAATGAAATATTCCTACGTTACTTTACGCACTGCTTCACTTCACTGATTTATAGACTGTATTGCTTCACTGCTCTTCTAACTCCTTCAATTCTCTGATTTACACGAACTCCTTCACTGCCTCAGGAAGAATTTTTCAGAAGGTTCATCCCTGTTACTAAATGCTTTTTGAGAGTTTACTTGATCGATTTTCATGTAAAACTGTTTTACCCTTGTGTAGTATAGGAATCTTCCATCCCTATACGAGATTACCTAAAATCCCTCAATTACGGAATACAACCCTATTTCTATTATTAAATACATGCAATCCATATGTTTGTAAATGCATAGGTGATACAGAAACAAAATGGTTATTATTACGGTTACCTTGTGATAATATAAACTAAATAGTATAAGCTACACGGCAAGGGACCCTGACATCACGAGCGTGGGAACCTTGTATCCAAGGTGGATATTGAGAAGGGATCTATATATACTAGGATCAATATAATAGAAGATTCATTAGTTTTAACTCATCCCCCTTCCCATTATGAATATTGTTAGGTGATGCTTATATTTATCATGATCATTTGTTATAAGTGTTATAATTATGTGGAGTACAAGTTCAATAAAGTACAAACCCATTTTGTAACGTGAGTGTTTCAATACCTGTGCTCAAATGACCACCGATCAGCTCATGTCAAACCTTCCCCAGTCGTTAAGAGTTGATCCCTACACTTGAAAGATTTAAATAAAGCATTAACTATAATCAATGGATAAGGATATGGAAAATTTACTGTTAGCTTCAAGTTATTATTAATCAATATTGTAACATTATTTATTAAAACAAACCCTCAAAATATCTGATTATCAAAATAGTCAAATCAATGCACGATTTACAATTCTAATTTTGATCATCTCGGTAGCACTATTTCAGTAGGATGAATATTTTATAATATTTCAACTGATATTCAAGTAGAACACAAGCTGGAGATTATCTTTCATATTACTCATCTTTGATCATGTGAAGTGTATTTTATTTTCTGTTGCATACTTATGTATTAATGATATTGATATAGGTAAATGTTCAACAAACTATAAAATAAAGAGCTTACTTACTCTGGTAGCACCACATTACTTACGATTATTGAATTCAATCATTAGTAAACGGAATCCCAGTGGAAGCTAAAAGTCAATATTCATGAGAAGATTTGTTTCAGTTACATCTCGCATACAACGTTAGTAAGCGATATAAACAAATATTCTGATAAGTAACAGGTAGGTATAAAAATTAAAAATTAGAAGATGATATAGCTTAAATCATTTATTTGTTTTAAATTTTCTGTTATGAGTATTAAAATAGGTCATATTTGCGTTGTGGTTACCAGTGGCGGCTCGTGAACTTTTTAAGAGAGGAGGCTGGACATAAAACGTTTTTGTAAAAATATACTCTATTCAGCCAATTAATTTAACCTTTGCACATCGACCGTACCAGCTACTTCAGTGACAAAATTAACTGTTGCCCAGCAAGAATCAACGTGGAGGTGTAGAGTTTCTCTTGGCAAAAAATTTTTTTGTTCGTTTTTTTTCTTTTTGGATTTTTGATATTTTTTCTTTTTTTTTTTAAATTTTTCATATTTTGTTTTTTTTTTATTAATTTTATTAACTTTTTTTTATATATTAACGGAATTCTACGGTCTTTAGTTTGCGAAAAATGATCAATAATATTATCATAAAATGTATCATTTTGTTTTAAGTGTTTTACTAAATCTTTTTCAATATCAAACTAACATTGTATAAACGATTTAGGCCAATTGTATTTCGCATGTAAGTTTTAATTCGTTTGAGAGTAGAAAATGATCTCTCCACCGATTTCGACGTGACAGGAATGGTGACTGTCAAACAAAGTAGTTTATAAAACTGAGGTAAAACTTGTTGCAAATCATTGTCTATCATATATTTTATCATATCGGCGTGAATGTCGTACTGGCCTAAAATATCTTTATCCGAGTGTATAACGCATAATTCATTGTGCAGTGCTATTTTATCAAATAATTTATATTTTAGAATTAAGTTATCTAAAAGTGTATTTGGAAACTCTTTTGAAAAAGATTCGAAGAATCTTCTATTCGTCAAGTCGAAAAACTTTAATTCATGTAAATCGGAAAATCGAATGTCAATTTGACCTTTAATAGCATCTAAAATTTCATTAAAAAAGTTGTTTATAATGTAGTTTCTTGTCTACCAAATTATGTTTTCCTCCTTCAACAATATTCTGTTTACCGGTTAATTTAAACTTAATACTCGATGTAATATCAAATGATCGATTTTGAAACATACCTGTCATCCACTAATCCTTTTAAATCCGGTAAAGGCCGTTTATTTTAAAAAACATTTTTCTGTCATATGTTGATCCACTAAATGGATTTTCTAAAACGCCAACAACTAAATCACTCACTAGCACTATTACGACTTCCACTCATTTTAATGTTTAATAATTTACCGATCAGACAAATTTTAATCTAACCTTACTTCGCGTCGCGTGGCATGACTCAATGAGAAGCACTGACACAGCACGTTTCCCAGCAAGTCTCGTATTTCATACGACTGACCGACGGCTTTCAATCAACGCCGACGGCGAACGAGAGGCCAGCCTCCAGAGACGTTGCATTTCTAGTGTTTTACTTGATGTAGAGGAATTGGACTGGTTGGAAAAACGGCAACTGTGTTGACCACACGTATTTAGCGTTTGAGATATATAGAGAATCTAGCCTCTGGCCACTGTTGCCAGATTGAAAATAACTACTGAGAACGGGGAATTAATTGTAAAATTTAAAGAATTATCAGAGAAACAGGGAATAAAATGTAGAATGATCATTAAGATAAATTGGTGAGGAGGCTGAGCCTCCTTAGCCTCCTTCGAGGAGCCGCCACTGGTGGTTACATTATATATATGCTTTAAATTTAGATCGTCTTGTGCAATAGAATAATATGAATGAGCATCTAGTTCTATTGAGTGATACGTGCTCCGAAATTCAGACACGTGTTTAACACATGCTTTAATATTCAGACACGTGCTTCAACATTCAGACGTGTGCTTCAACATTTATACACGTGTTTCAACATTCGGACAAATTTAACACGTCTTTGATACTTGCTTTTGACAGTTACATGGTAGAAGTGCTCGGACATACACAATATAACATCATCAACTAGTATATAAACAAATGCTTATTAACATATGTTTCAGTATGATTTCGATTCGCCTTCAGGCATGATGAAGATTGTTAAGCAAAAAGACTCGTTGAATATTATGAACTTAGGCTCAAGCATTGAGAATGTTGAACAACCACAACGTCACAGCTCTTTGCTGCCAAATACTCTACGAACAATAATCTGCGGTCCAAGTAATTGTGGGAGAACAAATGCGATGTTATCTCTATTGTTAGATGCAAACGGCTTGAAATTTGAAAACGTGTACATCTATTCAAATTCTTTACACCAACCAAAATACCAGTTCATATGTTCATCCTCAAG
The DNA here is from genome assembly GCA_958510875.1 of Endomychus coccineus. Classification (NCBI taxonomy): domain Eukaryota; kingdom Metazoa; phylum Arthropoda; class Insecta; order Coleoptera; family Endomychidae; genus Endomychus; species Endomychus coccineus. Next base: position 182,952,559 of record OY294068.1, on the reverse strand, counting down.
ATGAAGCGATCGACATTATGAGATATGGAGTAATTATGATGATAGGCATTGTAAGAAAAATATGTTGACTTGTCAATTTTTTTATTGTATAACTGGCCAGCTTATACATGTACCTAGTAAAAACGACATTTCTAAGCACTCTAACAAATAACATAACTGCATAAGGAAGTAGCTGTACAATCATTTTATGAATACAAAAAATATATGGAGGAGTATTACCACAAATACTGTCTACTTCGCAAAACACAATCAGCATTCAAATTATAGCTATATTTTTGATGCACAGAAATTCGTATAAAAACAGTTAATATGTCATTTAATTCTAGATGTTTAAAATAACCTGATATTACCGGGTGATTATTTATGAATGTTATAATGAATATGGAAGTTGGTAGTGAATATTGATTCTTTACAAAATTCATAAGGATAGTGATAGATTGTTGTGAAGCTGAACCAATAACAGAATATATTATGAACCATTTGCACGTTTTCGTTTCGACTCCAAAGTTGTCATCAGATTGAAATATACGATAGTTTTCTTTGTAACACTTGTTTGCTTATAATTTGTTTGCAATGTCTTTGAAATCGTCAAAGGAATATAGTGAAAGAGGATCTATAGAAAGAGCATAGCAACTAGAATAAAAAATGTCAATAACACAATCTAGAATATTCATAAAAACCACTCGGTATATATCGTATACATTTATGTTAATAAGATTCATAATTTTCACTAAATATCATAGATTTATAAGATTGGAATTTTTCAGAAATATAACATCGTTACTCGTATTTTGTGTCCACAATTGCTATCTCTTGAAGGCACTTGATTAGTGGAAAAACTGATGATGAGACAATAAAAAAATCATTGACCGAAGATATAGATTCTAATCTAACTAAACAATCATTTTGAAGGAAATGTCTGGAATTAATTATAAGCTTTCACATTTTATAAATTCATAACTGTATTACACTTTGTTACTTAATTTTATTTTATATAAGGAAGATAATACGTTCTATAATTATTTGAAGTAATTCTATGCCGTTTTTCGGAAAACTAACTAACTTATCAATTATTTATTCGGATAATCATCTTAAATTCTAAAGATCGGGTAGATGTGGCGGATGTTGAATGCTCAACAAAATCGTTTATCAGTAAGTTAACAAGCAATTATCAATGTTCATCAAATAACGATGCATCATCCCATTATGATCGAAAATAATAAACCTGAAGCGATTCGAGTTCATTGCAAAAACTTAAATTGTTTTGGTCCTGATTAATCTTATTATTATTTTTGTGAGTATTTTTATTTTGAATAATAGCAAGACAAAATGCTCTAAGGTTCCAAAATTTCCTTATCATCAATCTGGATATATATTTTGAAATGCAACTTTGATAGAAACACCTCCTCCTTTTATCTGGATACACATTTTGAAATGGGACTAACTTCTTTAATGTGGATATAGTTTTGAAGATTTGATGTGAATATTTCCTCCATTAATCTGAATATATATTCGAAAATGTTGATTATCTCTCATTTGATCTGGATCTATATATTTTAGAATGCCATTTTGATGCAAACGTTTCCTCCTTTGATCTGGATATAACTTTTGAGATGATTTTTCAAATACCAAACGGATATATTTCCGAGATGCCATTTTGGCTTAAACGTTTCCTCTATTGATCTGGATATATATTCAAATATGGAACTTTGACGTTACATTTCCTTCTTCACTGCGGATATCTTTCCTAAGATACCATTTTGATGTGAACATTTTTCTTTGATGATGTGTGAATATATTTGAAAATGCCAGTTTGATGTTAGCACGTCCTCCTTGGATCTGGATATATATTCTAAAATGCCACTTTGATGCAAATGTTCCCTCATTTGAACTGGATATGTATTTGAAAATGCAACATTGACGTAAACGTTTCCTCCTTAATGTGGATATATTTTTGAAGATGACACTGATGTAAATATTTCTTCCATTAATCTGGATATACATTCTTCATTGATGTAGATAAATATTTGAAAATGCCACTTCGAAGTTAGATATTTTTCCTTTGATCTGGGAATATACGTTGAAATGTAACTTTGATGCAAACCCTTCCTTTGGCCTGGATATCATTTTTGGAGATGCCACTTTGATGTGAACGTTTCCTCTATTGATCTGAATATACATTTGAAATGAAACTTTGATGTGAACTTTTTCTCCTTCAATATGAATATATTTTTGGAGATACCATTTTGACGTTAGCATTTCCCTTTGATGATGTGGAAGTATATTCGAAAATGCCACTTTGATGTTAATATTTCCTCTTTGGATTTGGATATATTTTGAGATACAACTTTGATGTAAACGTTTCATCCTTTGATATGAATATATATTTGAAAATGCTAATATAATATAAGCCATCTGGATATATATCAATAGAGATAATAATCTGAAAGTTAATTGTATCATCCCTCCATTCGCCAATACGAACGTGCATGAAACTAAATTGACGATTAAATTGAAAACACTTTTCTAACTGAGGATGCATCTTTTTTATTTCACGTGATTAGCCTTTAAAGTCTCTAGTACTAATTTGCAATTTGTGGTTGTGGTTTATCTCTTGAATGGTATGTTTGAAAAACACCTAACCTCTCAATCAAACAAAAAATATGTATTAAAATCCAGTTTATTGCGAATATCTCCATAAATACACAAGATACTTAAAAGTTTCCGACGGAAGTTCTATCTGCTTCAGACGAATATTTTCGTGAGAAATTAATGCATCATCATTTTTTGAACATCACTTAATAATAAGTTTCACAATTAGATGAATTGGATGTATTCATCGAAATCAATATCTATTTTATCCGTATTATAACTTTCATAATAAGTGTGCCGTACATTAAGTTACACAAAAATACAAAAATTACCGACATTCACTCCAAATGTTCAATCTGTCAGAAAACAATAATAGTATTCACTTGTATATTGAAATTGTCTTCTGTAAGACAAGAATGAACTCAAGAAGTATTCAACTTTACATTTTACATTGCTATTTTATATAATGTTTGGAATAAGATATGTCTTGGAAGTGTAAAATGTATCTTCAATCTGATTATATTTAAATTATTTTTTAATGTAGACATTCACCTATAGTGCTTATGAGTAATTTTAAAATCTCACACAATACTCTATGTAGTATTTAAGCAAAACTCGATATAAATAATATGGAAACTTAACACTAGTTCAAATGCCATTTGGTACATCTTGTTGAAATGGTGTTATATTTGTTAAAGATAATACTGAAATCATAAATAAGGCAATACAATTGTTACAATCAGTAACACTTACATTAAAAGGCCTCTGTCTTTATGTACATCAAAATATACTAATTTCACAACTACGTATGACCAATATTATATGAACTGAGAATCACAAATAAAAAAGTACATTGAATCATGGAAACCAGAATTATTATCTTCCAGAATTTACATACAAACATATTTTTTTAAATGTTGGAGGACCGTCGCATCGTTTCAAAAGTACACTATCATTTAATTTTTTAAATTCAATATCACATACTTATACCACCTTAATATTAATTTACTGAAAGTTACATGTTCTATAAACTTACAAAACTCAAATAGATAATAATATTCCGTTGTAGCCGGCTAGTAATTGCAGACCGTCATAGCCTCATAGTTCATTCGCGTAAAATAAATAATCGTTCTGAGTAAACTGACGCTTCTATCACCAGCTCAGTAAAACGTAAACGAACCTGCCAATCGATCCGGCGGGCGTCGTTATAGAAAGATAGAAGAGACTGTCAAAGTGCTATTTTCGGCATAGAACTGGCCTTCACCACGGTCGTACATACGACCGTGGCCTTCACCAAGGAAATTGAAAACAATTATTGTTGTATGTTTGCCTAGGAGGGCGACCATAGATTAAGCATTCTTGCAGTTTTGTGTAAGATTTGTATTAGAGCTGCGTCAATGGACTTTAAGTTTAGAAACGTCGCGACATTCCTCATTCAATTGTCAAAATTAGTTTATATTTTACATTCAGCAATTCTCACTTGTACACATTGAACTTGTTGATAATCGAGCAACCTTACCATTTTATGTATCTGGCGAAAGCTAATAACAAATATCAGTTCACTTCTAAATTACTACATTGGTCTGGTGTCGCCATCTAGCGCTCAAGTACTCTGACATTCCCCATAAATTTTATAAAGCGCGAGAAATACATCAACGTTCCCTGTTTAAATTTCTTAGCGGGACATCTACTCTTAAGTAGGGTAGATGGCGTTAGATATTTTTGGTTTCTCTAGCATTAGTTATTAGAGTTATACCTTGACAGAGTATCGTTCAGTAACATGGCAACTTACTCGTTTCGCTTACAAGTTGGAGAGAGCGAAACACTATTAGTTGCAATGAGTGCATTCAACCGAAAGGACAGTAACAGCTTTTGCTCCAACTGTTATCATCCCATCATATAATCTAGTGAATTTTTTATTAAAAATGGTCTTCATTCCGAAACTAGCCAGACTTTGTACCTTAATATTAATATATCAAGTGAATTTGGAATAAATATTCGTCAATTCATATATGGAGAGGAAAAAAAATAAACCAAAACTGTTAGACTGTTAAGTTTTACCCTCTATCCTTCATCTACCACTAAATCATTATTTCAAATGGTACATATATCTTGAGATAAAAGAGACGACAAATTCAAAAAGTAACTCAGTAATTTTTTTTTGGTGAGAGGATAATAATAGAAAATAATCTTTCACTTTGAAGAGTTAATTGCTACTGGGAAAGAGAAAATCACGTAACAGCGGTAGCAATAAACACTGACAGCGGAAGAATCACAATCGCTGCAATATATTGCCCCCTTAATCAATCAATGAATCTGGAGCACTTAGACCGCTTGATTGGGTCGATTGTGCGCCCCTTGAAACAAGAGTCCGCCTCTTTATATTTACTACAAGCTGAGTTTTCAACAATGCCCATTGTGTGTAGATGTTTATTCAGATGATAGTGTCCTGTGAGGAGTCATGTCAGTTTTAGGCCTCTCCGGCTCATAGAGAATAGGGTTTCAGAGAGCTTAGACGGGAACTCCCTAATGTGGAGCTTCGCCTGCCTTATGCCGGGGGCACCAAGCTAGACCAAGATCCACTGTCTATCCAGTAGTTCTTTGAGGGCGTGGAGTCCGGTGGTCGAAATTCCGATCGTTGAATCGGAGGCAGGGATGCTCAAGGAACCCCGTTTTGGATTCCTTGTAAGCTGGTCATTCCACAATTAGTACTATTATTTGTAGAATGAGAAATGGGTTTTTGCTCGAGTTGGTTATCGTTTAGAGCTTTGGCGTGTAAGTATTTAGCTTATTTCAATTCGGTCTTCTGTAATCTCTTCAACAGTGAAAAAAAACTCTGCAACTATCTTTTCTGTGTGATTGAATGTAAATTTCAAACTTCCCCTCCATATCGAAATCGACGTATTCGTTGTTTAATAAGGATTTAATTGAAATCAGAAATTATTGACTTGTGCATGCATGTTCATTTCTAGTTTCTATTTCCAAATAATACGACAAGTTAAATATTATAGTTAACAATACCAATATCACATAATTTCAATATATTACATAGAAGGAATTATTTCTCTACTCAGAAATACAAATGAGTGAAAGCGAAGAAAGTCGGCCAAGTAATCTAACTTTTTCCAAAATTGTTATAAGTATTTATCCGGTTGAAAGGCTTGTATACTTTATTGCAAATGTTTCCTCGTTATTCTCAAAAATGAAACGAGTTAGCGTCTCCAAAATATTGCAAAGTTCACCCAATGAGTGTGACGTCTTGTGAGTTCAATATTAGGACGGTATCATGTGCCACCATAGAAGGCCGAAGATCATGGACGCGCATTCAGGTATACGAGCATTCTATCATATGTGGGATACCTCATATTATATTCGCATTAGTCCAAGGACAGCAATGTTAAAAGTGGCCAAGTGTGGATACACGACCCCCCCCCCCCCCAACCGATTAGATATCACCTTCACTATAGGGAATACGATAGTCGTGAACCCTGTAATGGGCACTCCCTCCTCAGGAGCAATGCCAAGAATGCTGATAAAATAGAAAGCTTATTGGGTCATTGGTGAGAGTCCCAAAAACTCACACCTCGAAAGACTTCTTTTTTTATTAACTACCGGTACCTTATTGGAGGCCTTTAAGGGCAGTATTTGAGAAAATAGAATAAAGTTTGGCAAAGAAGTTTAATTTGACATGAAGGTTTTTTAGGGCGATGATCTTCCACAAATACTAAATTAGATAAAATTTCTGTTTCTCATTGCACAACAATGTTTACTGAAGTATGAGCATATATACTAACTACGTAATTATGATTTTTGGGCAGTCGCACAACGATACAATACGCCGTGTCAATATCAATACAGAAGGTCTCGACCATATTTAATTGCATTGAACGGGGTATCATCCATTTGACGATAGGGGATTCCTCTAAAGGAGGAGAAGTAGTTATATATTCTACATTTGTCTTCTGACTGTGTAAGTGTTGTTGCGTTAATATGTTGCAAGTGTTACCAATAAACCCATAAGACTTTCGTTGGTATAATTCTACCATTCCAAATGACATAAATTACAAACACCCAAGAACGGTGAACCTTTACATCATACACCTTTGCCAGTTCTGCATAACACATACAATTGACAGTTAATTGACAGATGTAATTCAAATTTCAATGACAGATTCGTGATCAACGACCAAAAAAATCTTATATGTCAAATCAATACATTTTTACGAAACTCTATTTTTGGACCTCAAGCTTCGAATGAGGGGATAGTCAATAAAAAAAAACCTTTCGGTATGTGTGTTCTTGGGACTTGCCAATGTATACGCCAATAGGCTTTCTGTTTAATCAAAATTTGTCCATATTGGACCTGTTAAGCCTTGTGCGCTATGGTGTCTACACATCCCAATTAACAAATTCCTTAAGTGTTATAAAGTTAACAAGTCAGCCTATTTTTGGCCAAATTTGGGACTTCCGCATAGGAGCTCGACTCATTCGAAACAAGGCCCTTTAGTTATGGTCTCTATACACTCCAACGATGAATTTATCCCACATTGCACGTGGTCAACGAGTCAGCCCAAATTCCGTATTCCCACTTTCCTATCCCTGACTCTTGGGCTAAAATACATATGCGTTCACTTCTTGCGGGGAACCTTACGATCGCACTATCTCGTACATTCGATGATGAGACTTTTACCCATTTGTATTAATCGCGTTGATTAGACATTACAACCAACCGGAAGGAGAGTTATGGCCACTAAGAGGAATAACTCCTGGAAGTTTGGAAAGAGATTGCGAAGTATGAGATTTGTATTCATCTTCTGGGGTTTGCGACGATCCTGTTCCGGTAGCTTGGTTGCTGGACGACGAGTGATACAACAAAGGTTCTCTAGAAGATATTCCTGTCGGTATAGAAGAATGGCCACCACCACCTACACTTTCTTCTGTTGTGGACGGTGTCAATGTAGGTAGTGGATTGACGGCAGGGAGTTCGACCGAGTCTTGTTGCGATTGAGTTTTTTCGTGACGTGGTACAAAAGCTGCTACTTCTGGAACGCGTGTTGGTACACTTGAAGCTCGTTTCAAGACTTGGTTGAACTGGAAATTATCAATAGTATTAAGAATGTTGATTTATTCACAATAATTGTACAGTACATGCAACTATTTTTGAACTGCCACATACAATCGAGAGCCATTACTGTTATTACTCTATTATTCTAGGAATTAACAACAGATAAGAGGGTGGATCAAATATATTCAATAGAAAAATACAAATTGTCTACATAATCTCCCCTTTTATATACACATGTTCCCAAAGGATGAGCAGGTATTATTGATTCCAGCATCGGAAAAAAAGCAGGCCAATGACTCACCCTCTTGTCGCCACCAAATGAATCTCCTCACTCCTCCTGCTTCAAGAGCACATATGCTAATCGCTTGCGGATAGTCAGGTCTGAGGAGACGGAGTTTCAATGCTCTTTCTCCAATTTTTCACTAGTCAACGTCAGGTTTTCAAGTATTTTATGTCCATATGCAAGAAGTTGACATTTATTGCAGCCCGCATTGCTCTACGGCATATTTGTAATCAGGAGCGGCTCCATCAGATCTCCTCCTGCCAAAAACGTGCAAACGTGTCTCTTCAAGCATTTTTGAACAAAATTCTGTATGTAGAAGATGGGCCAGAAATAATCGATCCCTTTCAATAAGCTAAACAGTTTGAATATTTTCGTTCGTCTTGCTGGTGATTATCGTTATCGACAAAATGTTCTACTCCTTCACGACGAAAAATCCCCATACCACAAAATAGATTAGGATCTTTGGAAGCATCTCATAGTCGAACTGTACTTTCGATTGCATCTCAATAGTGAGTTGTATCATTGATTACAGTATTCGTTAATCAATGGTTGTGTGACAAACTGGTGGAATTATTGCTGAGCCAGGTTGTCCTTGATTGAGGAAGCGTTTCTCCTTATTTCTGATACCCCAATACATAGCGTGTGGAAACCAGGCGTTGCCCTCGTCACTTCACAAGTGGAAATAGGAAAATTTCCGATTACATTTGATCCACCTCATCACTGTCTCTAATCTACGGTATCCTATCTTACCTTAGAAGTTTTAATGCATTTTTTAGAACTTGCACTACTGTCGGCTACATTACTAGGAGGAACTATAGGACTGACATTTCTGGAAGCGGAAAACTTTTTTCGTTTTTTCTTCAATAAAGCTAAACCATGCGCTATTCCATAATGGTGTTCGGGTTCTTGTATAGGAACATCTAAACTCGGATTAGAATCAGAAGCACTTACGGAATTATTCTCGTCAGAAGCGGGACTATTACTATGGGAATGATTATGACCGTTTTCTCTGCAATTGTTACATACAGAGTCTTCGGAGCGAGATCGTCCTATCAGACGGGAAACTTTCCCAGTTTTCGCCGCCTCGATCAATGTACCCCAGCGTCGTTTGTGTGAGTGAGCTCGTTTCAAATGGAATCTGGAATAAAGTGAGGAATGAGAAGGCCAAATAGATACTTCAGTTGATAACTGGTTACAGTTCGACAAAGCTGTTGGTGAATTCAAAATCAAAAGGGTCCAAATAACTACAATAACTGTTCAAAAGGACTACCTTTCAAAAATACCAGTGTCGTGACTTATTGAATTGCACTAAACAAAAAAAGTCAGCGCACTCCGGGAGTGCAGGCAGAAGTGAAAACTTGAACTTATGGCGCGTTGGGCACTTTTTTGGGTGAGCATTTTTAGGTGCGCTCGCGACATGAGAAATTGTTCATAAAAAATCAAGTTTATCAAAGCAATGTGGGCACTTTTTGAATAGACATGAAGTATAATAATATAGAAACTATATTCGAAGGAAGTGGTTTTATTTAAATGAGTAAATATTAGTAAATAGTAAATACAAAATTTATCAATTCTCATCCATAATTTCAACAACTCTTACATCATCATTATCAGCATTTTCATCATTATTATCAGGATTTTCATCAAATTCTAAAACTGAAACAATAGGTCTATGGTAACTAAAGTATGAAATGAACAATTTTGATTTAAATCTATTTATATATCTTGTGAATACTGCATTATTGCACTACAACAATGTTTTTATTAATTCTATTTACACTTTAGATTTGTTTTTTTAACACAATACCATAGCAGCAACACAAGTCAAATGAAATATTTAAATAAATAAATTTTCCGTTTAATATTCGTTTATAAAATAAATATAAAAAACTCTCAATCTCGTCTGTCGCGAGGGCACGAACGAATGCCCATGCAAAGACTGCGTATAGCATGCAGCGCTCTCGCATACCTATACACTCTGAGTATACATATAGGTATGTAATCTCGTCTGTCGCGAGAGCACGAACGAATGCCCATGCAAAGAGCGCGTATAGTATACATATATTATAAGAATACACGCGGAGTATATCTGTGTAAAATCTCATCTGTCGCGAGAACGGCTGAAAATGCTCTCCCACAAAAGTGCCCAACGCGCCATAAGAAGTTTTCACTTCAAAAACCCGATTTTTCAAATCTTCCACATTTTCCACCGGAGTAGTGTAAGCTGATGAGTTTGCTGCTACTAATTATTAGTAGCTAATAGTGATTAGTGGTAAAACACAAAATAGAAATCGTGTTTACATAGAAATAGCGATTACTATATTTGGAGAGAAACAGTAATTCGAATCTCGAGGAAATGAAACTCTGTAGAATCAATAATATCTACATGAAATGCAACTTGGAATATGTCGTCTGAAGATCTCGTTATTCAGATAATAGGATCATAATAACGTTCATCATGGTAATAGCCGTGAATTCATGATCCAAATAACATAAAAATGTGTATCTTCTGGCGTGAATTGTTATTGAATTTCAATTGCAGTTAGAACCTCAATCATAGTAATTACTTTCAACTCATATTCAAGTTGACACAGTCACTATGATGCTTGCAAGTTTGTATTATATTGTATTACGTTGGGGATGTTTGGACACTGCGACCTAAATGACCTATTGGGTCCCATTCTGCAGCTGCGCGAATATCTAAGCGACTATAGCAGGTCCCCCAACCCTGTGGCTTCGGAAAAGTTTAGTATGTCGAACAGCTTCGTGTTGGGTAAGTCTCCCTCTTCTATTTGGTATGTCACAAGGTATCATGCCCTTGGGTTTTGCAAGGTAGTACATTCTGCGAGGATGTGGATGGAAGTTTCACCCTAATTCTCGTCGGTATTCTGAGTTTATTTTTACTCAGGTTGATGCAGTCATCAGATCGACGACAACTCAAGAAATCAATGAAATCATCAAGAAGTTGAACAAGAAAAAAACCCCGCGACCAGATGAAATAACTAACATCGCCCTGAAAAACATGCCGCGGATGGTGGCGACCGCAATGACTGAAACGGGTCTCTGAGACTATTTCCCGAAAAAATGGATGCTTGAGTAATTATTATCCCTAAATCAGGAAAAGGAACGCAGTTCCCATAAAATTACCGGCCTCTCAATCTCTTACCCACAATGGGGAAAGTAGCTTAGCCGGTGATTTCACCAAGACTACAAGACACTGTAGAAGAATTCAGGATTATCCCTGATGAACGATTCGCCTTCTGACCGAAACACTCAATGACGCAACAAGCTTCGAGAATGGTAGAACACGTAATGGCAACTTTCAACAGAAACGAAGTTACAGTGGCTGTTTTCTTGGGTATGGCAGAAGCATTCTATAAAGTTTGGCACCAAGGTCTTATATTCCAGATGCTTGAAGCGGGCATACCAGCCATTTGTCAACTCATCTCTTCCTTCCTGAAAAGAAGGAAGTTTAAGATCAATATTGAGAACATCAGATCATCCGAGAGAAGTATGGATGCGGGAACCCCACAAGGATCCCTACTTTTACCACTCCTCTCCAGAATCTTTACCCATGTCATTCCGAAGACTGTATATACGGAACTAGGAGAATATGCTGACAATGTCGGCGTCCTGAACCGTTCCATCTGAGCATGGCTAACCACACGGAAACTCCAGGTCACTATCGAGGAACTAGAGAATCGAAGTTAGCCCTGAGAAAAGCATCATCATTCTCTTTTAGAGGAAGCGAACTGAACCTGAGGGCGACATAATGATGTTCGGAAGGACCATTCCGTGGAAGATTGAGGTCAAATATCTTGGCATCATACTGAACAGACACTAACTAGGTGACAACAGGTCGAGCACTCCTAGAAAAAGGGCAAAGCGGCACTAGCTCAGCTTTTTCCACTTCTAGACAAGCGGAACGAAATGAGCATCAGAAACAAATTCCTCATATACACATGCACCATCAGACCTACGACGCACTACGGGTACTCCATATGGGGATATGCAGTTAAGACACATATATATGGATAGGCTTTAAGTCATCCAGAACAAAGACCTCCGAATGATGGTAGGTGCCCCCTGGTTTGTTCGTAATGAACAAATTCACAAGGATACCAAGACATACGGCGGTGGATGAGATGAAGGCGAACACAGAAAATACAAGAGACCGAAGACTATTCTACTTAATGACTATAACCAGTGAAAGCAGGAAATTTTCGCCCCGCTGTATATGTTTTCTGCGGTTTCACTAGACACTACGACAAATGCCAGGTGAACGAACGAAAAGTGACTGCAGCCACAACAAAATACCGCGATAGGAGGTCGCTGCAGAAAATAGCCAATAGAAACCACATATGAAGAACGCATGAGATTACACAGTAAAAGGGTCATACCCAGACTGTAGTAAATCAAGATGACCAAAGTCAAAGTCAACGACTCCTAAAATGCATTAATATTTTAATATACATATCACCTAGAGTGATATTTGTCATTATCGAAGTAACTAAATAGTGTGCCATTTGTCATTTTCACATGTGGTCATCGGGAAAAGCTGTTTGAGGGACCAACTGCGTAAATATGATTATGCAATATAATGGAGTTCATAAGGTAATATAATTAACTAACGCATATGTTTATTTCATTGAAATACCTTGCTAACCCTCTCAAACTAGTATGTCCTTCATTGATACTGCCTTGCGAAGAAGACACTGTGCTACTATGTTGATGTAATTTCCTGGGTGTCGAGTTAAAGATCCCCGATAAAGTGGAACCGAAGAAATCGTTGTGATTGCCTTCCTGATGTTGTTGGAGAGACGCAATAAATTCTGCAACTGGAGGTAATGATCCAGCAGTGGATGGTTGTGGTCCTATATTGAAGCCTTTCATTAGACGTCGTTCCTTTTGACGATTCTTTTTACCGCCCGTTCCTGTAAAACATGTGACATAAAATATTGGCTGATCAGTAGAAATACGGATAGGGACATTAAACGATGAACGATGGCTCATATCTTCAACTTTGTAGATCTACCTACAAAGGATTAAACTCCGTATATGATGAAAACTTACTGATTCTGCATGATTGATTACCTCAGCATATGAGTCAATTCTTCGAATAAATTAATCTATGCCATTTTATTCGGAACGGAAGCTATAAAATGTGATGGCAGATAGTTTTGACGTGTGGAATTTCAGTGATACTCAACGTTATAGCACAATGTTAGGAGATGCATGGTTGAGACCTAGTTCTTCGTATGAAAGAGATAATTTCTCGGGCTCACTCTCATTCTCATTACGAGAGCGAGCCGCGAGACAAGAGGCACCAGCTTTAGCGAGAACGAACCTAGAGTTTTTATATCAAGAACGAGAAATGAAAGCAGACGCCTCTTCACAATTCTCGCTTTCGGTTCATTAAGTTTATTATGAAAAAGTTAAGATACCTACATACTTTCTGAATTTTGCTAATTTCTGAATTTAGGTATAGTCGGTTTGATTAGAAGTTGTGAAGATTAAACAATGTACACGCATAAAATAAATGAATATATTTATTTTTATCTTCATACGTAGAGAACATACACTCAAGTAAGAAATGAACAAATTTATTTAAACTAGAAGTCTTGAAGTTTTCGCAACTATAAGTGAAGATGTTGATCTACATGGTTGTTTGAACATGCCTAATAACCAATTTGATTCAATTAAATTCCCTTTAAAATTGGAAAGCAATAACCAGCTTCGTTTTCGTCACATTAATGTTATCTTTTCGGAATCGCCACATACAGAAGACTCACTCAAACGAATGTTAGAACATTCCTGCGGATTCATGAACACCAATTAAGTATGAAATAGTTATAATATGTTAATATTCTAGCCGAAGAAACCAATTATTATAAAAGATGATTCACATAAAACGTGATGCTAGGTATGTGAACCATAGAACCGATGTACAATCATTGAGTCAAATTTATACAAATTTAATTAATTAAATACACTTGCTAATTCCTACGCGTCTTTATAATGTTTATAGTTGTGTATATGTTTATTTCAAAAGTTTATTTTCAAATTACATTTACAATTTTTACATGTATCTGTGGCACTTGAGAAAATCTCGTGCTGTGCCAACATTTCATTCTACACTAAAACCTTTTTGAAATGTCTTGTTCCCAATCGTAGTACGTGTACATATTTAGCATACTGGAAACATGCTTTGCTCCGTTTCTTTTGCAATCGTTATACTTCGAGACCTAGAGATCAACAATATTTGTAGACTGGATGATGTCTGTTTGTGTATGTACGTTCATGCGTAACATTCGTCGTGAGAATTTGAGAAAAGTTGCAAATAGCTGTATTGTTTTGTAGCAAAGGGTATCCCCCTTGCAAGTGGTACGTTTGGGATCCGTCTCCAGTTTTTTGACCCAGGCCATTCAAATACAAATTGATTTTCTATCTTTAATTAAATATATTTTATTCCGAAAGGAAATGAAATTTTGATTTTAAATAATGTTATTATAAAGAATACTTATTTATGTCCCAAAATGAAGCTAAGTGAACAATACAATGGGTTAACGAGGAAGAATCTTTACGATGAAGGCAAGTCAAGATTTATGTTCCAATTTTATTCTTTTGTATTTGAAGCTTACGAAGGATCGTTGACTGAATTTAATAGATCAATTTTATCTTTGAAGTATTCAAAGTGAAACGCATTCGAGTTTCCACGTTTCCAGCCATATTGAGCAGGATTTGTTGATATTTCAGATGTAAGGAGTGAAACTGACTATACGGAAGGAAGCATCATTCGTTATACTAACTATTCCGACCACGTTTTCTCAGCATTTACTTTATCCGCAATCAAGATGTTTTATTTGCGCTGCACAGTTAATATACGTACTAAAATCTCTACAAACGGATATAATTTTGGATAACTTGTCATATACTACCAGCGACGGCTGCAATATTCTACAAAACTGCAACATTACATAGCATTGCAAGATAAGTACAGGTTTGAATATTCATCATAATATTCAAATGTATGTAAATTATTCACTGCACATGCCTAGTATCTAAAACTCACCAGCCAGAGCCATGACATGCAGATAACAGTTTAGGCAGTGTAGGTATATTCCTCACCGTTAAGCCAAACGAGCAGCCACATTCGGTTCTAAGAATATATGCATTCGTAACTCCAACTTCGGTATAATCTGCAATGACTGAACAGAGAGCACCCGTTGAGACACTGTCTTCTGCATTAGACTGTGCGAGTTGGGAAAAAAATAGCAAAATAGCAAATAGCTTACGATAAAAACACGAAAATGACAGAAAGCTATTAAAAGTTGGAATAGAACTTCGCTCTTTCTTCTTCTGTTGGGGTTCGGTATAGTACCGGTGTTTTGTGTAAACAACACTATTATTATTCTAGATTATTTTCACTGTTACGGTGCTGAAAATGTTTTTCACAAATAAAAATAAGACTAGCCGATAAAAATGTGGAGAGCTGTGTAATTTAGAAGATTGTATAGAAGATTTTATCTTTCTAGTCGATAAATTTTGCTTGAGTAATTTTTCCTACAAAGATAAGTTGTACAAAAAAAAAAGAAGAGCAGACCAGATTTTAGTGAAACTTATAATATAGACCAATAGGGGCGAGACAGAGACGGAGTGACGCAATTAATGGAGACCTGGCCATTATTTTGAAATGGGGATCTGATAATCTAGTAGAGTTTAATGCAACAAAAACTTGAGCTTGCATCTTTCCTAGGAAGGCGAATCCCACAATCCCTATTACCATGATGTCAGGTACAACTATTCCTATGAAGTTTTGCATATCTATGCTCGGGATCACCACCAACATCACTCTCTATGGGATGATCATGTTAGGTCTATTGCCAAAACCGCTTCACAACAACTTGGTTTCCTATTCCATGCCTAGAGCTACTCCCCATCCCAGCAGCTTCTCATAATCTACAAAGCACAGATTCGACTTGTTCTGGAGGACTGTACACATATTTGGAGTACGACTCCCAAACATACGCTGAAGCTCTTGGACTCTATACAAAAGAGATCAATTCGTCTGAATGATGATGTATTTTTCTAGGGCATCGTGGAAAATTGGGCGATCTCTCCCTTTCCTATAGATATTTACATGGTCGGTGTTCATTAGGAGTCTCATCTGTTGTTTGCCACAAGAGCTCAAACTAGTCAACCCTTTATTGTCTAGCTCGAGACTCGCCGAATTTTTACCTACAAGACTTGATCTTTCTATCGACTGGCGGAGTTGTGGAATCCTTCGCCCAGTGAGATCTTTCCATATGCCTATAACCTCCAAACCTTCAAGAAAAATTCGAATGCCTACCTCCTCTGCCCACATTCCATCCCTGGCTAACACGTTGTTCTTCGAACAATATAAGTTTTCCTCTCGTGTATAGAAGTATAGAAAAAAAAAACAAATTTATGAAAAAAGTGTTTTGTTGTGCTCGTGTTCTTTCTTTGAAAGGTAGTGAAATAACATGATGAAAAATGGGATATTCAGATATAAAAGTTGATGCTGTTCTCTAAAGAAATCAAATCATGTTAGATTGTCCCAGCAATAGATAGCACAAGACAAATTGAAATTGATTATTTCAGTTTTAAGTTGGAAAAAGTGCCATAAATTTAGCGCTCGTTGTTCCAATAATGTTGTACAAAAGAGCTACCCTTCCGGGGACAGGATGAGAGTGTTATTCTGCAAATCGGGGTGGTATCAAAGAACTCGCCAGTTCAATTGGAAAACGCGATATTCGTCTACATCGTTCTTTAGAGAAGGTTATTTACACTAAGTAGTTTTCGCAGGTACAACAATCATTTTATATTTATTCTCCAAAGCTTAAATATATTTTTTTCTGTAAATTTAAGTTATTTATTTGTTGTTCTAAACTATATCTTTATTTAGTATTCCTCAGTGAAACATTTAAAACTATCGCTAGGATCGATAGCTTTAGAATCATCACTCGATTAATCGTTTCACGCCACTATCAATAGCTCTCCACGTCTATTAGTGGTGGAGAAATATTGTTGAATTTAGGGAAGGCCCTTCCTAATATTGCGAGGAGATTTGCTGCTTTTCTTATATTCGTTTTGCTACAAATAAATAGCGGCTGACATAGGGGTTTACTTCTGTGTATGCGAATCCCAAGAAAAGTCTTATGTTGAATAAATCATTATATTAACACATATACATCTCTATTTACAAGTTACTTTATTCTCTTTACAAGTCGAATGATATTTTAATACTGCCTTTTTCACCATCAAAACTTGCATAATGATGGTTGCCCCTATTTGTGATTTGTGTAGTGGGGTGGCAATAACCCCCCCCCCCCCACAATCGTATGTTTTCCAAATATTTCTGTGTGAGTATTGAATCACTTTCTTGGAACCTTTGCTATTCATGAATTGGCTGAATATAGTAATAAATGCATAAGGTAAATGAGGTTTCCAAGCAAGCTACAATAAATGAAATATTCATCCTTTACTTGTCTTAAATCTAATGACCGACAAAAGACCGACCAACCAGATGTTGGGAATTCGAATAACTTTCGATGGTAGCTATCGGACCATCGATAGTACCACTACTATCGCACTATCGCAAAGAGAATCGGTCTTATGAACAAAGCAGTTCTGTAGAATAAACTAGAAACGGAATAAATACGTCACCTATGTTTCAAACTGGTGAACATGCCCTCTATAAATATCGAATTCCGTACCTTATCATACGTTCATACTCTAGTTTAAAAGGTATTGTACTCAAAAGCTCACCCATTCCACTATGAGCCGTCGACGTGTTCATTCCAGAGTTCTTCAGTATTTCAATGAGTTCGAATCGGAATGCTGATATGTCTTGTTTAATTTCGTTCACGTCGTCTTCGGTGACGCCTTGGTTCTCTGCTTTTCGTTGTTCAACTGTCACGTATCTCCGCACGAGGTTCCTCATTATACTCTGCAAGATACAATCTCAGATAAACATTACGTAAATATGAATGGCGGGTTGTGTAGAAACTCAAAGAAACATATCGGTGATTTAGTATGAATAAATTATGACATGGCTAACAACTCACCTGATATCTGAAATCTCTCTCGCTTGCCTGTTTCACTTTTCTCTGGGGAAAAATAACTTCAGTTAGAACATTTAGTTTGAAAATTTGATCTAAATAAATGATTGATTATTATTGTAGCTATAACATTCTACTATATTCAATTTCATGGTGAAATTATCTGTGTGTTTTGACCAAACTGAAACAGATGATAGACCTCATTATTTTAAGCAAAACGTTGAGAACAACTGTTTGATCTCCATCAGTAGCGGAGTTATAGGCGACATTGAGGAAAAATTGATTTAAAAAAATCTTAGTTGGCAAATTCTTCTATATTTAAGACAACATTATTACATATTGTACAAAGTGATCATCAACATATGTCCTTTTAAAAAAATGGTTTTGTATGTCACTGGCAAACTTTGAGACTTTTATTTGCTTCTCTAAATAAAAAGTTACAACTTTTTTTTTATCTATGCGTTAAAATACAACACACTAACAAAAGGAGCTACAAACAAAACATTTTTTTGAAATAGATTATTTTTTAAATGTACGAAGTGACCACCATTTTGTTCAATAAAAAAACATGACCGTCTACCTTACGTTAGCTGTTGAAGCGTAATGGAGTTTGCTGCATTGCGAATCTTTTGGTGAAGTTTTTTTGTGTGAATAACCTGGCGTTGCGTGAACGTTGTCTATCCTATTCTCCATACGAAGAAATCCAATGGATCTATCTCAGGAGAGCGAGGTGGCCATTCTATCGAGCCTCTCCCAATCCTTGTTTCTGGATAGTTGTCATGTAGCCATTCTCTAGCATTATCAATTATTGTTGGAAGCATTGTGGTCCTTTGATGCCTAGGCCGAATTCTTTGCACCCCCTGTCAAATGTCACCAGGCATCGAAAGGGCAGTTCCGCCACGGAAGTGTTCATCATGCTTTCCAGGTTGAAGATAAACGTGTTACTCAGTAGAGCGATTTTCACTCACGAGTGTTCACCTATCAAAAGGGGCGGTTCCCTGTCTGAGAGTTTTCACCATTCTCCCCAGGTGAACGATTATTAAAGAGGTTAACACCAACGTGATATTTTATTTAAACTTCGTCCTAGTGAAGCGGTTCCCGTCTCGGTGTTATTCTACAATACAATGACTATCAACGCTAATGTTCCACAAGGAACTGTCTTGGCACCGACTTTGTTTGCGAATACCGTTTATCAAAAACCTGATCTTCTATTCCGTGCCAAGAGCTACGTTACATCCCAGCAGCTCCTCATAATCTACAAAGCTTAGATTCGACCTGTCCTGAAGTATTTTTCACGTTTTTTGAAGTTTGGCTCTCAAACATACGCTGATGCTCTTGGATTCTATCCAGAAGAGAACTATTCGTCTGATGTCACACTCACGAGTTCATTGACCTCAGTAGTCTTACGTAGAGGTGAGAGATCGCTCCCTATTCATCAGAAATCTCCAGATAGGCATCCTAGCAATAGGAATAGGAGTATGTGCGCCTGAACTGAATACTTTGAAAGCTTAAACAAATTCCCGAGCATCACACAAGCGGAAATCAATGCTGGGTGTTGATTACATACATTCTGTTATTTGTAAGTTTATTTTTGGATTCAATAAAATTACCTAAATAATCTAGAATTATTTAAACGCCCACAATTCATAACGTCCACTAACCGCCATATCGAGTTCGATTTTTACTTTCACTTCTTTGCTTTGCGGGGTCGTTCCTGATGCCTATAACCTCATAATTTCTAAGAAAAATTTCAATGTATACCTCTCTCCAGAACCGTAGCGAGGACAATTCGCACCCGGATGCAGTTCTGACATCAGAAAGGTGTGTTTTGAAGTGGGTTAATCCAGTCATACCAATAGTCATTACTCTTGAAAATCCACTGGGACTTGTTTTCAATCCCATTGGGATCCTTGTCATTTGATATTGCCCTCGATCGGTATAAAGGCAGTATATGGTCTACTTTTACGGTCTAATTCTACTTGAAAGTAACCTTGAGCAAGGTCTAGATGTGAAAAATAAATAGAACCTGAAAGTGAATCTAAAATGTCTGTAATACACGGTAATGGAAATTTATCGTCTTGAATTTTATTATTGAGAACTCTATAGCCTATGACTATACGCTATTTCTTTTTTTAGGTTTGATCCGCTTTTTTAGGAATAATTAATAATAGTCATCCTTACATTGTCAATCTCGGACCTGCCGAACTTTTTCCTACCAGACTCCATTTTTCTATCGAACAGCGAAGTTGTGGAACTCTTTACCTACCGAGGTCTTTCCATATGCCTATTACATCCAAGCCTTCAAAAACCTATCTCCTCTCTCAACGTTTCAACGCTAGTCCAAAGATGTTATAGGTTATAGGTTTCCATCTCGTGTAGTCAGAGTATAAAAAAAATTGGAGCTATAACTGTAGAGCTCTTTCAATTTTTTGGGCGAATATCGCAATGATTTTGTTGACGATATACCACTCACTAATGGAAACGACATTTTTTTAAAGAAATTGTTCAGAATACCAGCAAAAGCCAATAGACATAAAAATCAGTTATCTAATCAGAGAAGCAAATAAAAGTCTCAAAGTTTACCAGTGGCGTAAAGCAACTTTTTCAAGAGGAAATATGTTGATGGACATTGTACCCTGTACCTTTTTTGTATAAAATTTCCTTGAATAATATGTAATGCTAGATTTTTAATGTGTTAAAAATGATTTTAAGAATCAATTCTTTTTAAATTACAATCCTCCGGATCTCCGATACTAATGGACATCGGAAGCTTGTTTATATGAATTGTTTTGCTCGAAATGATGAGTCATATCACCTGTTTCAGTTTTGCCGAAACAAACTGCAACACCCTGTATCAAATGGTACGTTTGGTTTTATTGACATTTAACTATTCTATGTTAAATGTTGATATATTTTCAATCAAACACAAGCTATGGAACTGAACACAAACCGTAGCCGAGGACCCAAGTGTAAATAATTGATCATGCCAGATAACCAATATTGACCATCGGAATTACACTCAGATTCGGCCCGATTCCAATCGTTCTAATCGATAGCGACCAGTAAAATGTTTGCTATCTCCATCACTTGTTTGCAATTGATTTAAGATTAATCGCAGCGGTTGAGAGCAAGGGACAAAAATCTTTTCTAGAATTTAATTGAGGGGCAAGATGAGATCTGTCGGCGTCGCCTTACTCATCCATAGCGTCCTGAAAGCAAAACGTAATGAGGCTTACACTTGAGCTTGGAACACCAATTATGCCCCTACACATCATGCTCTGCAGGTCTCAATTAAAACATGGTATAGAAAGAATGAATAGCATCCGTTGAATCACACGAAACAATCGATGAACAATTCCGACCTACGCTGACAAGCTCTTTTCATATGGATTCAATGCATTTATCGATTGATTACTATCTATTTCTGCTCTTCCACTCAATCGAAGGATCCCTGGATATGAAGGTTCTCAACTGCGGGAATTAATGTTGTTTAGGAAAATACTAGACAAATTTCTATTCCGAGCTCATTACCTACAATTGACGGTTAACTGATTCAAAAGTTTCAAGGAAATTATGTTGGAAATTTCTTAGATTCTTCGTATTGGCGATATTGTTTGATTATCCCTCATTGCAAGAAAAAAAAATTACATAGCTTTGAACCCTATTAAAATTCGATCAGTTTGTTTTGTTATCAAGAGAATTCAATATTCTCAGCTCTCATCATTTTTCATTAATTACACACTATCTACGTTTTTCTTTTTGATCACATATGTCTGGGAATTATGAATTGGCGGTGAAGTTTTTCATCCCATATCAACGCATTTGAAAAGAAAGTTATGGCAAAGGCCACGTCCAAAGTTGTAGCCATAAATTATTTCGGAGGGTTGGATAACATTTGAGGGTTCGATATCTCATATTTACCAGGTAGTTCTTAGTTATATTCTCAATGTTGCATAGCTCTACCGAGAGTGTTCTGCGTCTGCACAGAAAGTGCATTGATGTTCCGTTTTTCCGTTTGCACCACCTGCACAAAGGCGATACGTCAAAGTTCATCTTATGGATGTGGTAGTTAAGCCTGTTAGTATCTGTGTCAGCAGTTTGGCATCGGTTTTAACCATGTTCCTCACTTGCTGACACCAGTCTTTCCTAATGTACTGCCCAATCAGTGCTTTGAACTGCCTGCAACGGTTCACTAGTTTTCATGTGTTTTGACCCAGCGTTGAATTGTCTCTTTGGTGATACTCTCCGACATGTCCATGACTGATTCGAGGCCTATTAGAGGTTATTTAACCCCCACTTTTGCAAACTCATCGACTATTTCATTTCCGCTTATTCCGAGTGGCCGAAGACTCAGAATAGAGTGAGCTTGCCTGCATCTCCGCCAAGATGTTCAGCGTGTTGATGCACTCTCACACCAGCTTCGATGTTATTCTTATGTCACCCAGTGCAGCAAGGGCTGCCTTTCTGTCTGTGTGGGCTTACATTCTATCTTCCAGCACTATTTGGAAACAGCTCGTTATTGCCAGTATATCCGCTTGAAGAATGGTGGCGAGTTTGCCGGAGGTATAAAAATATTTTCACCTGGGCCATTGCTGTACATCCTTGTTCCCGCCTGTCCTTGGTTTTTGTCTCCAACAGTGAACCATATTTCACCATTGATTGGCAGGGCTGATTGATTATTGTTTAATCAATCTTCTCTGAGGAGTATGCTTATACTTTTTATCAAAGGTGTATCGTGGTGTCATCTTATCCCACTGATTGTAGAGAGGTGTGACTACCGTTTGCCTTCCACAGTTCTATTGATAAATGTCTGTGGGCAGCTTTTGTTGCCGCACCTTTTATAATTAGGTGGAATGGTTCCACCTTCATTAGTGCTGCAAGTGCAGCTGTGGGAGCGCTTTCCGTAGCTCCTATGGCAGCACCTAAGATGAGTATTCTCAGATACTTTAGGATTGATTTGGTTGTCCTGAACTCTGTTCTTTCCCGTCACACCACTGAGGCATATGACAACCTCGGCTGAAGAATGACTTCAAAGATCCACATTATGGTGTTTGGGATAATGCCCTGATTGTGGCCAATAGCCATTCTGCACAGCCAGAAGGCTGCAGTAAATCTGCGGCATCCTTGTTCTAGTTATGGTTTCTATACTAGTTTCTTGTCTAAGATAACTCGTACGTATTTAGTTTGGTCGCTGATTTTAATCATCCGATCTGCTATGGTCAGTTCTCTGGTGAGTACTGTATATCTATATTTAATACTTTGAACGACGGAATGCTACAATGTTCGTTTAAACTCAAACAATCAATTAACGATTTCGATTACCAAATGATATGTAAAGTTTACTAAAATCGTTGCAATCACCATAAAGCAGGGGTGAAGTTCAATTCATTTTACATGCGGCAACTGAGGAAGCGAATAATTAGAAAAAACGAATCATTCCGTTGGCAATATTGAAATTCCAATATTTAAAAATGCCTCTTAACGGACAGATGTTTGCAAACAAACGATAATACCCGAGTTTATTTTTGCGGTTCATCCATGATGGAAACTTCGCTTCAAACTGTCTGGAATTAGTTTGAATTCATGAATTGATTTCTCATTCAAATCTGTTCGCGACGGCAAAACGCCACCATTATTATTAACTACCTTATGCTTTTGATTGATAGGCACTTCCTTTAATTTTCGAATATAGCTATTCCGAATAATGGAGGATCGCATTGTCTCATTGATTGAATGATATTCCCCTGATAATTAAAGTGTTGAGATGGGAATTTGCACCCGCGTAATTGATAAATGGATGCTTGTTCTTGAAGAGTATTTTGTGGTAAACACAGATGAATTTGCAAATGTAACTGCTAGAAATAGAATATTATTGTCTCTCCTTCTAATGGGCGAAGTACAATACATACAATTTTGCCCAAGATAAGGATATCCATTATAGGAATATTGGAAATGGTAATAGATACAGCTTTGGTTGAATCAATGAAATAAGCAATTAGAAGTGGTAATTCAAACAGAACGAGATTTTGATGAACTATTAATCATATTGCATCCAACTTTTTCGAACATATACTATTTTTGATTTAGAATATACATATAAGTACTATACTTTTGTTCTGAATTCATTGA
Organism: Endomychus coccineus; assembly: GCA_958510875.1. Lineage (NCBI taxonomy): Eukaryota > Metazoa > Arthropoda > Insecta > Coleoptera > Endomychidae > Endomychus > Endomychus coccineus. The sequence goes on along the minus strand of OY294068.1, from coordinate 182,928,408 downwards.
GCTCTTGGAGGATTCAAAATCATCATTTATCACGTACATGTTTTGCTCTCAAATTAAGTCAGGGTTTCATATTTTTGTAATTATAAACCTCTGAAAGGAAAGTACATCATTGATGAACACAATGCGAATCGATGCTCCGATATAGATCAACTATTCACGTTCATTCAGAGGCTTATATTCACAAAAATATGATACGGAAAGTTTCTGTAGCTCAATGTACTCACAAAAAATTGTGGCCAATCAGGCAAAGAAACCTTAAAGCTGTTTATACCGAGATATCAGAAATTATCTTGTCAAGGGTAGTTGTGAAATCCAAAACGTGTGTCTTACTTTACGTTTGAAATAATTAATTTGAAGTTTCTAAAAGTGCGAAATTTTGCAATTTTATATGAATATTGTAACACTCAGAAGTCTTTAGCGCTTTGGACTCCGGGATTTTCACGTGACATATCGGAATTGGAAGGTTCGAATTATCTAAAAACATAATTGCATGAACGCCACACGTCCTATGTAATTAGCTACGAACGAAATCATTTTGACATATGCCTGGTCTTGTTAATTTGGGACCGTTTCTTGCCCTGTGCGACCGGCGCCAGTTATAATAAAGTGTTTTTGGCTATGGGCCGCTAGCTTTTACCCGCTTCGTGTATATTTTAGTCGCGAGAAAATTCCCTTTGGTACGTCGCACGTTAGACGCGCGTAGCTGAGATCTGAGAATAGCTCAAACTGTTTTAATTAAATTTTCCTATTCAATGGACATTTATCGAAAAAAGAAGGGCCGTCGGGCACGGTCCGATACTAAATCTAACTACATATGGAGCAAAAACGGCACGCGAAAAGTAGTCGTAAAGCCGTATTAGGTACAACCGTTTGCATTTTTCTAACTCGCGTGCTACGGGGTTCTCACGTGAACGTCATTCTATTTACGGAAAACTAACTATTTCAAAACAGTTTTTGACCCGGATTGTGGTTGTCACGACCTCTGAAAAGGTTCAAAGTTCACATAATTATTTCATAATTTGTAGTTATTGTTTTACAACTGAAATAAATAGGTATGAAATTTGTAGGTTATTGATGATGTCAGTGTGACAATGACATAATTATTTCAAACGTAAAGTAAGACACACGTTTTAAAATCCACAACCACCCTTGACCAAGATAATTTTTGATATCCCAGTACTTACCCAGAACATTTCTCAGTCAGTTCTATTGAAATATATAAGAACCGGAATGCTGTTACTGAATGAGCACTGTCAGAGAAATTGCCAACCATAGCAATACTCATAGTTACACTCCTCAATTCAAAACGATTGAACTTCAGATGAATGTCAGTGAATAGTTAATCTATAGCGCATCAATGATGTACTATGCTTTCATAGGTTTATATTCACAAAAATATTAGATTCTGATGAGACCCTAAGTGGTCTAATTGGTAAACACTCTCATCTAGACATCCAGATGGTCTATGGTTAAATGTTTTACGTTTATTCATGCTTATGATCCTATGTCAAATTATCTAAGTTATCTTCATAATTCAGAAGTTGTCATTGAGGCATCACAAAAAAATTGAACAGCCTGGTTTCACATTTCACATCAGTCGAGAAGGCTAAGTAGAGGGCGAGCTCGAGTTGCAACCTTCTCGCCTGAAAGCCCAAATAAATGACGCTGAGTAAGATTTCAAGCTCAGGCGTTGACAAGACGATACACGGAAGCTGGCCTCAGGTTACCTAACGTCAGTGAGGCTTACAGCCGAGACTGATGAGGCAACACTAAATGAGGTTCCACCCTCCTACTCAAAGTAGAAAACTCAGATTATTATAATTTGCGCCAGACCAAAACCAAAACTATTTTTCCTGGCTGCCTGGCCATGACAATAATTTCCTCTTCAAATTTTAGTTTACTCCACTATGAAGGCCTAGTTACATTAGCGTACTGTAGCGTACTAGTTCAAATTGCGAGAGCGCTAAAATGACTTCTGAAATGAGTTTTTTCATACTAAATTTTTTTTATTCCGTTCTTACAAATATGCATTTTTGATATAATTTCAAATAAACCAAGTGACTCTTCAGTTTGGGAATTTGTTCTTTCATTGGAAACAAAGACATTAGATTTGAAGCATTCATTTTGAAATTTTTATTAAGTTGACAGATGTTCAATTTTGTTGCGCTCCTTTTGAAGTTATTCCAATTTTGATAATATTTTTGAATAAATCGAGTGATGGGCAACATCTTTCGATTAGTACTTCTGCAAAATTGAGGAAAATAGTTTAAAATTCAGTCAATAACTACTTTTCATCAAAATGCCGCCCCTCGTACGAAGAATATAAGGTTATGTTACCAACTCCTCAACACACAATGTTCAAACTTATCAAACTTTCCTTCCGTTTAATCGGAAGTTTTAATGAATTGAGTGGTAGATACATGCTTTGTTACTTACCCTTATCGTTCGCATATGTTCTTTCTTTGCAGCTCTGGAATGACCGCAGAACTTCCTGCGAATCCATTGGACCACATACCAGATACTCTTCGGCGTAGGGATTATGTTGAAAGGTGGCGGAGCAGTGCCACCCTCTTCAAAATAACTTATCCACAATTTACTACGAGCAAATTTCCATTCGACATCAGCTCTTTCCTGTAAATTGAATCAGAATATAAGGGTAAATTAAGCAAATAAAATACAAAACAGTCGATTGTAGTTTTAGATGTTACAGTTTATTGTACAGGTGATCCTAAGTTGGCATTCAAGGCATACTACGGCAAAACGTACATTTTCAGCGAAAAGATAAAAAATTCGGCATAATGCACCTACGATTTAATTGTGAGATTTAATGCTTCAGGTTTCTGATTAATTATGATCGGCAGTTGGGTTTTTGGAAATTATAAAATTTAGAGTTATGGAGATTTTTTAAAGTAATTTTGTATCAATGAAAAATAAGATAGAATTGTTCCATTTAAAATTTCAGATTACCTGATACTTTCTAATAGAAGCGGTAACACTGAACGTGCGAAAATATTTTTAAGAGCTATATCATACCCACTTATATAAGAGGAAATCAGATCAACTTGTTCGCAATGTGTTACCATTATTGTCGAACGTGTTTCTAAGGTACTACACGGTTTTTCAGTGACAACAAGGCCGCCTGTGGGAATTCGCCTACCAAAAGTATTTAACGGTGGTTCAATATTCAAATTTCAAAGTATCGGCTACTTTCAATTGGAAGCGGCAACACTGTACGTCCGAAAATATTTCAAAAAGATACATCATACCCACTTATATAAGAGCAAATGCCAGCAACTTGTTCGCAATGAGTCACCATTGTTGTCGAACGTGTTTGTAAGGTATTATAGTGTTTTTTAGTGACAAAAAGACCGCCTGGGAGAATTTCCCTGCCAAAAGTGCTTAACGGTGGTTCAATGTTTGAATTTCAGAGTATCTGAAACTTTATAATAGGTGCGGCAACACTGTATGTCCGAAAAAAACATCATACCCACTTATTTAAGAGCAAATTACAACAATTCAACTGACCACCTGTCATCTTGAGTTTGAACGACATCATAAAACCATATCCACCGGCATGAGTAACCTATGACTGTATAACTGAATATATGCATTACAGGTTTCAATTGGTGTCAAAGCTTGGGGATTTAATTCACCTGTTATTCAGAATATATACATGCTTAAAGCGAAACTTACCGAGATAAGTTGATATGAATGATTCATCATTGCTATTAGCAAGTTGAGCAGCACGACTATATTAATTACAGAGTATGTGCCGAACATAAGCATCCCCCAGAATCTCGTGAACGTTTTAATTTCGTTCAGTTCAAAGCTTTCCAAATCCACCAAACCGAAAACGGCCCAGAATAACGTTTGACTAGTTTCAAATAAGCTGAAACATAATTATGGAACAAGTTGAAATGCAAACAGGGTAGAAAGTCATAAGTTGGTTATGAAGTTAACAAAGGAAACTTTTGACAGTTACCAGTTTTTATTAAACTTTAGAAACGTGATACTTTATGAGATCATGGGCACCTCGTCTCTTTGAAACGTTGACAAATACTACAATTCCTCATTCGGACATATGTATGTGAAATGAGTTGAGCAATTGAATGCAGTTCATTAGATGTAAGCAGAGCCGGCCCTAGTTAAAAAAGGCCCGGGGCGAGCTCACTTTTTACACCATCAAAATTTTGTTTAACAGTGCAAATTACATAGGAATCGATCGACACATATTATATTTGTTCATAAAATGAGACAATCGATTAAGGTGAATAAAATTATTACGTAGTACAGGGTGAGGTAAAAAGATTTTAACATTAAATGTGTATTTAATACATTAAATACGCAGATATTCAGGTACAGGGTTTCAATTTGGCACCTATCCCTCTTAATACACTTATGGAGTCAGTCCATTGTTGTATGTAAAGCCCTCTGGGATATTTGAACTGGAATTTCAGCGATGACGTGAGTGATGCGATGTTTCAGGTCGTCCAAGTTGCGAGGTTTTCTGGCGTTGTCCCGATCTTTGACCATGCCCCACAGCCAAAAATTGCATGGCTTCAGGTCGGGTGCACATGCTGGCCATGGAAGAGGACCACCAATTCAGCAATTAACGAACGTATCGTTCATGTAATCTCGAAAAATCAGACTGTAATGGACAGGGTACGGCTCCATTCCTAAATCTGGATGCAAAATTCCAACCAGTGACCTTTGCAAAATGTTACTTTCTCTAGAAACTCTGCGCGTGGACTTGGTTGGGCTGGCTACCATCGCTCCCTGAACGAAGATGATATTCTCTTCAGTTTGGACAGATATCTTTCTACCGCTGTTATCCTTACAGTCGCTTGAACGGACCTCGCTCAGACATAGTTCTCGTAAATCCTACTAATAGTCAGGCGCGATGGTGTATCCTCTCCGTTTTTATACGATGCTTGGGGACTGGAAGACCTCTCTATCCGCTATATTCCTTCGTCACTCAATGGCTAGTCAGGACGCCATATTTTGATTTGAGAAAAAAAATTCACGTGAGGGGTCAACTGAATAGTCTTGGACTCCAAAATGTCGATTAAATAGGAAAATTTAATTAAAATAGAAACAGGTACTCTCAGGTCTCAGCTGCGACGTACCAAAGGGAATTTTCTAGCTACTAAAATATACCCAAAAGCCGTTAAAAGCTAGCGGCCTATAGCCGAAAACACTTTATTACAACTGGCGCCGGCCGCACGGGGCATAAAATGGCCCCGAATTAACAAGATCGAGGTAAAAAGTATAAACTCTAATTGACGCGTAGCGAGCTCCTCGAGGCATATGTCAAAATGATTACCTTCGTAGCTTGTTACTTAGGACGTCTGGCGTTCATGCAATAGTGTTTTTATACAACTCGAACCTTCTAATTTCGATAGGTCGCGTGAAAATCCCGGAGTCTAAAGCGCTAGAGATTTCTGAGTGTTATAACATTCGTATAAAATTGCGAAATTTCTCACTTTTAGAAACTTCAAATTAATTAATTTGACAAGTTTTGATAACGTAAAGTAAGACACACGTTTTAGATTCCACAACCACCCTTGACCAAGATAATTTTTGATATCCCGGTATATATAAACCATATTTTATGATTACTTTCCAATCCTTAATATAAAATTTATATTGGTTCTGAATTTGAAAATTTGTAGACATACCAAACACAATTTCATTGTACCCTTCACTTATTTCATAATGGAAATTCAAAAATTTTTACACTTAAATACTGAAAAATGTGTATTCACTTTTAGAATAATCTTATCTTTTGAATTATTGTTTCACATACCAGTAATATATATTTTTTAAATACTACCAAATATATTATTGAATGTAGAAAGTATTGATGATTGATTCCTATTCGTAGCCTTCATAGTACCTTGAGATGGGTGTAACAGTAGACCCCGAAACCGGTGGTAAATACCCACTTTTTGAAGGATTGTGAGATTTAGGCTTTGATTCATTAAAAAAAATCAAAAATTAATGTTATAACACCAATTCATCGATAACAATGAATAGTGAGCAGTTAAACAATTATTAAAATATATATTAGAGTGATTGAATGAACATGATGCATAGTGAACTACAAACACCTTTCTTGTTGGAAGTCGATATTTAAAAGTTATGGTTCAACATATTGAACAGTGACAACACGACTTTCAGTCTCAGATAGCTGTTTTGCTTTTCTCATGGGCTCGTTCCACTGCGAATGTAATCCATAATGCGTATTGATAAAACAGTTCTCGCGATTCAAACATTCGACGGGGAAATGATTGTTTCTCAATGGGACTTCTACTTCTTGGCAGACGTTGTTGGAACATTCAGGTTCGCCGAACATTTTCGAAGGTGTTTTATTATATCACTTTCGGAAATGGTTGATTAGTGACTTAACGTCTGACTCGCACCACTAACGAGCCCATGAGAAGAAGGAAACAGCTGTCTTGTACGAAAAGACGCGTTGTCACTGTTGTGTGTGAACCAAAACTTTGATTTTTTTTCAGAGATATGTTAATATTGAGTTGATTTATAAACTTGATTTAAGATCATTTAACTGAATTGGTGTGGTGAAAAAGGAGAAATTGTGGACAGTTTAATGATTAAAAAACAGCACCAATAGGTACTTCTTCCTAAAGTTGAAATTTCGGAGTCTTTGTTGATGAAACAGTTGAGTTTCTTGTCACTATTAGTTCTGAGTTTCTCCGGCATGGTCAAATCTGATGATTAATGGGTTCAAATCTTCAAAAAATAAACAAAGCTTATGACTCTTTGTAACTATGCAGCCACGCTTTCTTCAGAGGTCAACTGGATTTTTCTATATTGATTACGTAAGAAAATGTGGTTAGTTTCATACAAACTGGTTAAACTGTCCCGGGGAGTCCCATAAATAATCATTCCGGCTGGATTGAGTATTTGGTACGATTATTAGACGACGATATAGGTATTACCCATCAAACACACAAATATCTTGATATTTACTACCTTCTATACAGAACTGGAACGATAAAAGCCGTTCTACGCTAGATTCAATTTCACCAGATTTATTAAACAGTTCTTTCGTATTACGTAAAAATAGAAATATTGTAAAATGTAACTGAATTACGTTCGTTCTACGGAGGTAATAAAAATTCCTCCCTCATGAAATAGCAAGTTTTTTCGTTTTCCATACGATATTAAATTTTATTTCACAAAGTAAGTTGCATGCCATATCCTCCGTATCTCCGAGATGGAAGTAATAAGAAGTGTACTCACTTGGAAAATCTTCTCCAGATCATGCAGGCGTTCGAGTCTGGTTTTTGATCTATGGTACCGTTAGAGTGTATTGTTTGATCTAAGGTACCATTTAGTTTCGGATCACTTAAGTGTTCATCACATCTACCCTTCTCTGCTTTAGCGTAATAGCCAAGTAGTTGATTCAGACCTAAATGGACAAGGTTAACTGGTTATTGAAGTGCATTTTAACATGAACGTATAATGAAACTTCCGTGGGGAAATTAAAAAGAACTGTAAACCGTAATTTGCACTATAATTGTTCTTCAAATATATTATAAAGGTTAAGAGAGTTAGAAGTGCTTCCTGAATGGTTCATTCAAATATACTTCCGCAGTTTAATATCATTTTACTGAACATTTATATAGATTTAGTTAAGATTAATGCAGATTTGTATTGTAAACTTCCGCGAACACAGATTTTTGATATATTTTGGACCATCCGAATTCCGGTATCCGTCGGTGTTTGTAGTGCCATAATAACGCGAAGGCCATCCTGAAATCAAAATACTAGAAGGACTTCCCATACACCCGTGAACGCTAAATTAACCCTATTTTCCCCTCCTTTTTCAAGATAATTTTGAATTTATGAAAAAATGGGTTTTTTAGGTCTCTGAACACGAACCCAGGTCTTTTCTCCGAAAAACTCATTCAATGGGCTGAAATTCATGAAAACTTCGTCATTTTCATAAAAAATTGCACATTTTTCACGCGATTATCGTTTTATACATGAAAGATGATGGCAGACGCATATTTTGCTCCTAAGTAGACCGAAACTAGTAAAATTTGCAGAAGACTGTAGAAATTCTGAAAAGGAAATTATTTGTGGTCGCTGATTACGAATTTGATAATCAAAATTATTTATAGTAATATTGTGTATCCACGGTGTGAACTCTTTTCAATTATTGGGCAACTTTTTTTTATACTGGTATACATTTGAAGCTTTGAAAAAAAAAGATAATGAACCATTAAAAATCTCTTAGAAAAGGATGAATCCTGAAAATATTCTATTCCGAACAAATAGTAATGATATTGTTACGTGTTATCGAATTCTATTTCATTCATATTATACTACAGAACATCATCTGCATCGAGCCACTTTCATAAATTTCCATATTATTGCATGCAGCTTTATACAACATAATATATTTGAGAGTTCCCGCAACAATTCCTGGCCCGTATGTTACCTCGTATGTCACAATAAAGGAATCTCTAACAATAAAAATGAAATTCACTGTGTTGACTTTATGAAACGGTTTTGATGGAGGCTTATGCTCTTAGTTATGGTCACTTGGTTCTCCAAAATCTGAATGCGGGGTAAAGATCCGGTACTGAGAAAGTGTCGATATACACAAATATTGCAGTGAACTGTGTCGATTAGTGTTGGTCATCGGTTCCGGTTCTATTTTTCAGAACTGGTTCCAACCTGTTGTTATTTGGATTCCTTTTATTATATTATCCGTGCCTGGTCCAACCCGGATAGTAGTTCCGGTTCGGATTCAGATTCCAATTGCGGTTCCGATTCCGATTCACATTCCAATTTCGAGAAATAAAAGCGCATAATAGTCAGGCGGATGTTCCTTTGACGTTGTGAGGTTAAAAAATATTATAGGTAATTAAAAGTTACGGAAAAAATTATCACTAGATTTGTTATTCCTATTTTTGAAAATAGTATTATCAAAAATCAATAATATATTTGAGGATCTGATTTGTTCAACTAAGATTTAAGGAATATGTCTGTCCCCCCACTACATTAGAAGTAATTAATGATCCTAACCACCTCTACTAACGTAGATTATTGTACTCAATTCATGTTATTCATTACTCCAAGTTGTAGATCTCATAATTACCAGAATTACATTGGGTTTCAACAAATTAAAAACTCTTGTAAACATCCTATCCAATTAGCAGGTATTTCTCAAAATAGTTGATTATCTAAAATACATTGTGAATGTCACTTACCGCAGGAGAACGCAAATAGGACTAAAACATACAGGAAAAAAAACTTCATTATATCCATTACCATTCGAGATAAAGATACTTGTAATGGTCCCAGATGAGGATTCACAGAGAATATGTACACCAACTTCAGAGAGCTGGAACAAAAAAATTATTTTATTTCCTATTCGTTTTTGCCCATGAAGACATCTTGTTCGATAACATTGTCATAGATAATAAACTGTAAAATAGTCCACACTGTGGATACACAATAAATAAGAAACAATCACGCTCATCCACTGAAAATGCTCTTGAAGTACTTATGACCTTTCATCTAGCAAGTAGCCATCATCAGAGTGAACTAAATAAGAATTCGAAATGTGCCTGTTTAAATACTATTTGGGATTAATAATGCAAACAAGAGGTTACCTTTCATTGGAGACAAATATGTATTTATCAAATTGCTTTTTCGCTTATACATCTCCATCCCTTTTAAATTACCTACATATTTGTCCGTACTGTGTTTAAAAACTAATGAACTTTCTTAGAAAACGCTGTGATCTGTATTTAAAATATGTTCGGTTAACGCTTATTTCTAACCAACATTTTTCTTTATATGGGTAAAATTTCCTTCATACCAAGTTAGAATATTCCTTCTGTTTTGGCCAACAAAGCATTTTTAACATAACTCACAATCGATTTTGTAAATCCCGGATTCCTCAACTCGAGAAATTTATCAAAGGTGTTCGCTAAACTGTTTTTTAGCTTTTTCTTACTTCTATAAAAGGTTTATATTGCAAATTCAGATACTTAATTATGGAATTTAATAATAACTGAAGGATGATAAGGAATGTCGAATTTTATGGAAATATTTGTAAGTAGTGGCATTAATTTGTTTAATTGTTTGCATTCCAATATTCAAAACGTAACCGCTTGATGTTGAACCAGTTCACCTTTTTTATACTTTGAGTACTCCAGAGGGAGACCTATAATGTTCGAAGAACATTGCATGAGCCTGAGGTGGAATATTGGAACAGGAGATTTTTTTTTGAAGGTTTGAAGATTATCGCCATAGGGAAAGACGTTCCACAACTTCTCTTTTCGATAGAAAAATTATGTTCGGTAGGGAAAAGTTCGGCAGGTCTCGAGAATGACAATGATGGGGTGACTAGTTTGAGCTCGTGTAGTACGCATATCTGGAATCTCTTGTGGTGGAACAACAGACGAGATTTCTGATGAACACCGACCTTGGAAATATTTATAGAAGAAAGAGATGACCCACCTTTCTACGATGTTCTAGAGAGCTTAATGAACTCGTAAGTGTGACATCATAATTCAGACGAATAGCTCTCTTTTGGATATAATCCAAGACCTTCAGCGTATAGTTTGGAGCCGAACTTCAAACATGGTGAACAGTACTCCAGGACAGGTCTAATCTATGCTTTCTAGATTATGAAGGGCTACTGGGATGAAAAGTGGCTGTTGGAACGGAATAGAAAAGCTTTTTTCGCAATGGATGGTCCCATGAGAGGATGCTGTTGGTGGTAATCCCGAGCATGGATATGGAAGACTTCATAGGAATAGTTGTACCATATGTATATCATTAAATAAAGTATTGTCTCAAGCTTGAGAGTTGGTTGCATTAGATTCTACCAGATTATCAAATCATCATTTCAGAATCTTTGTCAGATTTCCATTAATTGCGTCAACCTGTCTGTGTATCGCTTATTAGATGCTAAAGGGGCTCTAGATGAGAAAACAGTATGAAATGTACCATTATCTGCAAAGTTGTGGACGAGACAGATGGTTACTTTCAGTAGATCGTCTATATGGAGCAGTAATAGAGTTGGTGCCAAGAGAGATACCTGTGGAACACCAGTGTTGATAGCCATTATATTGGAGAATACTACTCTTTGTCTTTATCCATCTTGATGGATATGTTATCAATCATATCCTTGGCAAGAGAATCGTTATATTTCAAGTTGTTCACGACATACGATCTAGGTCGTCAAAGTCAAACGTATACATCATCATATCAACAATAAGGTGCAGAATTAAAGCACTTCCGTGGCGTTGACTAATAAAAATCCAGTAGACTTGTAGAATTTATTGCGCAGTTACTGATGTGTGAAACAGTATGTACGAGATAAATCCTGAGTGAACAGAAACAGAAACTCTCTGATAAAAGCATCACAACACTGAACCTGTGAATTTAACGGTATATTCGAATAATGCCATTGTATGAAGCTTGCTGATATATTAAAGCACCCAGATGAATGATAGGATGTGAATTCTGAATTGTCTGCTGCTTGTGGAATGAGTCGATTATTAGTGCTTTTACGACTACTGCCAGATTAAATAAGCTCTAATTATGCCAGCAGCTTGCTTTGGTGATGTAACCTGGAGTGAAAACCTGACTCCATTCATAAATCAAAATGATTGGAACCGCCTTCATGTATTGTCTATGTGTAAAGCAGGGCAAGACTATACAGCAGAAGCCCACCTCCAACAATTTTATGTCGCACTGTGTTTCTAATACTAGTATAACAACTGGATGATACTGAATAAGGCATTATGCAGATGAATCGCAAAAGGAGGATTAACATATTCCTTGTCTCAAGGTTACCCATTCATCATTGTAGAATTTGATCTCTTTTTTCAATACAAATTTGTAAGGTATTCTTCATTGTATATTCATTGATGTATCAAATGTGATGATTTGATTAGAAAAAAATTATTCAAAATGCTTGGAGTATCAAGAGATGGAGTAAAATTTTTCCTAATAACTGTTAAAACTAAAACAGAACATTGAGTTGGCCTCCGGATGAATTCCGCGCCACAGTAACATGATTTATTGAGTGAAAATTCAAAGCTACACACTTCATTAGCTTTGTCCCGGTGGTTACTGCTTTTTCACTTGACCCCGCCTATAGTGTGATTATGTGCGGAATGGAATTTTCAAGTATGGTGGAAAAGTAATATCCTAGTTAATCCAAACCGCGACTCGAACTTTTGATTCTGCTTGAGCATTAGGCTGCCAAATTTCAATAATTTTCATCTAATGCGGGCTCGTAGGTAATTTGCGAAAAATGTTGATGAGTGCTAAAGATAATCTGAAACGTAATCGAACCATCACATCATAAATAGTTAGCGCAAAAAAAGTTTCAAATACTCGAAAACGGCTCAAGGTACGTCATTGAATTTGTATGCCAGTAAATTCAGAGCCCCATATCTATATTCGGTGAGTATTTCGAGTGAATCAGAGTTACCGTTCGACCGTTATGTGGAAATTAGGATAAACTTCGTTCGCTACCGCTCACTCCGTCTTAATGAATAAAATATTTCAAACATCTCGGCGTATGAAGGGAAATATATTCCGAAGAGTCTGATATGGATGTCGGGTAGCTGAATAACCTCTTCTTTGTACTTAATCTGAATATTTTAGAAGACGCCGATCCACACGGTGTAGTTTGCGAATGCATGTTTCATAATGAAGGGTTCACACAAGTCACGCATATTTTACCTCAGAACGAACAATTACAAATAATGAAACCGACCATTCTGTAACAGCTGGATGCAATCGATTCAATATGAGATACACTAATAGTTTTGTATCGAATAAAACACCTGATTGGTGGAAATTCAATAATCTCAAATAATCTGCGTGTGGGAAGAATAGGCATACGTAGAAGGATCTATCACCTACTGAATGTTGATCTGGTTTGCGTTGAAAACCTTTCTGATATGGTATTTTCTACCTAAATCCTTGAGTTCCTCCTGATTATTTCTTACTTGAGACGATTGGGACGCAAGGGGCATATTTTGCATGAATTGCATCTGTAGGCATATTTATTTTTCAGTTTTATGGAGATCATTAGTTACCTGAAAATATTTGCTGCAGAAAACAGTCCTTCTGATATGAGCATAGGGTCCCAGTCATCCCAGTCCTTTCTCTCTATAACTACTGACTCCGGTTTTTGTAGCACCTGGAATAACAACATCAAATTCAATGTTCAATTAACGAAATGCAGGGGAACAGAATAGTACACTAAATCGAAAGTTTTTAAGTTAAGTTAAGTATTCTTCATATAACATTTCTATTTCAGATAAGGTTGAATCTAACACGTGCATTTATTGAGTGAAACAATCTCGTATAGGCATTAAGTGGCAAAGCTTTCACTTAGAAGATCATTGTGTCTTAAATCTAAAATGAAGTAAAGCATTACGTCGTATCGATTTTGATTGGGAAAGATTAAAATTATCATTCTAACTGTTTGAGCACCTGCACGTTCCCATTCTGCATTATCTTAGTACATTTGAACGTCTTGTGCAACCATTAGTATCTACAAGATATTCAGTAAGGAACGAGCAATACTCCAGGAAAAGCATCCGCGTACGAAAAAAAAGCGGTCAAGGCAAATCACATCAGTACACTTTTTCATTCTCAAGGAGTTATAGGCCTGAGAATTTCATTTAATTTTAAGATAATTTATCCATTTTCTACATAATTATAATCAAATTTGAGAGAAGGCAAAGTTTTTTGGGTGATCAACACGAACATCTGAACGTTTCTTGAGTTGAATATTTAGGAGATTCTGAGTGCTTATGCTACTGTCTATTCATGCTACTGTTTTATTCCCTTGAGATTGTTTTTGAAGATTGTGATTTTTGAAAAATGATTTATTATTTTGAAACAACAGTCGCTTGAAAAAAGGTATACTTTTCAGGTATTTCGGTAAAGTGCTCAGAGAAAAACGGGATTTGTTAAATATAATATCTACATACCTATATTATTATTTTGATTAGTATTATGAAGAGTCTACCGTCTATGAAGAGCTGTTTGTGTCATAATTATCCCTTATTCATATTTTATACTGGCAACATTGTAATCAAATTTTGTATCAATTTGTCTTGGAAGCTGACACATCGCATGCATTTATTTTATATCTGACACTCATATAGGGCGCTAATTACATGATTCATACCGAGTAGTTTTAAACATAACTTTTTTGTGGTAAGATGTTCTAATTCAAATTTTTGGTGAAATTAAACATCATTCAATTGTACACCAAAAAGATACTCTTGGTAACACTCGATACTGTATACCGTTTCGAAATCTTTTGATTTGAATATGATTTGAAATAATAACAGATGCTGGTATAAAGTAAAACACAATTACCAATTTATCAAAAACCAAACACAATAGCATCATTCTAATGCTAAAGCTATTAATTAAACAAAGAATCACAAGAAGAAAATTAAAATAAATTTGAATAAAGACATGATATGTTGAATCAGTTAGACTAAGTGTTCAAAATGTCCTCTGTTTTCACGAATACACAATTCTATCCTTTTTTCTAAAGAATGCATTAATTTTCTAAACGGGAGCAAGGAAGTAGACTTCATGAATAAAAATTCTGAATATTGAAGGCTGACTTAATGGATACAAGAGTACAGTTTGTTTAAAATCAAAGGATTGAAATCGAATAACTAGTTTGGGACAGATTGATTGTGTGGGAAGAGATTAAGAAGCGGAAAATATGGAAAATTTATTTGATTATTAGGTGAAATATTAAATCTACTTTTATTTACCACATGTACCTTTGCTCTAAAAAATTATTTGTTATTTCTATAACTCCTAAAATGTTCACCGGCTCTACTGGAAAAAGACTTTGGCCTATATAAAAGTTTTGGCAAGATGCACAATTTAACTTACGCACTCCAGTTTTCACTCCTTTTCCTGACCCCTCTTTATAATTTTCCAAATGCTAACCTAGTGTGTTGATACTTTCGAAATCAGTAGTTAAATTCACGTTTTATATTATTCGGAATTTCATCAATGAATTTTATGCTGCAAATTTTCCCATTTTTGTGATTTAGTGGGAAAATTTATTTAATAGCTCCTTTTCGAATATATTATGTTTTTTTTGTAAATTCATATCTGTTTTATATAATATTTAGTTCATTTTGGAACTTTTGGATTGATATTGGAGATAACTCTGTGGACCATACTATGATATATGCTACTAGTTTGTGACAAATTGGATAATTAGAATAAGATTATTTGAAAATTTTTTTCACTTTGTATTATTTGGTGCAGGGCTCATTTGTAATACAATGGATTTTCAACAAGAAAAGAACAGTTCTATCTTAAAAATGAAAAACGTAATTGACACAAGAAATAAGAGGAATAATCGTTGTTCGAATAGAGTTCACCTGACATTGTTCTTATTCTACGCAATCTCCAAATTTCCAAAGGTTAATTGTTCCTTCTTGCCCCCTTATCCGGGCGTCTATGAATGTATGTTTTAGATGGAGCATATTGTCGTGTATGCTAAATAGTCCATTATTCAATGTTTCTCCTCTCATAAATGAATTCCTAAATGAGGAAGTGGAAGTGTATAGGCTATTCATGAATTTTGACATAACCAATTTCAATGATGACTAGTTCAGCTTACTGAATCATTTGTATTATAACATGAATTAATATTTCAAATTAAAATATTCGCTTCTATTGAAATTCGTATGTTGTGCTAGTATTTATAGATCATTTTAATTGAATATGATGGGAATCAAGGGCCTAATTCGGAATTCAACATTCGTTGAGTGCTCGTAGCGAACGCTTATTATTAAAACTGGTAATCTAAGGCAGAAAGTCATTAGCGTTTATGCCAGATACAGCTTAAAAATTGAACGGATTTGATAATTGCATATCCTGAAGGAAAACGTCGGTTTTGCATACCGAACCATTATCTTCAGCAGTAACAGATTTTCCGTTTTACTTTCAGAGTATTATTATACAGTTATAATAGGGCTGTGAAAACGTGCCCGCTCCAATGAACTAGAAGCTTGCAAAATGAATAATGCATGTGTTCATAAAAATCGATTCTACTGCCGATTCTCGACAAGTACTGATACTTTTGGTATTTTACGTTAACGCCAAAAAGGAAGATGAGTCTGTAAATGTTGTTTCCTAGAGCCTCACATACCTACTATTTAGTCCTGAAACGTGGTGATATGGTGGCCAAAGGCAAGCTTGCCTGGATGTCCCGATAGATGAGGAGAACCCCTTGTCAAAGAATGCAGAGATACACTAGCTGAACTAGCCAGGAGAAAGAAAGTTCAACTCTTTTGTGTTCCTGGCCAGGCGAGGGTCGTCTGGCGCCCCTGTCGGACCGGAGTCAATGGCCGCTCCATCAAATTCCGTGAAGGTCCTCGTCCTTCATGGCCAACTGAACAAAGAGTGGTCTGAACTGTGGCGATAATCGCATGAGGCAGGCCAGGCTCTACATTGAAGAGGCTGTGCTTAGGCTCTCGAAGATCCTTTCTCTGTACAGAATGGACATCAGAGAAATGTCTGAAATCCTAACCTGTCAATGTCGTCTTGACAAACACTTCCATACTATGGGCATCACAGATGATGTTTTATGTGGGAAATGCAAAGATGCAGAAGAAACTTCCTCTCACATCCTATTGGAATGCCCTGCATTGACATTCCTCAGGCACCGTCCATTCGGAGAATCAAAATTGCTCCCAGAAGAACTTATAGAAGCCAACGTTGCAAATATTCTGGGTTGTTGGCAAGCCACAAACCTGTTAGAATACAATATAATTCTGACCAAGGGGCGCACAATGAGCCCAACTGAGTGGCCTACTTGCATTTGAGGCCTAAGCCCCCTCCCCTCAAATTATGTATAGAGCTACTAGGGACTCAGTTCAAATCTGGTAATTCCGTTTGAACAGGAAGTTTTTATGTGTCTCCTGAAGAAAAATTAAAGTATTGCACCATTGTACGTGTGGTCAGCTGCAACATAGCCTTTTACTTGATACGTCACGATCGATCGTTCAGGCCATGTACTGAGAAGAGTATTGCACCAACGGATATGATGATTTTTAAATGAACATATCACTTGTTGGACATTATACAAAAGGGTAATTAGGTTTCTCTGGATCAGTGGTTCCCAACCGGTGGTCTCCAAGAGGTCTCAGTTGGCCCACGAGCCTTGCAGATAGAAATTGATTGTTTAACATTGAACATCTTCTACCGGAGTCTTCCTTAGATAATATCTTTTCACGAACCACAAAGCTGTAACTTCCAAACGAGCCCGTAGACAAGCAAGTGGATGGTGGCAGCTTCTTGGGTACGATGACTATAAGGATTAATTTTCATTTTATTTATTGAATAAATAAAAAATTAAAAAAAAAAAAATTTCATTATTGGAATATGAGAGATTAATAAAAAAAAATTCTTATCCAAATTTAAGAAAAATATTTTCATTTTCATCATTTTTAAGGAAGAATTAATTTAATGAATGAAGTTTGTTACAGTACGTAAGTGTCTTTTTCATCACGTTTTTGGTGAAATTTCGAGTTTTTTTTGTGAACTTTTCAATATTAAAATTGTATTTATAAAAAATCCAGTTGAAATTTATTTATTTTTTGTGGTTTCTGAATATCACTAATTTATTCATATTCCTAAGTAAGAATTAAATCTTAAGATAATTTGTAGCTAATTATTTTAATTTTTTATTTCAATTATTACATAATTGAAAACTATGAATTAATTATTTATTATCAAATAATTTAGTTAATTGATTTCATTTTATTATTCTTCAAATATTTGTTGGCAAGTTATTTTAATTTTATGAAAACTTAATTTTCTTTGTTGAAAAAAAATCAAGATGAAAATTGAAAAAATGAAAACGTGTGGCACTCGGGGACTGCCGCGGTGAAGCTATTGCATAGCATTTGTCTCAACTTATGCAATTATAATTATTTATTTATTTTTAATTTATGCAGTATTTTTGTTTCTTTGATATTAATTCAAGTTTTTTCTTTGATATTAATTCAAGTTACACTTTTTGTGCGTTGTGACCGATAAGAAAACAATTTTTTTCTTTTATTGAATAAATGAGAAGTTAATATCGTTTAAAATATTTTATTATCTTACAATACATGTAGGTTATTCAGGAATTTGTTATCATTGAAACTATAGGTTTATGGTAACTGAATAACTGAAATAAGAGACATAAGTTTGAGACTTGATATCCTCTAAATATCTGGAAAATACCGCGTCAATGGTGGCCCCATATTTTGTTGTGGATTCCTGTGGATCATTATTCATTTTCAAATTCAATTTTTACGAAAGAAAAGTTGTCAACCGCTCTGATTTTTTATCAGCGAAGTTGATGTTGAAATCGCCAGCCAAGATAAATGGAAATTTATTATCATTTGTACCAAGTATTTTCGACCCTTCTTCAGTGTACTCCAGTAAAGTGCGATGAATAAAATGCACTACCTCGTCCAATTTTGGATTCGAAGAAATGTAAATTGCTACCATGACTATGTGTAGGCCATTTCTAAGTTTGCATAAGCACGCACAAATATCTCCAAAAAAATGAGCGCCTAACATTAACATCGCTAACGTGTGCAATATTTATTTCAATATTCGGAGTCATAATATTAGTTACATTATTATTATTTTGGTAAATAGCTACCCCACCTTTTGCAACAGTATCTCGTTTGAATTGAACAATACAATTGAAATTAGGTATTTCAATCGGATGATCATGCGCCATGCAAGATTCGGTAAGAAGTAACACATTTGTTTGTCTCTTAACTGAATCTTGTAAATCGTATTTGTGACTATTTAGACTTTGGCAATTGAAAGTCATTATTGAAATTCCATTTTTATTACTAAGGAAATCTAAGACACTTTGAGCTGTCGTCTGAACACTATTTAAAGGCGATCTTCTGAATTCTTGCAACAAAGATGCAGTCGATGCAGCTTGCCTTCGATTATTATAAAAATTGAATGTAGAATTATCGTTTTTTGTCGTGATATACAATTTTTCAATATTAGTCACCCGAGAGAGCGCAACATAAACGAGTTCCTGTTATTTTTCGTTAAGGAATTTCTTGATTTGGTCGTCGCGCTCAAAGCCCGCGATAAAAACTATATGCAATATATGCAATAGCTTAATAGAAACAGGTACTCTCAGGTCTCTGCTACGCGCGTCTAACGTATAAACACTAACTGACGCGTAGCGAGCTCCTAGAGGCATATGTCAGAATGATTTCGTTCGTAGCTAATTACATAGGACGTCTGGAGTTCATGCAATTATGTTTTTAGATAATTCGAACCTTCTAATTTCGATAGGCCACGTGAAAATCCCGGAGTCTAAAGCGCTATAGTGTTATAACATTCGTATAAAATAGCGAAATTTATCACTTTTAGAAACTTCAAATTAATTAATTAATTTGACACATGTTAGGTGTGTAGGTCTTACATTATTCTTTGTTACGGAATTTCTTGATTCGGTCGCCGCGCTCAAAGCCCGCGATAAAAGCTATATGCAATAGCTTAACAAAAAGAAACGTTTTTGAATATTTATAATTTTTTCCTACTTATTTATCAATTATTATTAGGATTTGTATTTTTATTATTGAATATTAATCATTTATTAGTGAGATTCAAATATATCTTCATTCTTTTGTTATTAGTCTTATTAAAGTAAAGATACATCTGTTGCAAAATATATCATTGTATACTTTCAACACGTTGAAGAACTTCTACCAACCTTCACTACCAATATTCCCTGCAACGTTATACATTAATTTGGGTAATCTTAGTCAGACATATTCTTGGGTAGCTGGCATTAGAGACTCGGGCGCATCCACCTTTTTGTAGCACTGCAGCTTAATGATTTCGCTCAAGGGCGAAAGAGAGCGAAACAGCTGTACGAAACTGTTAGCTCACAGATTCACTGGTTATCTAGAGAAAACTGATTACCTTTGTATTCATAATTATTTTATTTGGTCTAAGGAATTCATGTGACGTTCTCTATATTCAACATGAAATAATGAAACCGTTCTACCTAAAACTAATTTGTGCCGTTCCATAAGAGTGCATAACTCTTCTGGTGGTAAAAATAAAGCTACATTGTGGCACTCTCCATGATTATCTGACTGAATTCAGAAAATTGCAAGCAATGAATGTTCCGTTTAATAAGTTAAAAATTTGTTTTCGAGTTTCAGCCCATACTTGACCTGTTAATTAGAGATACATGGATAAATTTAATTCGACGAATCGTCCAAATTTACCTGATAATACGAAACAACCCTTAAAGCAACCGTTGCTACGTACAATGAGTTTGTTATGAAGTCTATCACGTTCCACATATCACGAACATACTCTTCCAGACCAACGTCCCATAACTGCTTTATTTCGCTCCAGATTAATCCTGTAAAATAAAGAGGAAATTTTAATCCATTCAAAAGTGGGGAATAGAAATACGTGAATCGACCCTCAACGCACCACGCAGTTTGCATGTTTTTTCCACATTGTGAGATTTATTTGACATGTTATGCATATAATATGCTGAAGGTTGAACCTGATTTGATGAGTTGTTTGTAATTCCTGTGGCTGTTGCTGTACCGACTTTGAGCTCTGACAATGTAATTATTTTTCAATTTACATTTAATTATTACCGATTAGGAAATCATAATAACGTTTTGTGTTTCCATGATTATGTTTTGATGAATCATTGTTCATGCTGTTTGTATGTAATTTTGACATATATATTTTCTTGATTGTTACTGAACCAGAAAATAATTAAATCAATCGAATAACATCACAAATTGTGGACCGGAGCATAACGATTTGCTCTTACTTTTCTGATGTCAACAGAATGGAAAGTTGTGATAGATTTTTCCGAACTTACCACTAACGTACGATAAAATGATCAGTTCCACCGTTGATGGTTGTGCTCCCCTTTTCGTGGCCGCTTCATCATCGTTCCCTTTTTGAAGAAATTGTCGCTGGGAAGCTAATATCAACATAACTGAAACAATAAATGACACTAATTAATGCTTATCCTCTGACTGACTTGGCAAAATAGTAAAATGGTAAAATTCATGGGATCCATCAATTTTGTAACCTTTTTGAGTTACGTATATCTTCTAAGGGGCTTATATAAACCCAGTAATCCACAGTAATCAATAGGTGCCAAAACTTTGATTTATTGCCCCTAAATCGTGCCAACAGAGCGTTTTGAACAAGTTTTTGGTCCAAAGTGAGCGAACGTGGTACCCAACGCGCGGAAAGGTTACATATGTGACAAATAAGTTCTTTGAATATATTCATAGCCTCTGCTATCTTTTTCACATTAATTCGACAGTTGTCGGTAATTTGAGCGATTTTGTCGCCAGTTGTTACAGTTTTTGGACTTTCCGAACGTTCATCATCACCCAAGCTGGTACGGCTACATGTAAATTCAGCTGCCCAAAATTTCACGGTAGTAAATGATGATGCAGAGTCTTCGAACATTGCTTCCAACTCGTATTTGATTTGCGTAGGCGTATTGCGCCTTTCAAAAAGAGATATTTGATGACAGCTTGATACACGATTTTTTAATTTTCACATTAAACACCATCGATTCACTCAATGAGCAACTGCGCTTCAAAAATGGCTGAAATCTAGGAGAGTACCTTTCAAAGTTTGCGCAAATACATTCTCCCACTTTTGTTGAGAAGGGCTGCTGCCATCTTCATGTTGGGGTCAGAAACTTATCAGATAACCTTGGTATGCAGGCGACTCAAACTACTGCTCTGGAAGTACGTCATGATGATGAGGCTCATCCTCACCTATGGAGTGATAGCGCGAAGCGATAGAACCAAACAAATTACAAAACGAAGAATATTGAGTGTGTGGGACAAAAAGGCTCACATGTTTACGTATAACTGGTGCATGAAGTCTTCACATATGGCTAGCATGAGTATTGGGAATATTATAAGTTGCTTCCTCCCATATAGCGATACAAAGAACTGTGAGAAATACTATGCGCGATAGAAGCAAAGAAGTACCTCGGTGTAGTTTAAAACCTCGACGAACAAAAACTATCTGAAGATAAAACATCCTTTACTCATGGCATGCGCTACTTCCAAACTCAGGAAAGGAGTAATCTGTTGGTATACCGGTGAATCCAGAATAGGGGAAGGTACAGAGGCCAGAGTCTTTGGGCCCAGAACCAAATACTAGGAACTCATGCATGAATGTACCAGTATCTTTCGAACTCAAGACCAAGCACTTAAGATATGTGTACGAATCAATCTGGACAAAGGATACACAAATCAGAACCATGATTCTGATAGTCAAGCTGTCATTAAACTGCAAAACCAAATTGAACACTTGGGAGTCAGAACAAGAGTAACCTTTGATTTGGTCCCAGGACTCACGGAAGTTGGAGCAAATGATTGCTATCCCACTGCGGTGTAGGAAAGACACTAGTCAGGAAATCCTCAGAGCAGAAGATGAATAACTCAGGAGGAAGGACTCTGGCAATCTAACTTAAACTAGTATTTTCGTTGTTTGTAGCTGCCATACGTGACTATGATATTGAGTCTATTTGAACAGATTTCCTTTTTTTTTCTTGTAGGGAGTTAATGTAACAGCTGGTAGTATGTCTCTCCAGTTTACTGTGAATATCATTTTTCCAATGACATAACATTAACTTGTTCATTTGAAATCTTTCTAATTGATGTGTTTTTGATCACAAGAAGCAGCACATTCAATTCAACATCACTACTTTATACTGTTGTACTGAGTGAAATCGACGAAAATTATGAACAAATTTGTTTTAACCTCCAAACTACAACCTAACTACGTTAAAAGTTGGAGTTCCTTTGACCAGAAATCTGAATTTTACTAGATTTAGGAAGTGTAATAGCACCTTAATAATGGAAAATAATCAAATATAGGAGAGTGTAGGAGAATAAAATTGTTGGGGTGTTCATGGTTGTCTGTGAAGTATCTCCAGTGCTGTAATAATTTCCTAATGAAGGACGTAAGCTAGAAATTTCTTGTTCTAAATTCCTGAACTAATCTGAGTATATTCAATTTACTTCAACTAAAGGCTAATGGAGCTTGAATCCATTGAAATTATTATATACTAGTTATCCGAACTGAGTAATTCCAGATTAGTACAATTACCGACGTAAGTTTACAAGTTAACGAAATTGCAACTTCTCGGACAATACTCGTCATTAGAGTTTTTGTTCGAAGAACTTCGTATTTGATGTTTTATCGTAATGGCGATGCTACTTTATCTTGACAGCTATTTATTACTTACTCCTTTTTCAGTCGAGCAAGCCAGCGTTCACTGCTACATGAATGCACACTCCTCAAAATTGCATTTCTGTACCGTGTAATTTTAATAAAATTATCAGAATCAATATTGTGACATATCGTTTGACTATAGGTATACAATAAGAACATAAGTGATGTTATACTTGAAAGCATCAGGTTCAAGAGATATACAAGGTGAATTATTTGTTTAGAATGTGTGCCACATTGAAAATGGCTCGCACAAAACCAGAATTTGGATGTTGAGGATATTCGAACGCAAGTTAATTTCTCTTTGAATTCATTTATTCAACGGCGGTCTAATTCTTTTACAATGGGTAATCATTGACTTGTGGGCACACTTTCCACAACCGGAAATTTTGCCAAATCCTCTGAACTCGGGACCGCTGGCGTAAAGTCATCTTCAAAGAACAGCATATCTTCAATACATCAATACATTTCCCTGCGAACTATGGTAATGCTACTTCGCTGCAATTGATTCCGATAGTGTGACTGTCAAAGATTAAAATTGGTATTTTGAACCACTACAAATTGGTCTTTATTTCAATGTACTTGAGGATTATGATATAATACTGTTGAATATAGGTTCACTAGCCGTAGTAAGACGTCGATTCAGCTGCGGCATGTCATTTCTCAAGTTTCAAGACTTAATTCATATTTCAAATGAGTACAAACAGCTGGAGGCGTAAAAAAGCAATTGGTAGACAATTCACTTCCAGTTCATTCATTCCCCTCACCAAAGATGATGTCATACTGATTACTACACCACAAGTAGAAGCCCACCTTTTTGCTGGGAGATTTACAGCAAATTTCACATTGGATCCGCAAAGGAAGAACCCTCTTAATATTGCTGCTATTGATAACCATATACCTGAAATTGTATCTCGTCATCGCACAATGGGCAAATTCTGCTTGATCTCAATACCAAAGAGTCTATGGGGTCAGGCGGAATTTCACCTGTGCGCCTTAATTGACCCCAGTTTTCTACAGATAGTTTGCCCTTTCATACAAACTTGGTGTCTTTCCTTCCAGCTAGAAGACAGGTACAGTTCAACCAATTCCAAAAAAAAGGACCTTGCCTCATAATTATAGACCCATTCAACGTCGAGTTCATCCAATACCTAGAGAGCACCAAAATCGTGAATGACCGACAATATGGCTTTCGTCAACAGATATCAACAGGAGTTCTGCTTGCCTACGTAACACATGTATGGCAGAAATCTATTGAAAAACATGGGGAATCTCTAGCTGTAGCATTGAATATCTTCAAAGTATTTGACCGAGTCTGGCACCAAAGCCTTCTTGGGAAACTTCCGTCATATGGTTTGCTGCATATGTGTAGTCCTTTGCGAAAACTTCTTTACAAAAACTTCCTATTCTTGCCAAGAGCTACTTTACATCCCAGCAGTTCCTCATAATCTACAAAGCACAGATTCGACCTGCTTTGGAGTACTGTTCACATGTTTGGAGTTCGGCCCCCCCAAACACACTCTGAAGCTGTTGGATACTATCCGGGAGATCAATATTCTAGGTGATAATAACACACTTACATATCTTCACTGTCAAGCTCAAGACTTGTCGAACTTCTTCTTACCAGACTCAAGTTTCCGATCTAACAGCGAAGTTCTCTACCTAGTGAGATCTTTCCCTCCAAACCTTCAAGAACATTCCACCGCTGGCTCATACGATGTTCTACGAACGTTATAGGTTTCCCTCTCGTGTAGTCAAAATAAACAGAAAAAAATCTGGGCAGCGAGCCAACGATTATGAAGTTGATAGTCAAAGCTTAATGCCATAAGAGCCATCAGACCAAGCATGTTTGCTGGACTGAATTGAGTCCCAAAGGGTGCCTCATGAACCCAATTAAGCAGTGTTAGTGCATCCCGCGGATGATTCATAATGTATTGTGGCTTTCTAGTACAGTCAAGGAGAATTTCTTGATCATGCATATTGTTGTATTGCAGCTCAGTTGTCCTTAAGCCGTTCAACGCATTCCTTGAAATAAACGAAACTAAACGTGAGAGAATTTTTGGAAAATTACAAATACAGAACAATAGTCTACTTTTTAGTGATGAACCAGTCCTAATTCAGTCTCCATCATTGGCAAGCAAATCATCATTATTAGAATGTAGTAACCCACCATGTAATCCTATAATAATAATCTTCTAAGTTCATGAATGACCAACAACAGCAATTATTTGCTACATACCGACAAGTATATTTATAGTAGAAGTTATGTATTTTAATTGTATTCAAATACCGTTCAAAGATGTCATAATAACGCTAAAACTCGAGTAACGAAAGTTACAAATAAAAGTGATATCAACATAGTAGTGATTAATTTTACAATATGGATGAAATAGCATGTCACAAAGTAAAGGGTGGATAATAATACTTATTCTTCTATTCTAGTGATTGATTTGTTTGATGAGGCACTATCTCCCCAGCATTTCCCTAGAAGCCGCCAAAGATGTTCCAAATTTCAGGAAAAAATATATTGTCTGAGAATGAATGGGGAAACAATGTTATATCGTTAGTCTGTAACACATTAAGAAACATCTACCAATATTAGGAGGTAATGTATTCCCCTATCAATAGGAGTGATATTTGTGTTCTCCTGTATGAGAACTGAAAAACAGTTTTTGTTGAATATTAATGTTACTATATATGTGCATAATAATTCAAAGGCACAGCTTCGAAACAAGAAATTATGACCTACACGATCTGCCTGGAATTATAATCATTCATTTCTACCATGATAAACACGGTTTTTCAATCCAATTTGCTTGGGTCATGTGTAAAAAAGGGGCTGGATGTTGGATAAATAAAACTGAACTTACACAGAAAGGTGAAATACGATGCGGAATGACAAATGAATTTGATGAATGGTTTTCTCATTGTTTGTCCAACAACACTATGAGGCGCCAAGATATACGCCACCGAGAAGAACGGAAACAGCATCCCTATTCGCACTATTTCGAAAGCCTGGAGGACCATGTTTTTTCGGCGGAAACCCGGTAATCCTTCATACCAGATCGATGCCAGCAATTGCTGAACGTTGGAATGGGCGACGAACTGAAACAATTATCGTGAATTATTACTTTGAACGTCTGAAAAATGAAATGAATAGAATAAATGAATTATTATGCTGGAATATGATATTCGTATAATTTCAGGAAGAACTCCTCTATTATACAGTCATAGAATTAAATATGTGCCTAATACAAGCTTGTCTTTCCATGAGACAACCTTGTTATTGTGTTAGGTTCTCAGGTTATGTTAGGCTATCAATCAGAAAATAGTTCCTCCCACAATTTATTACCAATCACTTATTCACTAGATAACACTATTTGAGACATGGATCGAGTAACGATTCTGAATTCATTAGCAACAGAGGCGTACCTACCGACAGTCATGGCCGGTTTTAAAGTCTAAAAAAGCTATTTTCTCAATGACAGACGACTTTGAAAGGAAAGAAAATATTTCTAAGATTTTTACCTTCTACCTCCCCTTAATTTTTTTCAGAGGTAATACACTTCAACATGTTTCACCATACGGTGGCTTCAACAAACAATGGTTTTACATATTATGGTTTATTCCTTAAATATTAAAATTAAGACCAAGGAGGAGGGAATAAGTGAGGTACGTGTACAGTAGAATAAGAGTTACTTACAAATAAATGTAATAATGGGGAATTGGTAAAGTCTTTCTGATCATTCAAAATATTTCCTGTATTTTTAAACTTATCAATTTCGATTTTCTCTAAGCTGTTCAATAGTTTACTTTTAACTGACTTATGGAGAATCTCAAAATGATATTTGGAATGATGATCAGTTTCATTAATATGGGTTACAACTTTTGAATCTCCTTTGTTCAAATTAAAATTATCCTCAATTCTAGTTTTGAAAGATTTTCCTGTCTGGCCTATATATAAATTATTACAATATTCACTCTCTACCTTGTATACTTCTGATTCTTGTTCCTTTTTATTTTTACCTTTGTTGTTTTCAATATATTTGCCTACCGTTTTATTTGTTCTAAAAGATGTGGTAACATTGTGTTCTTTAAATAAATTGCATACACTATCAGAAAGCTTACCAATATACATTACTGTACTAGTGTAAACTAACTCCATTGCTTCATAACAGTCTTTTTCTTAAGTAAATCAATCACAAGTTTTTCGTTATAGCCGTTATTAGTTGCTATCTGTTTTATAATTGAAAATTCCTTATGATAATTTAATTCTGACATGTGGATAGTAACAAGTCTATGTATCCTGCTTTGCAGATCAGCCAGCTTATGTTGTATAGGGTGGTTTGGAATCTTGCTGATAATAATGTCCGTATGTGAAGGCTTATCTTCAGATCGATCAGAGACCCCCACAGCAAAATAGCTCCAGACCGAATTTCAGGACAGTAGAGAGTGGATTGTCCACTACTCGTTTGCTTATAGAAGTTTTAATTAAAAGTATAATAAATTTGCTCCATCGTTGAATCGGGGATATTAATATTTGAAAGCCATTTCTTCAGAATGTTTATCGACTCAGGGATTGGAATATTTGTAATTAGCGAAAGAACATAAAATGAAACGAGAGTATCACCAGGCTTAAGCTTGAAATCTTTCAATTTTGCAATTAGTTCAATTGAATATTTGAAAGGAATGGTCTCATGAAATTTCCCTATTTGTGAATCCAAAGGAAGCAATACAGCTTAGGAAGATTAGGATTCGAAAGTCTTAGTTCACATTCTAGATTATCAGAGATTAAAGTGGTACATGATTTAAATGAAGGATCATCACAATTTGGTAAATACCCTGTTGAATGATCACTATGAACAGATTACCAGGAACTCTTCATTTGAATGCGTTAAAGTAGTAAGCCGTTCATCAAAATCGTGTACAACTGTAATCTCTGATAATCTAAAATACAAACTACGATTTACGTATCCTAATCTCCCCAAACTGTATTAACTACCTACGATTTATAAGCCATTTCAAACATTAATTACCTCACGCATAACATGGTTACGGCAAATCTTTGATGAATTCAATATCTAAGCAAAAAAGGAAGTTAGAACGCAACCATCTAACCAAATTAGAACCTCTTGCTCCAAATAGTCCAATTAAATTGAAAAGTTTCACTTATCAACCTTCAGCAATTTAGTGGAACGAGTGCCTATAGTGCCACCAATCGATGCCTCTACTGATGTATATGTTACTGTGAATGTCCGAAGCGGAGTATATCTTAAGATGCACTAGTGTATGTTAACAACCACCAAGCTAGCTGGTGATTGTTTGTTATTTATTCTGTTCTTTACGTTTTCGATTATTCACCAGTGAATGTTATCATACACCACGACGACTTGGTTTATCTTCATTCTCTTCATGATGAGTTGAATCATGATGATTTAGCAAAGATATCTGCAGAACAGAAGCTCGAGCCTGAATTAAAATGAGCTCACAAATTGTTACAATACATAAAATCATAGAACTATAATAAATAAAACAAATAGAACTTGTTTATTAATCAAAATCTTAAATCAGTAATATAAATAGCATTTCCTGCCGAGTAAGGTAAACAATAACGTACACTTATTATTAATGGTATTGGCCTATTGGCTATAAAATTTAAATAATACTCATCGTTACAACGTACCTACTCATAGGTTATTAGGTATTACAGCATTTTTCGCTATAAGAATTGAAAAAAAACTTATTTATTAGTACATGGCAAACTGTTATGGCACTTAGAAATACAGATAACTCCACGAACTTTACAGTTAAATTTCTTGGTGTTGCATTTTTGTGCACAATTGCAACGCTTATATCTTTGTCCTCCAAATCTTGATTCCAAAGCAACAATTTCACGCATTGATAGTTTCGTAGAAGAAGTTTCAGATATATTGATAAAATTTTCCTTACAGATGGAAAACTGATTTCTAGTATACATCTGTGATTACGTCCCATGTTTTGTAGCCGGTTGATAATAGTCACCATCCACATTTGAAACACATGTAAGGATATTTCTGGAATCTGTACCACCTCTGTCAACATCAGGAACACGTAACCACTGCCGAATTTAGGGGAGGGCAACCGGGGCTACATCCCCGGGGCCTCCACAAAAGAGGGGTCCCCACAATAGACTTCGAAAAAAAAATCTTTCAAATTCCGACTAGTAAAGTTAACACTTTTTCTTTTGATATTTTTTTTCGCTAATTCTTTGTTCCGATTATAGTTGTATATATCTGTTAAATACTAAAAGAATTAGCTTGGTTCCACAATAAATTATTTATTGAAAAACTCGACTAAAAAATTGATCATTTTATTTGGAAAATAATTTGGGGCGAGGGGGCCTCCACTCCTTTTTTGCCTCGAGGCATCCAGACCTCTAAATCCGGCCCTGCACGCAACCTTACAGTATCTCCACATTTTGCAGGAGGAAAATTTGCCTGCGATACTTTAAGCATTTTTTTCCTTGATCTCGAAGTCCAAGTTTCGCTAATTCTATATTTGTTTTAGATTCCTCTTTTCTGTTGCACAGTAGATATATTTCGGATTCTGATATTCTGCCCTATTAGCGGTGCGGCGACGGGTGGTCGGCGTGGAAAAAAGAGGGAACAATAGCACTCTAACTTTCTCACTTCATTTCGAACAAACACTGGCGTGTGTTAACATTTACGTAATCAGTGGATTCAGTATCTGAGACACACAAAATCGCCTTGGAGTATGTTAACATTCACAGGTATATGTCCAAAACAAACAAAATATTGAAATAATTTCGGACTTACACCATTAATATTGGTGATTGTCGACATACACTGGTGCATCTTAACATTCACTACTATCGGACATTCACAGTAACATATACATAAATCAACAACAGAAAGTGATGGTGAGTCTAAAGGCCATCATATGCATTACGTCCGTGATATATACAAGACTTCGTGTACGACAGTTTACTTTTGTAAAATTTCGAGACTACTATGGAATCAGTACCTACATATTATCATCATAATAAACCAAACATTTTTTCTATTATACTAAATAATTGTAATAACTCTTCTGTACAATTTCACATTTCACAGGAAAATGAAATATCAAAAAACTGATGCTGTCACTACTGACAAAGGCTCTGATATAAATGTGACAGTAGGCTCCAATAGGAGCAGGAACAATAGGGATGTGTGAATAACGTGATGCGCATGCTCAACTTTTCTTGGTGCTGGAATAGCACATAAACGTCATTCACGTCAAAAATGCGGGACATAAAGTGTTTCTCATGACCCGGTCCTACATAAAATATAATAATGCTCTCTAATGAAGAACCATAGATGATGAGCCACGGGCTGTATTGAACCCAGCAATGATAATGGACTTAAGTACTTTTTAAGATCCTGGCCGAAATTTTTGAGTGAATACATCACCAGCTTATAAAATTACCTTGTATACCTCGTACGTCATCCAAAGATTACTACGTAAGTATACAAGGAAGTGTCGATTATTCCGAGAACGTGTTCACTACGATGAGTGTTGATTCTGTTGATGCAGATAGCAGTCGGTAAATAAAGTGGCGCTTCTGCAGCTACATAGCTACAATGGAATTCATAACAGCATGACATTATTGCATCTGCGTCGCGAAGCCTTTGCTAATGTGTACAATTCAATTTCATACTACACATGCTGCCAAGTGGAAATTTCAACATTTTAATTATTGTTATGGTTATCAGTATTCATGCTAACCCAATTGTTGATTAAACGGTAACAATTACTGTATACCATTTTGTAAGAGACAACTATTCTAAATTGTGAAAGTATTATTGCAATTGCGAAATATTGCCAACTAAGGACATATGTTCCCAATTATGGAATGAGAATCTTGATATTCACCATCAACTGTGAAAATAGAATGTACGAGGGCAAGGTTCCTGAAAAATGAAACAAGAAATGAGATATTTGGTCAAAACTTATTTTATTTCTCAACCTAATCTCCTTGTAGGCCAATACAATCCAACGTTCCTATAATTTTTCGATTTTATTTCAGCGAGGGCCTCATCGTTGGAGCCATTTCTTGAACTTTGGAAATAGATACAAATTGCAGGGGGGAAAATTTGGAGAATATGGTGGATGGCGAACCAATTCGTAGCGTAATTCATACAATTTTGTCATTGCGACTGCGGATCTGTGTGTCGGTGCGTTGTCCTTGTGGAAGAGCACTTTTTTCTTTGCCAAATGCGCATGCTTTCGCTTCAAATTGACGTCGAATCGATCCAACAGCTCTCCATATATACGCCGTGATCGTTTTGCCCTTTTCAAGGTTATCGATATGGACGATACCGTGTGCATCCCAAAAAACTGTAGCAATGACCTTGTTGGCCTATAAATTGACTTTGGCTTTTTCGGCTTCGATTCGCCAGAGCAAGTCCACTGTTACGACTGTTCTTTGGCCTCTGGTGTGCTCATATTTATCCACGTTTCGTTCACGGCTTACGAAACTGCGCAAAAAGTATTTTTTATCGCGCTTGAACATCGTCAAACACTCCTTTGAAGTTGTCACACGGTCGCGCTTGTTGTCAACAGAGAGCAAATGCTATCTGGCAGATAGTTTTCTCATATTCACGCAAAATATTCTGTACCCGTTCGGCTGAGATGCGCATAGCCTCAGCAATCTCATGCACTTTCACTCGCCGATCGTCCAATATCATACCATGGATTTTATCGACGTTTTTTCTGACGTTGTAACCTTAATCGGACAACCAGAACTTTCGGCGTCCTTTGTGGTCTTACTACCACAACGAAAATCAGTAAACCACTTGTGAATAATTCCAATCGATCCCCATAATATTCAACATGCTTCGGTTTGCGTAATGTTTTCTCCACGCAAGAAATAGTGTTCAACCTATCTACTTAATCGATAACATACTGTCCCATTCCACAAATGTATTGGAAAAACTCTAATGAAATTCTTGTATGAATATAGTTGAATATAATATTGACGACGTTCAATCGATATTTGTTTACAAATGTTAATGTTTTTAACTGAACGGTTTTTGGGATGAAATATTCTCAAAAATCCAGCATAGCTTTTCCAATATGTTCCTTCCTCATTAGAGACTATCATTAGGTACTAACATTATTGTTGTCTCTTTGAAAAAAGTATCCATGTTATGAAACATGAATCTGAAAAAACAAGGCTACAAATTTGAATCAGTCTGGTCTCCCGAAATAGCCTAATTGATTAATGAATAGTTTTGAAAAAGTGTCAGTTTTTATTCTATAGACATAGTCATCTATAGTTTGAGACATTACAGATCGCCTAACAGATGAAGCTTGATCACCAGAAAATGTCTTTGTTGTAGTCTTCATTTATCATCAAACAACCTAGCTCATGGTGACCTATTCGGAATTCTCCCTCTCAAACTTGACCTACTTTAAATGTGTCAACAATTCAAATGGTTGTCCAAGATTCGATAATTTCATGACAACAGTGTCCTTTAGGAATTCAAGAACTTGATGTAGCGCATAAACTTTCATTTTGTACGAACTTGTATATTTTAACTGAGGTAGGTAGACTTAAATATCTACAATAGTTCAATAATGTAGATAGAGAGATATTTTATCATTTTTTTGAGGATACAATGGCGTGTGTCAACGGTTTTATTGAACATTAAAACATCCCAGGAATGTTTTATGATCAAAATGCTATTTATCGAACAAGAATTTAATGACCCCGTTATTTATACCGAGCGGAAATCAATTCGCCGTAGATACATGTTATCGAATTAATTTGTGGCACACTGTGGCAGATTTGTGAAATTATAGTTGAGCTGTTCGGTTGTATTGACTTGACGTGAAACTGTATGAAATATAGATTATCAAAAATGACTAGGCTATTAGTGAGCATTTACAGAATGCAGTTGATACCACATCATTCCATTTGCTAGAGTAGAAATGCTATTACCTATGTCCACCAAACGTCATATAAATATTTCTATATAGTCGAGGACATAAAGCATTATTGAACCTGGGAAAGTTGGCGCAGTTGGATGGATTGAGATGCGGTTTTCTGCATTCGATTCAGAAAGTGATTTAGAAACTTTGTCCGGCATTTTTGTTTTGCGGAAAAAAATTGTTGCATTTTTACAGCCAAAAAATGCATTTTTTTAAGTGCACTTTTTGAAGTGAATGAAAAAACGGAGTCGAATTGGTTTCTCGGGGGTTTTTGGTGTCGCTGAACAGGAATATGATATTTAAAAAATTCCCTAAGGTCCCCTTGGACCTCCCCGGGGGAATACTAGCGTCCTGACGTCCTGGATATCGACGAGAATAATGACAAAATTATTTTTGATGTTTGCAACTGTTCGGAAGGTGATATGAAGGTTGCTAGTGATGATAACGTCATGAAAAATCTCTTCTGCAATACCTGGTGTACCCTGCGTCCCGATTACCACGTCATCTTCTAGGAATTTGCTAATTTTTCTTCATAAAAGGTTAGAAATTCTAGCTCTCGGGGGTTTTTAAAGTCGCTGATCACGACTGTGACACTCACAATGTTCTGCAAATTACCTGGGGGTATTTCCGGAACACTCGAGCCCTGTGTATTCACGTCATCTTCTAGGAATTTCTTGTTTTTTTCAAATTAAATGTTATAAATTCTAGCTCTCGGGGGTTTTCAAAGTCGCTGATCACGACTGTGACACTCACAATGTTCTGCAAATTATCTGGGGGTATTTCCGGGACACTCGAGCCCTGTGTATCCACGTCATCTTCTAGGAATTTCTTGTCTTTTTTTTAAATTAAATGTAATAAATTCTAGCTCTCGGGGGTTTTCAAAGTCGCTGATCACGACTGTGACACTCACAATGTTCTGCAAATTACCTTGGGGTATTTCCGGGACACTCGAGCCCTGTGTATCCACGTCATCTTCTAGGAATTTCTTGTTTTTTTCAAATTAAATGTTATAAATTCTAGCTCTCGGGGGTTTTCAAAGTCGCTGATCACGACTGTGACACTCACAATGTTCTGCAAATTATCTGGGGGTATTTCCGGGACACTCGAGCCCTGTGTATCCACGTCATCTTCTAGGAATTTCTTGTCTTTTTTTTAAATTAAATGTAATAAATTCTAGCTCTCGGGGGTTTTCAAAGTCGCTGATCACGACTGTGACACGACACTCACAATGTTCTGCAAATTACCTGGGGGTATTTCCGGGACACTCGAGCCCTGTGTATCCACGTCATCTTCTAGGAATTTCTTTTTTTTTTTTTTAAATTAAATGTAATAAATTCTAGCGCTCGGGGGTTTTCAAAGTCGCTGATCACGACTGTGACACAACACTCACAATGTTCTGCAAATTACCTGGGGGTATTTCCGGGACACTCGAGCCCTGTGTATCCACGTCATCTTCTAGGAATTTCTTGTCTTTTTTTTAAATTAAATGTAATAAATTCTAGCTCTCGGGGGTTTTCAAAGTCGCTGATCACGACTGTGACACGACACTCACAATGTTCTGCAAATTACCTGGGGGTATTTCCGGGACACTCGAGCCCTGTGTATCCACGTCATCTTCTAGGAATTTTTTGTTTTTTTTTTTAAATTAAATGTAATAAATTCTAGCGCTCGGGGGTTTTCAAAGTCGCTGATCACGACTGTGACACAACACTCACAATGTTCTGCAAATTATCTGGGGGTATTTCCGGGACACTCGAGCCCTGTGTATCCACGTCATCTTCTAGGAATTTCTTGTTTTTTTTAAAAATTAAATGTAACAAATTCTAGCTCTCGGGGGTTTTCAAAGTCGCTGATCACGACTGTGACACGACACTCACAATGTTCTGCAAATTACCTGGGGGTATTTCCGGGACACTCGAGCCCTGTGTATCCACGTCATCTTCTAGGAATTTCTTGTTTTTTTTTTTTAATTAAATGTAATAAATTCTAGCGCTCGGGGGTTTTCAAAGTCGCTGATCACGACTGTGACACAACACTCACAATGTTCTGCAAATTATCTGGGGGTATTTCCGGGACAC
The DNA here is from genome assembly GCA_958510875.1 of Endomychus coccineus. Classification (NCBI taxonomy): domain Eukaryota; kingdom Metazoa; phylum Arthropoda; class Insecta; order Coleoptera; family Endomychidae; genus Endomychus; species Endomychus coccineus. Next base: position 182,893,021 of record OY294068.1, on the reverse strand, counting down.
TCGAGCCCTGTGTATCCACGTCATCTTCTAGGAATTTCTTGTTTTTTTCAAATTAAATGTTATAAATTCTAGCTCTCGGGGGTTTTCAATGTCGCTGATCACGACTGTGACACTCACAATGTTCTGCAAATTATCTGGGGGTATTTCCGGGACACTCGAGCCCTGTGTATCCACGTCATCTTCTAGGAATTTCTTGTCTTTTTTTTAAATTAAATGTAATAAATTCTAGCTCTCGGGGGTTTTCAAAGTCGCTGATCACGACTGTGACACAACACTCACAATGTTCTGCAAATTACCTGGGGGTATTTCCGGGACACTCGAGCCCTGTGTATCCACGTCATCTTCTAGGAATTTCTTGTTTTTTTTTTAAATTAAATGTAATAAATTCTAGCGCTCGGCGGTTTTCAAAGTCGCTGATCACGACTGTGACACAACACTCACAATGTTCTGCAAATTACCTGGGGGTATTTCCGGGACACTCGAGCCCTGTGTATCCACGTCATCTTCTAGGAATTTCTTGTTGATGACGTGGATACACAGGGCTCAAGTGTCCCGGAAATACCCCCAGGTAATTTGCAGAACATTGTGAGTATCACAGTCGTGATCGGTGACTTAAAAAACCCCCGAGAGCTAGAATTTGTTACCTTTTATGAAGAAAAATTAGCAAATTCCTAGAAGATGACGTCGTTACCCGGACGCAGGGTACACCAGGTATTGCAGAATAGTTTTTTCATGTCGTTATCATCACTAGCAACCTTCATATCACCTTTCGATTTGTTGACAAACATTAAAAATAATTTTTTCATCAATTTCGTCGATATTCAGGACGTCAGGACGCTAGTATACCCCCGGGGAGATCCAAGGCGGCCTCAGGGAATTTTTTAAATATCATATTCGTGTTCAACGACCCCAAAAACCTCTGAGAAACCAATTCGAGTCCGTTTTTTTATTCACCTCAAAAAGTGCACTTAGAAAAATACATTTTTTGGCTGTAGCAATGCAACACATTTTTTCCGCAAACAAAAATACCAGACAAATTTTCTAAATCACTTTGTGAATCGAATGCAGAAAACTGAATCTCAATCCATCCAACTGCGCCAACTTTCCCAGATTTGGCCTATTTTAGTGCTTTATTTCCTCGACTAACAACCGTTATAGCCTATTCATGATACGAAAGGAATGATGTCATGGCAGCATGTGCTACAGTGGTGTCAGGCTTATTAGGTTACAATGTTTTCGAACACAACTAACCTAAAACTTCCTTAAATTGAAAATAAATTCGCATGTTTTCATATCTATACCCCTTCTAGCTTGTCGCACAATCACTTTAAGACAAAGTTTTCATCATAGTTTACCTCAAGGCAGAAGTTTGAACAATTGTCTCTCCAGTTCTCTAGCTGAGGTCATAGAAAAAGTTGAGTCCAGTGTTGCAGCATGTGGAATATCCACCGATCTTACAAAAGCTTTGTCAACTCAAATCACGATATTATCTATCGAAAACTTGGGCGCTGCGGGGTTAGTGGATCTTCTTTAGATCTTGTTTGCGATATTCGAAGGACCGTGATATGAAACTCGTTGTTATACTTAACAAACTATATCCGATGACTTATGTGCAGGGTGGTTCGAGACGTACTGGTGGTTCCAGAACGCCTGGCACATTCGGGGGTAGGGAAACAGTGTCGTACCATGAAAAGGCGCGAACAGATTTCATCAAATAATATTCATCCAATCTCACTCAAGTTTATAGAAAACAGACAAGCTCCATATCTTGTGCGTCTCGAATCGCTAATATAATCAATGGTGTACCACACAGTAATATTCTCGGACGTCTATTTTCCATTATATTTATAACATTTTCAACTCCCTTGAAAATATATTCCTTAGTTGCCGTACCGTGAATACTATCAATATCAAGAAGTTATCCATACTCTTCATTACTTTTATCTTCTCCTCGAATAAAAATCAACACCTGAGCAGTATATGACAGATCCGTTGACTCATCCGAGGCCAGAGAAAACCACTCGAAATGTCCATTTTTGTCACACAGTTGGGCTGATATACTTTCAGCGATGTTTTCCACCCTCCGAGCCACGGTGTTTGCTGACAAACTGACAGTTTTAAATAAACTTATCTTTTCGAGGCACATTTCTCTGGCTACTGCAATTACGCATTCTTTGTTCATTTCTCCTTCGGTGAACGATTCTTCACGTTTCGCAATTTCAAGAGCCACACGAAAGCTGGCACGAGTTGCAGCCTCTTGTTCAGTATTGAGTTTCGTAAACAAAGATTGCTGCGATTTCAATACTTTCTGTATATTTCGAGTGATTTTGAAAATGTTTAGTTTCATAATTTCGTTCGATGTTATATTCCTTGAGACAGGTTATGGTTTCATCGCAAATCAAACATAATGCCTTCTTACTGGACTCACTCACAAAATATTGAAAGTTCTCCGAATGTTTTGCATTTACTGTCTACTTTTCTCTCCTTTTGCATACTAGTAAATCAAACAAAAAAACAACAAGTCCAGTTAATGTTAGGAAGATGTCTTTTAAACACGTACAAACACGTTTTAAGGAGTTACGCACTACTTTATATCACAACAGACAGTTTAGCTTTCTTAGCCTTCCTTAGGCGGACTGACTCGCGGTCGCGCCGCTAGCCTGTTAGAAGTGAGTGGAACTAACCAGAACTTTCTCGAAACAACAAGAATATTCGCGTATGTTTGATTGTTACAGCACTTTCCAAAGTACTACTAGGGCTATCTGTTAGCGATATTCTTTCATAATATCAACTGGCTAGGATCTTGTTAGATCAGTCAGGCAAACTGATTTTTCAAAATGGGTTTATTGACCACAACAATTTTTCCCGATAATACAAAAGTAGTAATTTCCAAAATAAATCACAATTCAGAACATATAAAAAATGCTTTACATACTGTCAACCACTCCTCTTCTTCTTCTGAAATCTCTAAAAATGAACACAGATGGTGGTGAAAGTAGAATTGTGGGTGTAAATATAATTCTAACAGTTCTTTTTACAGTAAATTAACGCGTTCGAACGTTGAGATGAGATTGTGTAAGAATGTAAGGATTTCTAGACCGCTTACAAACTTCGTCAGGAAGGACCCGAATTTTGCTATATAAGAATACACGAAGGGGATACAAATTAGAACCGAGTTCGAGACTGGCATCTCGATTAAACATAAAGCTATTCCATTGCGATATTCTAACCTTTGAATCGATATTCGTATTATACCATTCCGGTGCTCGAATTCGAGCTACATAGCTGTTCTCAATAAGACAATAAGGTTTCCGGTATTGTCACATTATCCAGCGTGCCTGGTTCACTATGAGATTACTATGATTCAGATATATTTTCAATGTTTAGTTTCAAAAAGTGTACATCAGGAGAGTTTTTGAAGAACAGTTAAAACATAATGTAGACTAGGTAGGTCCGGTTGGGCCCGTTACCCTATTCAAATCGGTGGCAAAGAAAGTCTGTAAGCTCGCTCTATTGAATACAGTGAAAACAGCATTATCAATAGCACCAATAAATGAGAATTAATCGATTGAATAGAATCAGCCATTACGTGATGAAAATTCATTATCAACTTTAAATAAAATTACTATTACAAGTTCGATTTTCACTTTACTTTGTAATACGTTTGAAGAAGCTACGGTGGTAGCGAAATTATAGTCACATTCTTAATAAACTTGTGAAAATCAAACTTGTAGTAGTTGTTTTATTTAAAGTTGAGAATTAATCACCCTTATCATCTATGAATATTATTGATAAGAAATAATCACCATAAAAATACTATAAGCTGCACAGAATATGTAATCCTTACATCTTTATGTATGGAGCAAAATTATTTCACTTTTAACAAAAATTACTATAAACAAACAAGCGAATGTGCAATGGATAATCCACTCTCTCCTTTTTTCGCCAATATTTTTCCAAGCGAACTTGAAACCTCCTCAAAATCAAAATTGCATCAGTTTTCAAAAGTTTGGTTTGATGACATTTTCGCGCTTAAATGTAAAGATTTGATGATTTACATGGCTTTCCAAAAACGTTTGATATCCAATTTGGTTCACTGAGATTCACTGTTGAAATTGAAACAGATAATCAACTTCCTTTCCTTGATACTAACATCATAAAATATGGTAATCACTGATTTGGACATATACAGAAAACTCACTCAAACAAATAGGTATACCCCGGCGGATTCAGCTACATCATTCAGATATAGAATAGCTTTGTTCAATAGTCTAGTCTCTAGTTCATAGATTATTGAACGTCCGTTTGAGCCAGCAAAATTATAATAACGAAGTTGAGAAACTTTAGCAAATTGCGTTGGACATTGGTTACCACAAATCTTTGATCAATAATTTAATTTCTAAGCAACAAAGGAAATTGGAACGTAGCCATCCTTCAAATACTTCAATAAAATTCAAAAGTTACCCTAATACAACTAGTTTATAGATGTAAGAACAAACTAAAACACCGTTTAAGCAGCACCTTTGATGAAGTTTCTGATTTCGACAAATCCGGGACTTACAAAATCAATTGTGAGTCGTGTTCAAAATGCTACGTGGGTCAAACTAGAAGGACTGTGTTTTAAAAGTGATCAACCTTCTTTAGAAAATAGTGTGACCTGTATTTAACATACGTCTCCTACCATTGACTTATCACCACATACCATTCTAAAAATGACTCACAATCTATTGTATAAATTACAGATTTGTCGAAGTCTGAGTACAATTTTTTTTGGAATTACTGCAAAATTGAAAGATTTTAAACTTGATACTGATGATAGGAACTACACTTGCAAAAACGTAGCTCATGGAGCAGTTTTGATATTGTTTCAAGAGATGAATAAAAGCTAGGTTTGAAGGAATTAGTCAACAATGAAACTTGATAAAATCCATTTATTCGAATGGGTTTTCCTTCACTCCACCTATAACACACTATATTGTCTTTTCAGTGAATCTATTCTATATTTGGAAGTAAGCTTTGAAATATTCATCTGATGAATCTTGTGAGGAAAAATTAAGTGATACTGATTGATCAAATTCAATTTTCATATTTCCCGGAATTAAATAAAAGACCATTTTAAATATTAAAATATATTGATATAAATCATCGTCATATCTATTCATGACTTCGTTTCGTCATAAACTCTCTTTATCAAATCACAATGACTCGAATCTCCATAATTGGAAGTGACAATATTACATAATTCATCCTTTCGACATGCGTCGTCGCAGTTTCCATAACTACCAGGCCCCATACGAGATTTGTATCTGAAAGAAATAAGACACGATTACTCAACCACGTTGGTTAATGATGCTAAATTATATACTTTACACATTCAGACAAAGCTCGCGGTTACCCTTCAATAATAATAAAATAATGAATCCTGTCTGTTCGCTTCGTTGAGATCATAGCAGTAGAGTATATGTCGTCCTTTCAACAATAGATATTTCACGGAAACTTCGACTTGTCTAAGAACCTTAAGAGTCATGACGATTCTCGGTATCTTGTGCCTAAACGGTACAGGATATCTCATTTAGATTTTGGTGACATATATAAGTCACTAAGAAGTATTCTATAAAGTTATGAAGAAGAGAGAAGATTATTCCCATCTGGTGCTATTGAAGGAAATACGACTCAGCGATGTTAAAGATTTGAAGGAGTACTTCGAATTGAATAAAAATACAGATGGTTAAACCTATTTTGAATAAGAGAACACAATAGTGAGAGAAGGTATACTTGTTAAGGACACATTAGCCTTAATTGGGCATTGCCTTTCTTTTCACTAGAAAGAGTATGAGGAGGTCGAGAACTCAATGTCTTGCTGCTTTTATCAAATACATTCGATTGGTCGGATTCTTCATTTCTGGGAATAGTTCGTACTGCTCGATAAAGTGGAGAAGGGCGTTTTATTTCTCACCAGGATATATGAGCCTACAGTATCGAAGTAGTCTATAATGAGTCCTAGTCAATAAATCAATCAATCAATCAAAACGGAGACGAACAAGTCTGGAGCACTTTGTGTGCCCCTTGATCCAAAATCAGTCCAGCAGGGCTGAGGCAGTGTCGAAGGCTAATATTTTGCATGGGCTGATGTCTCTTATGACTTCAAACGGCATATGTGTGCTGCCTAGGTGTTGTAGTCTAAGAGAAGCCAGTGCTGGACATTCTGTTAGGATGTGCGAGGTAGTTTCATCCGCCTTTCCACATCTACTACAAGCTGGGTCTTCAACAATGCCCATTGTGTGTAAATGTTTATTCAGATGACAGTATCATGTGAGGAGTTCTGTCACCAGTTTTAGACCTTTCCCGCTCATATGGAGTAGAATTTCAGAGAGTTCAGGAGAGAACTCCCTAATGAGGAGCTTCGCCTGCCTCATGTCGGGGCACCACGCCAGACCGAGAGCTGTCTATCCAGTGGCTCCTTCAGAGCATCGAGCCCGGTGGTCGATGAAATTCCGATTCGGGACCAGGGGGACTCAAGGTTTCCCCTCAAGCCGGAGTGGGCCAGTACCCACACTAGCTGGAGTTTGTTCCTTCTGGTTAATTCAGCCAGAATTCCCCTGCACTCCAAGACAAGCCTAGAAGTCACTCTGTGGGCGCGAAGTGCACCCAAGGCCGCTCGGCTGTCAGTGCAGATGTAAATTCTTCTACGTCGGTAGTTTAATCTCAGGTTTTCCAGAGCACAGATCCGTATTTTACAGACTCCAGCCTGGAAAACGGTTGTGTGGGCACCTAGGGAAACTGAAATCTCTATTATGGGTGTACACGAGTAGACTCCGGTTTCGCTAGACTCGCCAATCTTAGACCCGTATGTGAACCACACGAGTCCAACAACAACAACTGCCCAAATTCCTTGTTTTCCCAGCCCGTCCTCTGTGTTATGAGAACGTCTGGGTGGGTCATAGTCACGTTCAGAACAGCGCGGATGGGTCTGAACTGCTCGCACCTATACTGTCAATGACATTGAAAATATCTCCTCCATTCCCTAGTACTAATGTATGATAGTTATACTATGAGAACCTAATACGAAGAAAAATTACATATTACATCTCAATGGTTCCAAAAATTCTGAAACGTTCTACTAACACTGAGGCTAACGATTCCATACATATTGATGGCGCTTCTTTATCTAGGCTCGTTAAAGGTGCCAGATGATTTATTCTTACTTACCTTGTTATAAATAAACCTGATAAATTCGTTCATCATTTAAATATAGGTAACTCACTTGTAATATTTTGTGAATAGTGTGGAGTTTTGGGCAATTCTTACGACCAATTCGTTAACATCGCTGGGTTCCAAACTATCAAGGCCATATTCGTCTCTAAACGAATATAACTGATACCAATTCAAAGGTTTATCTGGTTGTAAGTTGGCCTCCGTCAGATTAAAAGTGAATTCTTCAATATCGAGCAGTTTCTGAAACATGAAATGTAATCAATCATGGTTCAATTACCTCAAAGTGATACAATGAGTAATATGTTCTTCCATCTAGAAAGTCTACAGGAAATATGAAAGCAAGCACACGAACGATAACTTCAATGTAACTTTATATTTTGATTACTTTAATTCTCAACTAGATAGCATCGTTAACGTGAAACTAGAAAGAATGATGGATATGTCTCAAAGACATAATGCATACCGTCATTGGACCATTCATACTGTTTCGGTAGAGTTATTGTTCAAATATTTGATTTTGGGGCAATCTTCAAAGATGTGATTGGAATGACAAGCAAGTTACGAGGGTCAATAATATAGATTTCCAATAAGAAAAGACTCTCGAGAACAGAAACTCATCTAGCCTACATTTGACACCTGAGATACCTTTGTAGTTCTTTGGTTGAGATTACGTTTTAGTTCTAGAAAGTTACATTTATTAAATTTTCAGTTAACGCACCAACTTAAAGTTGACGGAAATATTGCCGTTTGAGTTGGAAGCCCATCTGAGAAGGAGAATTGCCATGAAAAAAAGGAAGAAGTGTCGAAGGAGGATAGACCTCATATTGATTATGGAATCACTTCCTACGCGATAGGAGATGAACGCAACTAAATGCAATGATCAAACTGAAGGACTGTTTCACAACCCATGTAGAGGACGTTTACACTGATTCATATTATGTTTATTGATTAATTGTGGAATAAATTGCTTTTGAGATACTCACGTATGTGGCCCCATCAACCTGGTACACTTTGTAACTAGGATTGCTGTCTGTATAAGTGGTAATGGCGGCACCATTGTGAGCTACACTCACCGCTTGAGTTGGATCTGAATCGTTATAGAATATTTTGAATTCGTCTTTGTGAGAGTGACCATAAAACTGACCAGTTATTGTATTGGCATATCTGAAAATGAGTTTGGGTTTTAATTTGCGGATGAATTCAGGATCATAGGAGCCAAATAGACTCTTCTCGAATTCTGAATCTTGGATTTACCTGGATATTATTGAGGTAAGGGCTGTGCTATAAGCAGATAAGCATTCCGAACTACCTGGTCCAACATGATAGATCAAGTGCACGCTTTCGTCGTTCAATTCTGCTTCACCTAACACTTTCACCAACCATTCGAGTTGACCATACGGATCATTATCTTGATAAATCAACCACCTAAAAATTTAATTCTCATTGCATTTTTCAAACTAATCTTCCGTTTTTGTTGAAAACATGAATTACAGCAGTGGATAGTATGGTATAACAATGAAAATCAATTTGTGATGTCATAGCTTGTATACACCAATTTTCAGGAATTTTGAGTGAGCTAGACGTTCCAGGTTTTGATTCGGGATGAAGATAGGAGTCTTGTGAAATTTGAACTTTATCTTAGCGATGGTTTTGGTTTTTATTAGTATCAAGACTGTCTTCATTTAAGTGCAGCGAACTATAATGTCTCCTTCGGCAAGAGCGACAAGGATACTGGGATCTACAATCATGATTTGAGTTTCCAGGTTTCAAACAGTCAGAGCATAGTCTGAACCGCTTGACTTCTGCGAATCTTCTATCTGTGGGCATATTCGAGAATCATTCAATTGAGTAGATAAGGTGAGCTTGATCACATAATGGACATAGAGAATTGCTTGTAGATAAATGAGAGTAAGAACGACTATCATTAGTCTTTATTCGATTGGTTATGTTGATGAGAAGTATTAGTTTTATTGTCTAGTGACTCCAAGAGGTGGCTGAGTTGGGTTAAAATTTTTATATTATCATCGATTGTTGGGGTGTCGTTAGATTTGTTGAAAATTTCCCACTCCTAGCGGGTTGAGGAATCTAGTTTAGAATTGAGGAGGAAGATTAGTATATGATATTCCATCCATCAACATTCTCACCTAGGTTCCTGAAATGTTTCTGGAAACCATACAAGAAATTTCTCAAGACTATATGTCATTCTCTCGAGATGGATAATGAAACAAAGATAGCTTTCATATGGACATGAATAACAGTTTTGTTCATGAGATAAGAAATTGTGGTATAATTACTATATTTCATTGTCACAACCAGACTGTAAGATGTCGCATTAAGCTGACAGGAACAAGTGCAGCAGTTTGTTACTATGTCGCTAAAGACGGTTTCATTTATAATGAGTTAGAGTTTCGTAGAACTCCTCAATTCGCAAGGAAAGTACAATAACTAGCCTGCGGACGAAATGGGATGCAAGGAGTTTGAAATACTACAATGGCTTAGCTCTGGGGTATTTCCCTCAGAAGCTAGATTCGATTCGTTTCATAGCAAAATATGTAAATACATAAATTTTTATGTAAAATCCGTAAAACTAGAAATATCACTACTAGTACAATTAAACCAGAGAAATGCTGAGAGACATATACGTTTTCAGAACGAATAAATCAAAACGGTTGTAGGAGAACTTGGTAGTCAGAAGTAATATGTTGAATGAAATTGAAAAACTGGATATTTCCTGAACTCGAAGAGGATAAAAAACTAGAATCATTATCTGACCGGCTGCTCAAGTTTTGTGTTTTTACCAGTCGTGCTTGAAACTTTGAGATACAACAATATATTAACTACAATTACTGAGGCTTCTCATGATCATAACATCATCAGAAGAACTTCCAGGCAAACATTAGATAGATGATGGGAAAATTAAAATGCTCCAATAGGTTTCATTCTGCAGTACCCCTAGTTTCAAAATTAAATGTCCAAGCTTGTAATAGAAATCCACATAGAGGAAATTCATGAGAATATAATTATAGTCCATTGTGGTGTGGATTAAGAGACTAACAAAATATCATGAATCAAACTTAGGGGCTGTTCCATTTTTTTGGTTTATTAATTCGTGTATAAAAATGACAGTCCTATAATAACTAAGCTATTGCAGCAGAATCTTCTCCATTGGAAGATGAGAAGAATTTAGAAGAATAGGATATTCTGAGAATGTGAAAACACATTGTAAAGAGTTGGCAAAACATACGATTAGGATTCACGGAGTAATAACATTGTGACTGTAGCTACAACCTCTTGGGAGTGGCTGTGTTTCTCGTCGGAGAGTTTAGTCTAGCAAGTAAAGTCTTTTCGGTGGCTATCGGGACTGGTAGTTCCATCACAATATGGTTGGAAGCTAACAGTCTCTTGATCGGTGGATATGCGCTACACCACATGGCATATACCCCTAAAGCCACATACACCAGTTATCTGAGCAACGGATTCAGTGCGTTGGCACCTTCTATACCGTTTCTCTAAGCCTTTGGCTTCTGCCGGGCAATACAGTGAAGGAGCAGAGGACAAGACCTGGTGTTCTTTGAGTACCCCATTAGTCTAATGGCATAGCCAAAACATCTCGCGACGTACTAGGGCTTGTCTTCTGTCAAGGTTCCATTCATATCTCAATTACTATTCAATGAATGCTGGACAAAAAGTTAACCCTACTTGGGATAGCTTAGAAAATTTTCTGCCAAAATCGTGTAGTGTTCCAGGTGCAATGGAAGCAATCAATTTTCTTGCAGCAAGTGAGTCTGGGCTATTGGCAATTTTGGAAAGTTATGTAATAACTGTTCCAGTAATGATAATGCGTTCAACATACAAACACAAAAGCATCACATAAATTCTACTCAAATATTACCATTAAACCACCAAAGAAAACAAATAAATGTAATCCTAAGATAAGTGTTCATCAAATATTTTCCTGACTAAGACTGATTTAATATGTTGTGATCTAGCGAAACCTAGCAAAACATAGATTATAAGGAAAATTTATAGAGAAACTGATTAGATTATATCTCTCTAATAGATACATCGTCATTTTAAAGATAGGAAATTTTGATATCCTTATACAAATTTGCTTGGATAAAGATCTCTGAATTCATATGTTATCAATTCAAAGCATTAATTATTGGGTATTTGCCGTGTTGATTCTTGAGTTTACACAACTGAAATTATATGCGCGATAAAATGATTGTTGATGTTCTGTTCACATGCTCAAATGTACAAGGGCTAATTGAGTAAATTCAAAACTCAATTAAATTATGCATTTATTCGAATCGAAAGACTCATTTTATACTTTTTTAAAATGCATGAACTAGAAACATGATAAATTGTTAAAATTTGGATATTCTTTGAATTTGAGAGCACTCTATCTTACAAACAAAATATTTAAGTAGCTTTTAAGGCATTCAATGAATAGCCTCCAGTGGCGGCTCGTGAACTTTTTGAGAGAGGAGGCTGGACATAAAACGTTTTTGTAAAAATATACTATATTCAGTCAATTAATTTAACCTTTGCGCAGCGACCGTACCAGCTACTTCAGTGACAAAATTAATTGTTACCCTGCAAGAACCAACGTGGAGGTATAGAGTTTCTCTTGCCCACAAATTTTTTTTCGTTCGTTTTTTGTTTTTTATTTTTTTTGGATTTTTAATTTTTTTTCTTTTTTTTTGGAATTTTTCATATTTTGTTTTTTCTTATTAATTTTATCAACTTTTTTATATATTAACGAAATTCTACGGTCTTTAATTTGCGAAAAATGATCAATAATATTATCATAAAATGTATCATATGTTTTAAGTGTTTTACTAAATCTTTTTCAATAGATATTAAACTAACATTGTATAAACGATTTTGGCCCATTGTATTTCGCATGTACGTTTTAATTCGTTTGAGAGTAGAAAATGTTCTCTCTACCGATGCCGACGTGACAGGAATGGTGACTGTCAAACAAAGTAGTTTATAAAACTGAGGTAAGACTTGTTGCAAATCATTATCTATCATATATTTTATCATATCGGCGTGACTGTCGTACTGGCCTAAAATATCTTTATCCCAGTATACAACGCATAATTCATTGTGCAGCGCTATTTTATCAGAAAAATTATATTTTAGAACTAAGTTATCTGGAAGTGTATTGAGAAACTCTTTTGAAAAAGATTCAAAAAATCTTCTATTCGTCAAATCGAAAAACTTCAATTCATGTAAATCGGAAAATCGAATCTCAATATTTGACCTTTAATAGTATCTAAAATTTCATAAAAAAGTTGTTTATAATGTAGTTTCTTGTCTACCAAATTATATGTTTTCCTCCTTTTCACGGGAGAAGCCTCATCAGTTGAATAATTTTATCAATGAGATGTTTCAAACGATCTCTTGAATGAATTATATTAGTGAATTTATGTTGTAAAATTTGAAAAATAAGATCAGTTTGTTCAAATATTAATTTGAAAGTATCAAGAAAAAACAAAAATTCTTCATTTTCTAAATAAGATTTTAAACCAACAGCAGCATTTAATGAAACCTGATCTGTTGAAAAGTCATCACTGTTTAATATAAAATCAAATGTTTCAATTAATTTGTCTTTATTTTTATGGATGGTAAACTAAACATTGCACATGATGTAAAATTCCATCGAGTTCGAGCATTACAGGGAATTCTGTTTCCTACTATGTTATTTAAAACTTACGTTCGTTTGTTTGAAGACCGTTTAAATGTCCAGCCATTACAGATGCCGTCGTAAGTCTGATTTATTCGCAAAGTCGAATCGTTGAAATGTTTCCATTAAAAAATTGAATAAATTGACCGCTGTTCTTCTAGAACTAACATCGTAGAACCCTTATAATCTTTCCACTAGTTGTCCATTTTTACAATTAATAATTTACCGAACAGACGAATTGTGATCTAACCTTATTTCGCGTGGTGTCACTCAACCATTATACCCGCATAAAACAAAACAAGCACTGACGCAATACGCATGTGTCGTATTCCGTACCACACCGACTGTACTGAACTGAAGGCGGGCGGCAGGCTAGCCTCCAGACGCTGTTGCCATTTCCGCTGTTTCACGCTATTTGGCGATTGACTAGTCGGAAAAACGGCAACTGTGTTGAACAACACATGCTCAGCGTTTGAGATATATAGAGTCTAGCCCCAGGGCACTGTTGCCAGATTAAAAATAACTACTGAGAACGGGGAATTAATTGCAAAATTTAAAAAATTATTAGAGAAACAGGAAATAAAAATGAAGAATGTTCAACAAGATAAATTTGTGAGGAGGCTGAGCCTCCTTAGCCTCCTTCGAGGAGCCGCCACTGATAGCCTCTTCTTCAATTTGGTTCAAGTATAGAGCATTACAAATCCACAGCTCAGTTTATAAATATTATATTAACTTGGTAAGAAAAATTTATTTAAAAACTCCTCTCATAAGGCAACGATCAAGAGATATTTTCCAGGAACCTGTCGTCAAAGGTAACTTTCAGGATGGCATCGACACATACAGCATACTTACAAACTGTTCGAAAAATATTAGGAACAACTTCATATTGTTTGAATGAGCTTAATGTTGTTAGGAAAATTTCAAACATAACCACTAGAAGACAGGTTTTTTACATTATTAAAAGAAAATGGGAATATCCGTGTTATTTTTCCCACTCAACAATATATTCTTCGAAATACGATATCAAAGTATTAATTGGTTAGCGATGCTGAAGAAAATATTCCAACTAGAAGGAATTGTTTGGCGACGTTAGAGTCGGATATAACAGAAAACAATATCCTGAAACTAAAATGTTAACATTTACCAGTTGAATGTGTAACAAACATTTGTATTCAACGCTATCACACGGAAACCTGCTCTCGGAACAACAGTATAATAACCTCCAGCCAATATAGTTTTTGTGGCATCTTCTGGTAACCAAGAGAGTTGATCGGCCATCAATTTCAACAACCACTGAGTTGATACCATCGGATCAGTTACGTCAGTTGGAGCCCAACTAAAAGGAAGTATCACAGTTCATAATTGAATCAGCCATAAAACCTTACAATTTTTAAAAACTTACACATTCAGGGGAGTTGGTTCGTGATTCCCAAAAATGGGATATACTGGAACATCATACTGCTTATTGAACAGATCGAAAATAGTTGTGATACTTTTAGTGTTGTTTTCTACGCTAGTTGACCAAACTCTGTGGCTTATAATATCTCCAGTGAAATAAACGTAATCCGCTTTCTGTAATGAGAAATGGAAACAGGTAAATCATTCGAATGTAATTTTTCGAAAGAAAATTGTTTAAATTCAAATCTCCGAAACGAAAATTGTTCGAAAGGATGTTTATAAAATAGTTGTGATACTTTTGGTATCGTTTTTCTACGCTCTGTGGCTTATAATATCTCCAGTAAAATAAACGTTATCCGCATTCTGTAATGAGAAATGGTAACAGGTAAATTATTCGAAAGAAAATTGTTCGAATTCAATTCTCCGAAGCGAAAATTGTTCGAAAGGATATTTATAAAATAGTTGTGATACTTTTGGTATCGTTTTTCTACGCTTTGTGGCTTATAATATCTCCAGTAGGATAAACGTAATCCGCATTCCGTAATGAGAAATGGTAACAGGTAAATTATTCGAAAGAAAATTGTTCGAATTCAATTCTCCGAAGCGAAAATTGTTCGAAGGGATATTTATAAAATAGTTGTGATACTTTTGGTGTCGTTTTCTACGCTAGTGAACCAAACTCTGTGGCTTATAATATCTCCAGTCAAATAAACGTTATCCGCTTTCTTGTAATGAGAAATGGTAGCAGGTAAATTATTCGAATGTAATTTTTCGAAAAAAAATGGTTCGGATTCAATTCTCCGAAACGGAAATTGTTCGCAAGGATATTTATAAAATAGTTTTTATACTTTTGGTGCCGTTTTCTGCGCTAGTGGACCAAACTCTGTAGCTTATAAATGAACTCAAACGAAATTTTAAATGATTCATTCAAAATACCTCAGAAATTGCAATTTCATGAACAAGTACAGGCTTTTCTTTTGATGCACGAAAATATTTTATAAAGTGTTTAATCACCATCTGATCTCACTGGATCAATTTCTACGATCACAATTTACGCGTTGGAAGATAAAAAAGGTGGTTAGGGCTTACGGCAAAAAAGACCGTCACAAGAGTTCCTCTTTCAACTGACTCTACTTGAGCCACTTGACGACTATGTTCACTACTTTGTCATCGTTGAACATGCTTAGTTGGAGATTTTATTCCAAAAATAAATCGTCTTCAGTGGATTTACTCTTGTTCCGAATTTCTGATACCTTTTTGTCGTTTGCTAGCTTCCTTCATTGCTGGCTTTGGTTGAGGTATAAGGCATTTAGCTACATTTTAGTATACAGTGTAATTATTCGAAATGTAGTGATGATAGTAACTAGTAAACTCATAATTCATCTCAATTTATACATTAATCATATTATAGAAATTGAAAATAATCATTTTACTGGAGTCAATCATAATATGAGTCTTTATAAATATGTATTTGACCCATAAGGGTTGCTTCGTATTATTGTACCTTGGGATAAGAAAATCATATTGTACAAACTGAAATCATTGAAGTGGCCTTCAATAGTTCTAAATTCACTTTTTATCATAACTTTGTGAAGAAAATGCCGATTAATATAAAATATGTTGCATAATAATAATGAAATCTTACATGTGTGGTAGTTTGCTTCAATACTTCCTTGATTGTGTTAAGAGGAGGGCCTGATTTCCTGTAATCCAACCAAAATCCACAAGCATCTCCTGGAGATGCAGGTGCTGATTGATCGGGTTGGCAGCAAATTGGTTCACCACAAACAGCATTCCCGTTTGGTGTATAGTTAGGATCATAGTGGATATCTGATATATGGAGGACCTGAATATTTTCTGCATCTCGAACCGTAGGCTATAGTGGATAATTATCATGAATACTTGATGTACTTGAAATAATATGTAGATAACAGTCAAAGTAGATTACACACTATGAACCCACTTGGTGAACTCCTGTTCAACAAAAGCAGGGTGCACAATTTTTTTTTGGAAGGTCTCAAAGACAAAGAAGCTATCGAGAAGCCTCATATCAATGAAAAATTACATTATTATTTTTGTAAGATTCGGGCCCAATCGTTAATTATTATGAGAATACTGTAATGTGTAACAACTGAATTTCCATTCTGGTAGAAATGAAGTTGTGAAAATATTGGTCCTTCGAGCCGGATCATGTCGTAACTCCTGTTTAACGCATATATTTGAGCTTGTGATTGCTCTACGACTTCGACAAAAGTTAAATAGTCAAACGATTTTGTTTGATCCTATAACCAAATGGACAAGAGAATGTGGAGTTCATGAATTATCAAGACGTCAGAAAAAAATAATGTACAACTAAATTTCTAATATACAACATTGAAACTGTATATCATAGTTAATATACATTTCATCAAATTATTGTTTTTGTGTTATTCGGATGAAAACATCAATTGTTAAATTATAGTAAAGAATAAAAGTAAAACTGTGCAGAGTCTTACTGCCTATACAAATAATTGAGTTCCTATTTCTTTGGTAGAAATAAAGTTGTAAAATACAACTTCAATATAAATCATCTCATGAACAAGAACTTTCAACTTTCAAGTTTTTTATTCAAGTGAAATGATCTTAATCACATCAGTGACCAATATTTAATACACTTGTTATTTCATTTGAATATATGCATCCAGTGTAGGAAGTGAGTATGCATAACAATCAACTATTATCCACAAATAAATTTGAGATAATACTAACTTTACAACAAACATAAGACAACTTACCTTAGGTCTCGGTAGGGATTGTCCAGGAGGTATCGTTATTGTCCAATTATAGTTGTTTCCACTGTTACAAGGACTGTCTTGAAACAAGAGACCACATATCCTCTCTGAAGTTAGATCATCTTTATTGTCAATAATATACTTGACCAGGCCCTTAAAATGTTCATTGAATTATCGGTGAACTTTGATATGGAACTGTGTATGGAAATATTTTAACAAAGAAATTATATTTACCAAGTTTAATGCTATAGTACCAGCACATACTCTAGGTGTTTCAACATTTAATATACCACAAAGCTCTTCGATCTTTTCTCCTATTACATTGATATCTGCTCCTAAGCGTACCAATGTTAATACCGAGCCCACTACTTCTTTACATAATGTACAAACGAAATCTGTAGGTAGGTCAGTTTTTTCCTCATGAGAAAAGAACTCTGTGAATGGTATGTTTCGCGCAGCTAATCTCAAATATGGAGGTTCAACTCCTGTGGTTAAAAATTGCTTAACTCCATGTTCAACAATATCATACGTTCCTGAAAATCATGGCATATTAATAATTACATAATCATGGATTGCTTTAGGCTTTTATTCAGATAGACTTAGAGATTCGAGATCAAATAGCATTACCCTCGAACTAACAACAACAGGTGAATTTTTCATATTGCCCAGATTGAAATCAGTGTTAAAAGTGGACGTTTTGAGAAAATTGAGAAAACGTTAGCAAATCCGGTGCATGAAACACATCGCATTTTCATTTGACGATGTATATAACGAATGGAATATCGCATGATCTTTCAGCCCAATGTTTCTGAAATATAGTATCGGGAAATTATAATACCCGCTGAACCCGAATATGAAGTTGGAAAATGGAAAATCAAGCCCGTTTGCTGGAAAATCCGTATAATGTCAACAAACAACATTTTTTCTCGGACTTGTGGTATCGAAATGATAAGATGCCGTGATGTGTCTCGGTACAAATTTCACTAAGGGGAGGAAAATTCTGGGAAATTGTTGGAAAATTGCGTAATTTTTCCTCCGTATTCCTATCTCGAACCTCGTCCAACATGTCTAATCATATGTTTTCGTGGTCGCTGAGTACAAATGTCACTGAAAGAAGTAAAATTCTGGATAATTGGTGGAAAGTTGTTTTTGTCATCTTAATAAATATCTACACCTTATAGGCGTCGTAGATGGCCCTATATGTAGGAAACGTTGAGAGGTGGAGAAGAAACTGTCTTTCTGATCCTAATGGAAGGCCCAGATAACTTTTGCACCCTTCCGTTTCCGTTACTCTAGTGAATCAGAACTGTTGTCGGAAGGAGTTATGGGAGTTAGCGCCTGCAACATTCTGGGGCTCTATAGACCAGAAACCTGAATAAAATAGGCCACTAATCATGGGGCGCACAATGGACACAATCGGCCTACCTACGTGCTACAAGGGTACACTCTTCTGCACTGCTTTGATGATGATGATTATGATGAGGGTGTGGCTAGAGATACCAGAGCCTTAGCGTTTAAAACTCCAAGCTGCCTCTGATTATTAGGTTAACAAAAACAAATATGTGTTTTTTCTCCTGCCTCCTCACACTCCCTATGACCTAGCATGAGCTTATTTCTCCATATTCCCCAAATTAAGTTCAGTATGAAGAAGAAGTGCTGACTGCACTGAGGGATTTCAATTTCACCTGCTTCGAAAAATGCAATGACGCTCTTCAAAAAATGTACCCGCTTCGAAAAAGACACTTACGTTTTTGAAACAAACTTTAATTTCTTCAATTGAGTGAATGTGAATTCTTGAATGTTACTCTATTTTTTAAATACATTGTTATTTCATTACCATTCCAGTCCCAGAAAAAATATAGTTGGTTGCTAAGATTTGGTCGAATTTGCCGACAAATGGGTGAATTTTGATTTTTCGCAGTTTCCCGGAAAAGTATAGCTGCTTTTGATTTTTGGACCATAAAATAATACTCAGCGACCATGAGAACATATAATTTGACTCGTTGGACGAGCACCACATAGGAATTTGAAGAAAATACGATGCAATTTTCCACCAATTTTCCAGAATTTTAATTTTTAATGGTGAACTTTGTACCTACAACCATCGCGATACCTTATCATTTCAATATGATTCGAGTTACACAAAAAATATCGTTTGTTGCTAAGTCAAATCTTTCCATTTTTCGACTCCCGATTCGGGTTTAGCGGACCTAAACCCTCCCTCCGCCTTCCCCCTTGATACCAAATTTCAGAATCATTGGGTTGAAAGATCATGAGATATTCCATTTGTTATATACATTGTCAAATGAAAATGGTTTTTCCTTGTTTATTAATGGGAACACTCATGAGCGCGCTTATCCACCAGTCCACAAATGATCTAGAAAACTAACCCAATACAATGCAAAGTGAATTTTTCAATTCGGTTTTGTATCTCAAATTTTAGAAGTGACCTCGTTTTTCTTACATTTTTAACTGGATGTTCTAGATTGTGATCATTAAATCAACTCAACTGAAGACGAATGTTTTAGTGAGCTCCTTCCTCATTGTCAACAAAAGTTGATACGATTTTATGAAATGTGTTTCTCTCGTCACGAAGGGGTTGATTAAGCAAAACTTTACTTCGGAGCTTTCATAAATCTGCCGCATGTACTGAGGAATATTGAAAGAACAAGTTATTCTCACAATATTCCGATAAAGCCAAGGCACTAAGTAAATCTACGTTATAAATATTTAATTCGTTACATCGGATACTTACCTCTATTCAGAGCACTAATACCACTTCCGTCAAACAAAGCGTAACAAACAAATAATGCTAATAATCTCAGCAACATTGTAATTGTTTCTCACACAATATAAAGCGATTATCTTATTTTATGCCTTTGCAAGATCTTATCGGTAAAGATTCACATCCTTATCTGCATAATTAAGATCGGTGCAAAATGATTCTATTGTTATCTAGAAATCACGCTTAATTGTTTTTCGATATCGAATTTTGACCTCGTTCACAATAATTGTGTGAAAGGGACATAGCTAGAATAGGAAGGATGTGGTTAATGTAACACATATCAGATGGAGTATCATATATCTAATCCAAATTTTATCTTGGATTGTGTTCCATAGTGTTTGGAAGCTAAAGAAGATATGTTGAAGTGTTCTGGATAGCTTACCTGTGTGATGAAAATTTTGAATCCAATTCTGTTACTTCTTATGGTTCAATTCTAGTATCTTCATGATCATATAATAAAACACTCTTCACTTCTTCTTTCATCACTTATAATATAGAAATATTAACATGACTACAGTTTCTTGTAATTTTTTCAATTTCAAAACAATACAAATATATCAATAAACCTATTAGGAGATCTTGTGTTTCTTATTTTATTGCAGAGGTATATTAGGCAGTACCAAGTAGGTGACTGATTATTGAATAGGTGAATCATTACAGCATTCTTTCTGATGTCTTGACTATATGAAATGTTTTTGCAACCCGCTTACTTTTACCTGCATTAGTATATATCCAAATGGCTACTAACAAGTTCCCTTAAGGACAAAGAGATAGACATGGCGACAATTGTCGTTATGAATGGTGCTTTCGAGAATGCATCAACAGAGTAATTATAGGAAGTTGAGAAAGAATAGGGGATTCTTCCCTCTATGTCCTAAGGCAGTGCCGAAGACTAGTCTGCATAGACTGATGTTTCTTATGACCTCAGGTGACATGGCATTTATGCGCTGCCTAGGTGTTGTAGCCTAAGATAAGTCAGTGTAGAACATTCTATTAGGATATGAGAGGTTTGGTTCACATCTCTGCATCTACTACAAAACTGGGTCATCAACAATGTCCATTAAGTGTTGATGTCCATTCAGATGACAGTGTCCTGTGTGAGAAGTCTGGTCACCAGTTTGATGCCCTTCTGCTCATAGAGAAGAGGATTTTCGAGTGTTTTGGCAAGAGCTCCGCAAATGTGAAGTTTCGCATACCAGGGACACTATGCCAAACCGAGATCCACTGTTAGTAGCTCTCTGAGGACATAGAGCCCCGGTGGTCGATGAGATTCCGATTGTTGGATCGGACTAGAGAACCCCATTTCGCCTATTGATCGGCCACTCCGTTTAATGTTACTCCAGGCTGGGAAGATACCCATACCAACTTGACTTCGTTCCTTCTGGTTAATTCAGCCAGGGTGTCCCTGCACTCTGAAACAAGCCTACAAATCACTATATGGCCGCAAATTGGGCCTAGGGCCACTCGACTGTCAGTGCAGAAGAACTGAAAGCTCCAATCTTGGTGTACAAGAGTAAATTCCTCCCCCGCTGGACTTGCCAGTCTTGGACCCGTTTGTGAATCACATGTGGTCCGGAATCAAAATCTCCAAAGCCTCAGTGGGGGCGGTTCTCATAGCCGTCGTTATCCACAAGCAGGCAAGTCGCTGAGTCATGTTCAGCGCTAGATGGGAAAGAACCGTCTCTGTCGCTGGTCACCACACAACGGCTGCGTAGGTTTTATTTGGCTGGATCATGGCCGTGTAGATCCAGTGCAGAAACTGTGTAGATCCCCATGTACTTGAGAAGAATCTTCTGCAAGATCGTAAGGATGCAACAGTTTTTTTCACCCGGTCTTTCAGGTGCATTTTCCAGCTCAGGTTAGCATCGGGGATAACTTCAAGGTACTTCACTGAGATTTTCGGATGCGAGGTCTCCCTTAACAGACAAATCTTTGGTAGGTGTCCTAGTTTCCGTTGTCTCGTGAAAAAAAACACTTTGGTCTTTTCAGGTTTCACCCTGAGTTCCTCGAGCCTATACCAGCGACCCACGATGGCAAGTGCAGTGCAGCATGTCTCACGAAAGTCACATTTGCCAAGTCGTCTGCGTAGGCTTGGACATAAAACCCAGTCTCATTCAGTTAACCTATCAAAGAAGCGGAGACAATACTCCCTGAGGGTACCCTTGAGTTGAGATGGGAACATGCGACACTAACATTATGCTGCACCGTTATCAGTCTTTGCGAGTTCATGGTCTTGATTCACATACCTAAGGTATGATCGATTCCGTGTCTCTCCGCAGCATGGCACATGTACTCGATGGAGGTGTTGCCGAACGACCCTTTGATGTCCAAGAATAATCCTAGAGAGCACTGATCAATAGATCATCAACTCTCCTCTCTTTTGTGAACACAATTTTCCGCTTCTGAACACTACCGCTGATCAAATGTATGATTGTAGGAACAGAAAATATATTGAAAATGATTTATACTGAAAGACTTTATATACTCTATGGTACACTGAAAAATTATTCAAATGTTCTATATAATGTATTAAACAACTGTATGTTTTATACTGACAGCTGCCGGTTGAATTTCAAAATTATTGACACTATAATTTAGCTTGATAACCTTACTTTCACGATACCACAGATCATTGAACTATACTGTATGAAGTCTAGTTATATACCACAGATTAAATACATAAAACAACTGTGACGTCACATCAAAGACGTCACTTGAATTTTGAAATAATGGTTCCAGGTTGAATATATGCGTGTCATATATATTTATAACAAGAAAAACACTGTTGCCATTATACGAAATACTATGATTTCATTTGAAAAACTGAAGATGTACAGCAAAAATACAGCTTGAAACTTAGCTGAATCGAGGAAATTTCGTTTTTTACCACTTACAAAATCTCTAATCTGTACGACCAATAGAAACGGCGGAATCATCTACACAGTGGGTTACGCAAATACGACACGCACACACAGAGATCATCTCAAAAATAGTATAGATCGATTCAGAAAGTGGATTCATTATTCACTGAAATTTTGTCTAGACTGCATTTATTTTCAATACGGCGAACAATATTTTGACAAATTCGGAGCAGCAATGGATCTCATTTCCGCTACTATCGCTAACCTTGTTACGGAATGCCTAGAAGAATCTGTAATAAATTCAATAGATTCTCAACCCACATTCTTCAAACGGTAGGTATGTAGATGATTTTAATGGATGATTGACTAGTTTAACGCATTTATATGAAGAGTTGCTGGTGATCTTTTAATAGGGACCATCATTCAAAAATGTATTTACCGAGTTGTGATAATCCTATTTGCCAATAATTACGATGGAATTTCTCTTATCTGTTTTCAAGTACAGTATTTTTTTCAATAATTTCAGTTATAATTGAAGTTATTGGATGTACTTTATATAATTCATTTGAATGTTCAAGAATTGAACGTTCAAGAATAACAGCTTTATCTTGGAAGTTGTATTTTGGATATCATTAATTAAATCCTCCTAGCATCACATTCAAGCATCACTTTCAGTAAGAAGATATAGAAGCAAATTCTCAACTAACAGAAGGGGAAAAAATTCTAATTGGATCATATCACTGTTGCGAAATTTTTGGAGTTATATCATGAAAATAATAAAACAAGAATTTGCTGTTTCTACCAAAAAAAATAGTAGGTTTTTATAGAATTCCGGAAAATGGTGCAATAACAACAACTGATGTGATTTTTCCTATTTAGAATTAGAATGAGAGGTGTCTTAGTATGTGTCATCAAGATCAAGATCAAGATGATACTTAAAACTTTTCGTAATAGCTGATAACTTCTATTCCTGTATTCTTATCTCAGCCACTATATGATTGAGTAAAAATGATAGCATTGTGTTCTTTGTGGGACATTACATGTGGTACCTACTTATGATGATTAAGACGGAGTGACCCTAGCGAACGTTGTTGGTTTCTACATACCGGTGGAAGGGTGACTCCGATTTACTGAAAATATAGATATGATGTGTTCAATTTACGCCATTTTCATGTTATTTAAGCTGTTCTCGATTTATTGAGTTTAGCGGTTCGTCGAAATAATCCACTTCGCTTTGTTTCGCGCACTGTGTGGTGCGCTAACTTCCTGACCGATTGTAGAGTGAAATAGTGCTGAAGAATCGAGCTCGCACAACTGAACAGATTGCTTGCCCGTCTAATGCGAAAGACGGAATGAGCGCAAGGAATGGAGTTGCTCTTCTTTCACTGAAATGACACGTTTGGACGGAGTGAGCGTAGCGAAATTACCAAATCGATACATATAACTCACCACTTGTCAACAATTTTGAGAATCAACTCCCATCCAAACCATTTTATTCCTCAATTTGTACCACATTCAAATTGATTTTTGATATTTGGGAACATAATTTTACATTTGGCTTAAGTTGATAATTCCTAGTTTTGAGAATGCCACTATGTGGTGAAACAATGTTGCAGCATTAAATCTAAATTGAATGTCTCAAGTTTTGGGTAAATTTGAGTTCAATTATCCAACTTCAGAATGTTAAAATATGGATTGCTATCAATCTTTTTTGCAGAGTGTTGTGTTCGATAGACATTCCATTCTTCTAGAAACCATAATGACAATATCGAATGTTAATACGATTTGCGATGTGAATGGCGAAATGAAAATCTCATTACAAGCATAGTAAATATCATTGATAGCTAAGCGTGAGCCACTTACCTTTTTCTGTCGCAGTTTGACGGCTAGTTTGAGTCTATTCAAATGCATTCTGTCGCCGTGTTCGAAAGCTGGGCCTGTAGGATCGTGATTCAGAAGGACTTCCAGTTCATACGAACTTCTAGTGTGATCGAGTAGAGCGGTCGCGAAGTCCTGGCACTGCTTTCTCAACTCTTGATATTCACTCTTGAACTCGTGTTCCATGAAACTCAATCTGAAATTTCAGTATTTCTGTTAGGCCACACTTATTTCTCTCGATAAGTCGGGTCATTCCTTGGAAGTAACGCCAGGCATATGATAAAATCATTTCAGTTCTGATTTTAAATAATGCAATTTTCATTAGTTCATCGGCAGGCTCAGCTTGGAGCATTAAAAAAGCTAATTGATTAGTTATGTAAAAGTTACGATGTTACTTCAATAACCGTCACATTATATTACACAGGTGCTCGAAAGCATCCCTATGAAGCTGATAATTTTTGGTATTGTTACTTATAAAATATTTTTTATGGCTGGATAATGATCGTTAAAGCAAAACGCATTGGAAAGCTCCGGATGAATTATCAAAGGTTAGAGGGGGCTCCTAATAAGACCTCTGGGAGCTCTATTAAACAAGCAGCAGAGAGACATATAGGGTGGATTATGAACACCCCTGAAGGTAGACACATATCCACGACTTTCCAAGGTTATACTCCAAAGGGGTCTGTATTAGAAGGGTGTGTACATGAAGGGCCACTTGCACCCCTTCTACGGGGTTTGGTTGCGTATGAGCTACTAGTTAGATTGAACCGGTTGCTAATATTGGAGCGGATGACATCGCCATACTCTCCAGAGGTGTAAAAGAGCAGGCGTAAAATGGGCTTGAGTAGATTTACTATCAACCCAAGAATCGGTCATGCAATTCTGGTATGGCGGAAAAGAGGCAAACTGGTTACAGCCCAGAAGCTTTTAGACAGAATACAGGAACTCTTTCTCAGAAGCGTTACATCCACGAGGAAGAGTACACCGACTGCAGCATTGAGGACCTTGATGGGCGTGCCACCCCTATCAATGACGATGAGGAATCTTGCAATGCCGCCACGGGCTTAGCTGCGATGAGTCCCTAAAGAGATGGAATGCAAACCGTCTACTTAGGGTCTACTCGAAAGGTTACGATTAGAACCGCAGGACAGAATCAAAGCCCTGTAGTTCGCGGAAACGCATTTCAGGAAGGAAGGGGAAAATGACCGCACGCCAAAACACTGCACAGACTTTTGCGGTCCGAGATATATTGATGGGCACTCCGTGCAAATTGGTCATTTCAACACAGTCTTCCCAACTCAGATGCTCGCCATCTACACATATACGGAGAAACTACTCGGCTAAGGTAAGACGAATGAGACCATATGTATCTCTTCGGGCAGTCAAGTGACTTCCTACACAATGAAATGCCTGAAATGACTGTATCCTCGAAACTTGTCAGGGATACTATGGAGATCCTTAACAGGCTAGCCGGTGGAAACAGGCTCAACATGACCTGGATTCCGGGTCTCTGGCAAACTGGACAGGGTGGTGGCCAGTTTGGACGGTACGCAAAACCCCCTTGCTGGTATCCTCTACGACGGTGGTGTACAGATCTTGCGAAATAATCTGAGAGATCAACATGCCTCAGCATGGAGAAGCATTGGCACTTTTGGAAGATTCACCTCTATTTACTGTTGACCCAAAATTTATGGTACATGCACGATGGTCCTGTACCCATTTCAGCTTAGCTATGGTGAGAAAATAGATTTAAAGGACGTATTGTCAAACGCCCCTTCGATGTCCCAGGCCATGTTCCATGGCACGAGTCATAGCAGATCTATTTGTGTGACCAGATTATGCAATGATGTAGCTAGTAGGCTAAAGCAGACGATTGACTGTGATATAATGTTGAGAAAATGTCTATTTTCTTCGGTCCTTCTTGATGATCCATTCCAATTGTTGAGTAGTTCAACTGAACTTGAAACTGAGATCGGCAAGGATTTCAAAACTATTCGAAAATAATACTCTTGTTTGAGACAAACATTACTTGTAGCTGAATTTATTTCGCAAACCATTGTATCATGACTGGCAATGAATACAATGAAACAACAAATTTTCAGATTTGATAACGTTTCTACGGATGTTTTGTTTATCTACTTGTTATGATAAAGCTTATCGTTACATTCCTCTGCTCCTGAATTCTGTTGTTCGAGTACTTTTATCCGCTTAGCTTGCAATATTCAGCATAACGCTTTCAAAATTCTACCAACTATTGTCACAGATATTTTTTAGCGACGTTCACTTCAAATTAGAAAACACGTAATAGTTGACCAAATGAACGGAATTTCGGTTTTATCTAATGGGAAAATGTATGCCACTTACTGTTTAAATATTATTACAGGTGTTGCAAAGCTGCCTTATTATTTATCAATTAGAATGCATCTGAATATCAAAAAGCTGCTAAAATTCAAGCACATTTCAAGAACACCCATGAACGTGAATATAAATAGGATATTCTTTGTTGTCTTTTATTACGGATAAGTCAAGTGATGAGCTCATTTCTTAGTACGACCGTCCCGTCATCATTTAATACAGTTTGTTTTTGTATCTGTTGGGCGGAAACGAAATGTATAGTCTCTGAATACTTGTCAAGGAAGGGTCATTATAATTTGTAAAATATCGACGAAGTCAAAAAGGTTCCTCACAGTTTCAATCGAAAATCATAAATTACGTATTTTGCAGATATGGTTCTAACGAAAACAAATGCTTTACAGTATATTGGAAGATGAAACATATTTTCATGGTCATATTTAAAATGGCAGGTTGATCGCTTGCTACGGTTTGAATGATGGTTTTTTACCGTCTTTTCCTTTGAAGTTACAATTTATTCAAGGTAACCGTAACGTAAAACGTCTGCGTCTGATATTCGCAAAACACGAATTTTTCAAAATGGCCAGTTTGGCGCCAAAAACTGAGGTAGGTCAAAATACCAAAGACCAAAAAAAAAAATTTTAAATATGAATGCTATCTTTTAGTCTAAACAGAATATGAAAAAACAAAATTATGACATATACTCAATTTTTCAATGTGCCAAAAACACACTAAATGGGCCCTATCTTAAACCCACGACCGTGAATCGACTTCGGACCAGAGCCAAAACATCGCGTATTCATTGTTCCAACAATTTTTGTTCTGAGCATTTTATCATATAACCCATACCTTTGTCTCAAGAAGCAAAAAAAATCGAAAAATAGACATTGTTGAGTCCAAAAAATGGACTTAGTATTTCGAGCACAGAGCTGATTCGAATTTAAACTACATCATCGTGTTCAGCGCATGGAAATACATAAGAAATACACCAAAATCAGAACTCGCCGAAATTTGGACAAAAATCGTTGATTTTCCTCCTTAAATGCCCGGACCAACATCCGATAAAGTTTCGAGGAAACCATTGATTAGAATTCTATGATGAATGTCATTTGCGCAATTTGAATATTTGAATCAATTCTTTGAAAAACACCGAACTGGGACCTACTGAATTTCAAACGAGTTAAGCATTTCACAGTGACTAATGGAAACATAGGATGTCGGCTTCGTAAAATGCATTACAGTGTTGAAATGTTTATGCCTTCTAACTTCAAAATCTCGTGCTTGGCGACAGCTTTATTAAGAAATATCCTAAATATCCTTACTAATTTAAAATATACAGGTATAGTTAAAAATAACACTGGAGACTCCCAGAGTCGGTCGAGTCGGAAATGGGTTATGTTAAGAAGCTTCACTAACTCACCTGCGTAGTTCCCATGAGAGCTCGAACGCGGTGAGGATGGGATCCTTAGATGAAAGTGCTATCAGGGACGGCGATGCCAGAGCACGATATGCGTTTATCCGACTTCTGGAATGCCTGAGAGAGTCTTCCATTCGTGACGTAACGCATTCGTCGCAACCGCATCTGTAACAAAGTGGCTTTAATGGAAAACAGTTTACGTAAAATAGGTCGAATTGAATCACGGCATACAGTTGAATGAAAAATGGTTTCGTTCTAGAAAAATTCATCTACAAACATTTTGATAGAACAAGACGAACAATTCGAAATTCAACTGAATTGATATGTTTGTTTAACTTCTTACTTCGCTCACCAAATGTAGTATGTATATACATTTTTCCGGATATATCCGTTTTGAGCAGTTCTGGATCTATTTAGAGTATTTTTGACATGATGTCTGTGTGCACGGGTGGGTTGAGGCAAATTGAGTCCAGCATCTATTAATTGCCTTTCTATGGAGATAAATTCAGTCCCGGGATTTTTTAAGGTCTTCGTAAACTGAGTCCCAGGTATGTACCTGGTTGTCAGGTCATATAATGAGCATGTAGTACCCGCAGCCTAGGCCAACCACCCTTCTGTACGCAAGTATTTGCACAACAACCAATGATGATTGTTTATTGTATCCCCTTTGTTTCTAACCTAACCCAACCTAACCTTACCTAACCTACTAACCTAACTTGCTTGATATAGAATGCAAATATTGTAATCGCGCTAATCTTAACACTCTCATAATACCCACTAAAAATTGCTTATTGTATCCCCTTTGTTTCTAACCCAACCTAACCTAACCCTACATACTAACTCAACTCTGCTGTTACAGAATGCAGATATTGTAATCGCGCTATTGATAACAATAATGATTGTTTATTGTATCACCTTTGATTCTAACCTAACCTAATCTGAAGCAACCTAACCTACTAACCTAACTGTGTTGATATAGAATGCAAATATTATAATCGCTAATCTTAACACTCTCATAATAACCAATAACAATTGTTTATTGTATCCCCTTTGCTTCTAACCTGACCTAACCTAACCTACTAACCCAACTTTGTTGATATAGAATGCAAAAATTGTAATCGTGCTAATGATAACCAACAATGATTGTTTATTGTACCCCCTTTGTTTCTAACCTAACCGAACCTATCATAACCTAACCTAATCTAACCTAATCTAACCTAATAATCTAACTTGGTTGATACAGAATGTAAAATATTGTAATCGGGCTAATCTTAATAATCTCATAACAACCAATGACAACTGTTTATTGTATCCATTTTGTTTCTAACCTAACCTAACCTAACCTACTAATCCAACTTCATTGATATAGAATGCAAATATTGTAATTGCGCTAATGATAACCAATGATGATTGTTTATTGTACCCCCCTTATTTTTAACCTAACCTATCCTAACCAATCCTAACTCAAAGTAACCTATCCTAACCTAGGCTAACCTAACCTAACCTAACCTACCAACCTAACTATGTGGATATGGAATGCAAATACTGTAATCACGCGAATTTAACCACTCATTCCTAAGAAACATATCCTACTAACCACACTTTGTTGATATAGAATGCAAATATTGTAATCGCGCTGATCCTAACACTCTCATAACAAAAAATAATGATTGTATCGAAATAATAAATAAAACTAATGTGTCATACCATCACTGATATTTAATATAGTCGTTACTATAGTTTCAACACTAAACGTATCATCTTCAGACGAAAACGAAGGTATGAATTTAACAAATATTATATCTAGTATATACAGGTTAAAGAAGGAATACAAACAAATTTTGTGACTATAGGAAATAGTTCTAGGAACAACCAGAGGGGGTGAGGTGATTAGGTAATTACGTTAGGACCTTAGTGGTGTGGGTATATTTACTACGGACTTTAAAATACGAAAATCAGGTTATTAATACATTGAAGAGATTACTGTAGTATAAATCTAGTTGATCGTTCAGGTACATAACTGGGACTCGGTTTAGGTGAACCATAAAACACCCGGAACGGAATTTACCTACATAGAAAGACAATTAACAGATGCCGGACTCAATTTACGTAGACCCAAAACAACTACCCCAATAATTCAACTGATCAGTATTCCAGTGATTATCCGGTTTTCAGAAACTTTCGAATTGTCAGTACCCGGTAATTGAAATGAGTCGGTTTTCCCAACACTACTCAGAATATGACCCATAAATGTCAGCTTCGGTTTGTAAGAAAAACACAAGTTTCGAAGTCTTTCTATACACTAGCAAATGAATACGCGTAAACCTGAAAGTAAAAGGATGTAAGCATAAAAGTGACAGTCATAGTCCTTCCAAGTGTGACAAGTGCACAATGTAATCTCCGACTGAACCACAATGTTTCTAGCAAACAACGGAAGGGCTGTTTTTGAAACGTTTATCTAAATTATTACATCTCTACATCTGATGCGGAATGGCCGACATTCACATCTACCTTATGTAATAAAACGTACCTAACATCGTGCGGCATAGGCAGAGTGGCGCCTCTATCCAGGAGGATTTTGATAATCTCGTAGTTGTCACGATGGGCGGAAAGAATGAGTGGGGTGATATCCGGAGTGAATGTAGCCGTATCTGCCGGCAACGCTTCCCAACTCTGAAAATAACAAAACGAAATATTAAACTTACGAGACGATCGGATCCTTGAATTTTCTACTGTAATTTGACACAACTAAGCTGGTGGGATTGTCAGATCCTTTTCGAATTTAATTCGGGGTAAAATTTCTAGTGGATATATACCGACATTTCGAAGATGCACGTTCGAAAAACCATAAGTCGACTGAAGTGCGATGTGTTTGTAACCTCATTATCAAATGATAGCGTTGCCTTCTTTTTATTCCAGACTTGTAAATCCAGTATGTTGGTTCATAATTAGCGTGAGCGTGTGTGTTCTAGTTCTTTACACACCTCATTTCCGGATTTCAATTCTGTTGATGACTTTCAAATGTTGCTGCCCAAAGAACGTCACGGCTTAGAGATATGTAAAATATATCGCTAGGTAATGTCTAATTGTTGTGAGACCAATTAGATTTTAACATTATTATTAATTCTAAATGCTCAGTATACATAGTATATAGAGTAAGGAAAGAATTGTAATCGGTCAAAAAAAAATGTTCCGCACTTCCGCGGATATATCAGTTTTGAGCATTTCTGAATCAATCTAGACTATTCGGGGAAAATAGGAACTACGTTACAATCAAACAGTGAGAATAACCTTTCCTTGGTCTATAAAACGATTCCGTTCCGCTGTTCCCCGTTGTTATAACAATAATAACAAGTTTGTCAGATTGACATTATAATCAATTTGTATACTCAACAAATGAAGAAATATCTGTTGATAGAGTGAAATAAGTTATCATTATACAGTCCACTATCAGCTCAAAAATAATCAATTAGCTGTACACAACAAACTATATGGTTTTTGTTCGCGGTAGCCCTATTTCGAGCGGTATTTTTGACATCAATATTCATTTTTTGGAATGAAATTATACCTTTTTATTGAACCATATTGTCAATAGTTTTTTTTCTAGCTATAAATATTTACCACCCTCATTTACTTAACCTTTTTTTCATACTTTGAATACAGGAGAAGGAAACCTATAATATTCGAGGCAGATCGTGTGGGCGGTTATAGCTAGAGTAAAAAAGAGTATCATCTTGATCTCTATGAAGAGTATTCTGTGACAAGCATAGAGAACTCTACTACCGGTAGTAGAGTTATCTATGGTGACAAGTGTCAGTTGACTTGTAAACACAATTTTATACGAAAGTTTTAACGTTCAGATCTCGATAGCGCTTCCGGCTCCGAGATTTTCACGTGGCCTATCGAAATTAGAAGGTTCGAATTGTATAAAAACACAATTGCATGAACGCCTGACGTCTTATGTAATTAGCTACTAACGTAATAATTGTGACATATCCTCGATGAGCTCGCTGCGCGTAAGTTAGAGTTTATACATTTTACCTCTATTTTGTTAATTTGGGGCCGTTTCGAACCCTGTGCAGCCAGCGCCAGTTGTAATAAAGTATTTTGGGCTATGGGCCGCTAGCTTTTACCCGCTTTCGGTATATTTAAGTAGCTAGGAAATTCCCTTTCGTACGTCGCATGTCAGATGCTAGTAGGTGTCAGCTGAGAATGACTCAAACTGTTTTAATTAAATTTTCCTATTTATTCGACATTTTGGGGGGCCGAGACTGTGCTATTTAGTTGGCCCCGTTCATAAACTAACGACATGGAGTGAAAACCGCATGCGAAAAGTCCTCGTTAAGACGTTCTATGTACCGTAAATTTGCACTTTTCTAACTCGCGAGCTACGCGCTTCTCACGTGAACGTCATTCGATTTATCGAAAATTAACCAATTCAAAACAGTTTTCGACCCACTTTGGGGCTATCACGACCTTTTAAAAGGTTCAAAGTTAACATTTCGACAATTTTGAGCTCGACCGAGCTACATGGTAGGCGCAGTGGTGGGTCTTAGGATATTTCGTACGGTATTTGTTTTTTGTTTTTTTAGATTTTCGTTACGGTATTTGTCTTTTGTTTTTTTTCTTGATTCGGTCGCCGCGCTCAAAGCCCGCGGTAAAAGCTATATGCAATAGCTTAAAAATTAAGTCTATTAGAATGAAGTTCGGCAGGTCTTGAGCTTGACAAGGAAGTGTGACTAGTTTGAGCTCGTCTAGTCCGCTTATCTGGAATCTCTCATGGTGGAAAAATAGACGAGATTCCTGATGAACGCTGACCATGGAAATATCTATATAAAAAGAAAGGAGAGGTCTCCCACCTTTCTACGATGTTCTAGAGAGGTCAATCGACTCGTAAGTGTCACATCATTAATCAGACGAATAGCTTTTTTCTGGATGGAATCTAAGAGCTTCAGCGTATGTAGCCAAACTCCAAACATGTGAACAGTACTCCAGGACAGGTCGAATCTTGTCTTTCTAGATTATGAGCAGCTGCTGATATGTACAGTAGCTCTTGGCACGAAATAGGAAACCAAGTTTTTGTGGAGCGGCTTTCGCAATGAACCTCACATGATCATCGCATGGAAGGATGCTGTTGGTGATGATCTCAAGGACGGATATGGGAGACTCCATAGGAATAGCTGTACCTGATATCAACATATTAGGGATTGTAGAAGCCACCTTTCTGGAGAAAACACAAGCTTGAGTTTCGGGTGCATTGAACTCTACAACATTATCAGATCCCCATTTCAAAATATTTGGCTGATCTCCATTAACTGCGTCAACGTGTTTCTTTCTCGCTCCTAGGGCTTCGTTGGATGGTATATGGGCTCTAGATAAGAAAGCGGTATGAAGTGTACCATCAACTTGAAAGGACGAGGCAGGTGGTCAGCTTTATGGAGCGAAAACAAAGTTGGTGCCAAGATAGATCTCTGTGAAACACCAGCGTTGATAGCATTGTATCGGAAGATACTTCGTCAACCACCACATGGAGTGATACATTTTCAACAGAAACTTCACTCATCAAACGTCGGAAGGGTCACCAATTTGTTGGTATCACGTTGATCAATCGGATTAGGGGAATAAAACACTTTTTCACTTCTGATTCTATTAATAATAGGAGATATTTCTGACAATCTGCTTAAAACTAAATTTCAAATTTCTTCTCCCTTTTTTTCCGTTTCTTAGCAGTCATGTCCACTATTATCATACGCCGCTAAATAACCGTCATCAACAAGTTTGATTGTTCATGTGACAGCAGGTGTCAGTATAAATGAGGTTATATTATAGTAACCATTTTATTTCATGTGTTTATTCTGTGGTATTGAACTATACTTTATACAGTATAGTTCAATGCTCTGTGGTATTATGAGAGTAAGGTTATATAGTATCAATAATTTTGATAGCTCAGATGACAGCAGGTGTCAGTATGAAACGAAGAGTTGAGAAATACATCACGTAGAACATTTGAATAAAATATCAGTGTAACCGAGAGTATAATTTCACGGCATTATCAGCTATTTCTGAATCATTTTCAATATATTTTCTGTTTCTATAATCATACATTTGACCCAAAGGAGTGTCTGGAAAAGAAAATTTGCTCTAACAAAATAGGGGGAAGTGCTAATGTGACTATAAATCAATCATCAATCAAAACTTGATTGGGTCCATTGTACACCCCCAAGAATCATCCCAACAGCCCTAGGGCAGTGCCAAAGGTTAAGATTTTGCATGGACTGATATCTCTTATGGCTTCAAGTGACATATGTGTACTGCCGAAGTGTTGTAGCCTAAGAGAAGCCAGTGCTGGATATTCTGCTTCTTCGCAACTACTACAAAACTGGGTCATCAACAATGTCCATTAACTAATGTGACTATACTTCCGACAACTAGCGTGTCGTCTTCAGAAGGAAAAAAATCGTGATTTAACATTTATTTATTTAATTATAGACAAATACAAGGTCAAACCACTAATTGTATTGCTATTTGAAAATGGATAAATACATGAGCAGGATCGAATAATCGGAACAGAATAATAGGGAAAGTGAGGGAAGTGATGATCGTTTGAGCAGAGTTACTTTTCTATATCAACTGTAAGGGGTCATTCACAAATTACGTAACGCAGTTTTGGGGGGGAGGGGGTCATGGATTCCTATACATTTTGTGACGAAGGTCGGCTGGGGGCTTATACGGTCGCGTTACGTAACAAAATGTAAATACAAATTCGGTTGTAATTGTCCAGATTTTATAAATTTTTTGTTTGAATATTCATTCAAAATAAATGGGCTTACTTGAAGTATTTTAAATTTAAGCGCGGTTTCTGAGCAGCCGATAAAGTAGAATTCTTGGCGGTTCAAATCATCTGTTTTTATTTACCGTTTGAGTATCCATATAAATAAGCACACATCTATCGACACAAGTGTGATTATTTGATTTTCTACTTTTACAACTGATAAACACTGTCTGGTAAGAACAAAAATTCGTATTGCAAATTGTTTGAGACTGTGAAATATGCGTATTCGTCTTCAAAAAGAAATGGATGGTGAATGGATTGACATAGAGGAATGATGATTTTGATGAGACTATTGCTAATAATAATGATGATAATGATGGTTTTCCCATTATCAATAAAATTGATGGATAGATAGCCAGTCCTTGGGAAAAATCGAGCTTGGAATAGATCAAACTGTGGACTAGTCCGTGCAATGACTTTAAATTTTAATAAAAATGTTACCATTTAAAATAGTATATAAATATATATAATATTCAATAAACAAACTCTTTATTTAGAAATTTTTTTTACCAGTACCATTTTTTGATACAACAAAATGAAAATTTGAGGGGGTACATTTATAACACGTTACGTAATATCACGGGGGGACTCAATGGTTTGTTACGGTTTATGACAAAGGGAGAGCGGAGATGGAATAATAGTGAAAAGCAGCGTTACGTAATTTGTGAATGACCCCTAAAATACAAACTCTCAAAATTCAAATCCTCAGGTTCAATTTGCATTACCCTGTATAACTATTATCAAGTTTCTCGCCAAGAACAATAATCATGATTTTGGCAATTGGATACAGTTATAAAAAGATATGAATATCTGCCTCATAACTAGGGTACATATGGAACAGAACAAATAACCTGGAAATCCTGGAATGCATTTTTACATTTTTGCTCTTCGTTGATGCTTTCTAGAAGATAAAATATTATTTTTCTTAGGAGTACATCAAATGTTCAGGACGCTAAAAAGATATAATAAGTTTCACTGCATCTGGGTGATATTAGTCTACATTTTCATATCTTTAAAAAGTAGGTTGAAGGAACGAGAGCACATACCACTGCAAGGAATATATTAGCACAGCTGTCACTCGAGTCATCAAAAGAAAGACGATATTAGAATTGCAATCAACTCCTATTTATATTTCCATCCCGAAGTAAAATGGATGAAACGTTATTATATATTCACATCACGAATTCGTATCTCTTATTTCCTCACTAGCACTCATTCCCAACCAATAGAAAATTAAGGTTCGAATATTGAACGTAGAGTAGAACATAATAATTCTACAGATGTACTGATTAGCATAATCATTTCATGAAGGAGGGATGAGTCTTCCAGCATTCATACACTAACGTATACAATATTTTTAGAACATACTTATTGATCGCCATACGATTTGATTTTTGTTCGTTCTCCGACAATGAAACTTTATTGCCGATAAAATCTACCTCTCTTTAAGAATTCTATCTTTAGTTGCATCTGACAGTTTCATAAACGAACGTTATTTATTGCTCACCTTTCAACATACCTTTGTAATTTGGCCACACAGCGTTGAGCAACGATGACGAATTGTATACAAAATGGAATATATATATATTGAATATATTGAAGGAGACTGAAACAAAGCTGAATTCCACGTTCGGTGAATTATTTATAAGGGCTCTAATAATATTACAAGTGTTTTGTGTCGTATTGGGTTTTATACGACGGGCCAGATATTGATGACTTCCTGGAAATTAACAATACACAGAAGTGCTCTGGAGCAACAACGGAAGAAGGAAACCAAGGTTTGTAGTTCAATAAACCATGGAAGGAAGCGGCATATCATTAGAGAAAATGGGCAATAAAAATATCTTGAATAGTAAGGGCGGCATCAAACTCGGCACATCCTAATCTTTTAATCCTAGTGGATCTTAAATTTTATTTTTACAACTACAAACTCGGCATAAAGTTGTTGCTGGTACCTAACCCCTGTAACTGGTATCTAACTAACTATATTTTGTTTTGTAGGTATATCAGTTTTCATAAGTACATAGTCATTTCTAGTGTAAAGTTGATGGTCTATGTGATCATAATTGTGAAAAAGTGAAAAAATGGCGAAAATAAATCATAGTAATTTTTCGGATTTAAGTGAAATGTTCAGTCAAAGAGGAAAACTTCTCTCAGTTTACGAGAACTATGAGTTTAAAGGAAACAACAGAAAATTAGCTTCCGGAGAAACTAAGTGGAGGTGCATCAAAGATAAATGTAAAGCTAATTTCCATACTTTAGGTGGGTCAAAAAGTCGAGTTATAACAAACCTGAGTGTAAATCATAATCATGAACCAGAACTAACGAATGTGTTGCAAAGAGAAGTTTTAAGTCATTGTTTGAAGAGCAAAGCCGAAAAGATATAACAGAAGAACCTTCCAAAATGATTAGAATGGAGCTAGCTAAAAATGATGTGTCTTCAAAAATTTGACAATAAGTGATCGACAATGTGCTAGAAGAAACATTTACACTGCACCTCGAAAATTGTAGTCAGCTTTGCCAAAATCACTATCGGAGGTTCATGAAGCTTTGAATGAGCTTCAACCAAAAACCAATAGGAATGAAGACTTCCTAATTGTTAATGATTTATCTGAAAATTTAGTGATATTTAGCTGTAAAAGTGATTTAAAGTTTTCATATGATACAAAAACTATTTATATGGACGGTACATTTTCTTACTGCACAAAATATTTCACACAAATGTTAACGATACATTGTTTTTTTAACGGCCATTATAACCATTAGTCTTTTGTTTATTAAAAGACAAAAGTGAAAAAACATATAGGTTTTGCATATCAAAAATTAAAAATTTGTACCAGAAAAAAAAGTAGTATATTTTGAGATATCTATTCATAATGCAGTGTTAGGAATTTATCCAAATGCTGAAATTACTGGGTGTCGATTCCACTTAACTCAAGCAGGGTACAGAAAAACTCAAAATCTAGGTTTATCAAAAGAATACCAAGACAAAAATTCTGAGATTGGGAAGTGGCTCCATTATTGTTTCGGTCTTTTATTTTTTGAACCAAAGGACGTTGACGATTTTTATTTTTTGAGCTCTACGAAGTTAAGCCAGTAGATGAAAGACTTGAAATATTTTCTGATTACCTTCTCGAAAATTATTTGACAAATAATTCGAAATTTCCATCACATATATGGGCTGATGCCTCTGCTGCATTAAATAAAACAACCAATGCTTGCGAATTGTTTCATTCCCATTTTAATACATCCATGTACCAAACGCATCCTTCTTTATTTATTTTTGTAGACGCACTTCTTAAAGTACAAACTGAAATCTATGTTAAATGCAACAGTGTTAACGAAATTCATAAATTCAAAAATATAGCCACTATGAAACGTCATAATTTTGTTAATTCTAAAATTATAGAATTAGTCGAGTCAAATAGGTATTAAAATTAAGTGCCTAATAATGCGATATTATTTTAACATATTGCAGTTTGGACATTTTACTATTTTTATATTAGTCGAGTCAAATAGGTATTTCATTACGGAAATCGAACGATATGGACCGATTTTGATGGAACAAAGTGCATTCGATTCGGGATGACGTCTAGAAAAAAGTTTAACGGCTAGTTTTTTGTGCAAATTTGTTATTATGTGTTTAACCGAAAATCACTTTTATTAATTCGCAGCGTGAATACTTTATTAAAGCAATGTTTTATTTATTGAACAATACGTATTTCAATTATTTAAAAAATGTTTCTGATAATATTCACTGAACCACAGAACAAAATAATTTTCACATAAAATGAATGAGGAATTCTACTAACCTGAACAACAGCAGCATCCAACAGTAAGTGACACGTCGTGATCATTTATTATGTATCTACATTACAAAAGCAGCGTGGTCCACGTATACGTTGCTGCGTCTTTATTTTGGGGGGAGGACCGGTTTAGATAAACAGCTGCTCTATGAAGCGGTGGATGCTATAGAGATCTTATTATATGATAGATGCTGTGTTATAGTATAGTGTAGACTCCATAGTTTAACAAAAATACCTACCTGCTACTCCCGCCCGGTTTTTATTACGTATATGTTCATAGTACCTATATGTAAAAGATGTTGTGTGGAATATAAAAAGACTGAGTAGAGAAGATAGAAAAAAATTTTAGATGAGCGGGAATTGATTTCAAATTAAAAAATTAAAAATCCGAATTCGATTTTGTTTTTGATTTAAATCAGTAACGACCCCCTTTTAACATATTTTTAAACATTTAACATAAAAAACAACCTCCACAACCCCCAACTGAGGATTTCTGGTTAGTTTTGATGAAATTTTGGAAATTGGTCAATTTTTCGGTTAAAAAAATAATAACAAATTTCCACAAAAAAACTAACCGGTAAGCTTTTTTCTAGACGTCATCCCGAATCGAATGCACTTTGTTTCATCAAAATCGGTCCATATCGTTCGATTTTCGTAATGAAATACCTATTTGACTCGACTAATATAAAAATAGTAAGTTGTCCAAACTGCAATATGTTAAAATAATATCGCATTATTATGCACTTAATTAAAATAGTACAGTGTAAATATAATTTTGAATATGTTCTTCCTATGTACCTATATGTATTATGTATATTTTAAATTAATCAATTTTGTTTTAATATTACATCAGTCTATTTCTTGCAAGCAGAGGGAGGTATTATTATTCATGTTCTGAGTTTAAACATTTCAAAAGTGAATCTTTTAATCTCTGTGCCGAGCTTGACTATTTTTATTTCGTATACCTGAAACATGTGCCGAGTTTGTATTACCCCAATAGTAAACCGTGGATATCTAATTTGAAAATTCTTGGCCTCCGGATGCATATCGAGACCCGATAGAATGACTTGTAGCCGACCTTTTGCCACCCATTACAGGTGACTTCTTCAGGACATGCTTGATATTTGAACTGAAACTGATTCTTCTGTAGCGGTATTTGTTGTGGCATAACCTTTACGCTAAATACTTCCCTGCCTTTATTCCGGTAGTTAACTTCGTTGTGATACAGACCTTACCGTTGTGTGATCATGTGCGCAGTGGAATTCGAGGATGGATTTCCAAATGTTAGAAAGGTAAAATCCTGAGTCACGGTTTACATTATTTGGATGTTCTATTATTTGTATCGCTTCAATAATTTTTCACTAAAAAGATTTTGGAGCTCAGGCTATGATTTTAGAATTTTGGAGCTTAATGCCAAACTTACGTTTGGCAAGTGCAGATTCAGTGGTCTCACGAAGCCTTGTTCTTTTACACGGGTAAATACGATACGAACTGTTTCATCAATTTAGATATTTCCGAAGAACAGGGAATGCTATAAGCATACACCTTCTAAATGAAGATGAGGAAGAGGATATTTAATAGGTTGGAATAAGGATTTTTGAAATTCGATGAAGTTTATGTGCGAGGATCCTCATACCCCTCTTTTTCTCTTATTGACCCATTCCCTTTTCCATCCTCGAACCGGTTTTTTCTTTTTGTTTCAGAATGTACTAGTGTTTTACGATAAAAAATATATATTTGAATTTTTTGTTGTGTCATTATCAAACTTTCAGCTTCAGGGGTGAGGAAATGCTTTAGTGAACTAGGGCCCCTTCAAGCCCCTTCAACACACGTTTCACCGTAGCCCCATCAACTTACACTACGCCACTGGGTTTGCGAGGATATTCTTCTTGACTTAAGTCTAGAATTTTATTCAGAATTCGGAAATTGACGAACATACTGTTCTAGTGGTAACAATAGTAAAACGAAGAAGTAAGATTACTTTATAAATCAATTGGTTGATCTCGATATTACTGAAGGAATTCTTCACCATTAGCTTTATCCATGTACATTCAAATGATGTTGGAAGAGTTTAACGAACCGCACTAAAATCCGAATTCACAATTGTTTTCAAACGAGAGAGCTTGTAACAACCAGCGAGATCCCAACGTAAGAATTTCCTCAGGTATAACAATGAGTAAATTGTAATTTCCTTCTACTTGCATCCATTCTACGCTATTTTAATCAAAGTTCAGATTTGTTTACTTTACAATTTCACAGCCTATAAACGTGAAACAAATTACTGTTGTGGTATTTCCTACAGCATAGTTCGTTGACGTAAAGTCAATTCATACTGTCTAATATAACTGAGAACTTACGTGAGGTTCACCTGGCTTGTGTATCGTTTCTTCGTGCTCTAGAAGTACTTCGACCGCTTCAACGAATTCCTCGGATATGGCGTGCAGTAAGGCATCTTTTGTTTCAACTTTATGTTCTATAAGCAGTTCTACCATCTCTAGATTCTCGTTGTCGATGGCCATAAGAAGTGCACTCCTTCCCAATGGGTCGACACAATTGATGTTGATGTAGGATGTTTCTTCTGCACGTTGCAACATCCTAGAAAAATAAAAGGGTCATATTATGTATAGGTCTCCATTGGCAGGACAAACATATAGGTGATCATAATCCGATATCATGTCGCTTATCAAAAACGGTTGAATTTAAAATATAATCGATATATTAAAATAATACACGTTTACTTTGTTTTTTATCACATGTATTATAGAAACAAATCATAACTATAGTTGCGACACTAGCGTGTCATCTGCAAACGATGATAATAATAATGTATGAAAATATGAATATAGTCCAGTCGAACGGTCAAATTTGATATGGAATGTGATCGAATCCTTTTTTTTTACAGATTAACGAATAAAAAGCACTTTCATTTTATCAGAAAATGCCGCTAGAAAAATTATGGCCATTTTGTAGAAAAACTAGAAATTTTCCGGGATCTTTCATTTATTCAAATTAATTTTTAAATAAAGTCTCTAATCAAGTCATAGATAATTTGAATATACGTCGAATGAGCTGAGGT
This sequence comes from Endomychus coccineus, assembly GCA_958510875.1. Lineage (NCBI taxonomy): Eukaryota > Metazoa > Arthropoda > Insecta > Coleoptera > Endomychidae > Endomychus > Endomychus coccineus. The sequence continues at coordinate 182,850,938 of OY294068.1, read as the reverse complement.
AGAAGTCATTTGAAGGTTATGAGCCCGAGATAAGGCCCAATTTGTGATTTTTTTCCAGCACACAATATTTTTTTAAAATAGACAAAATATGCTAAAAAAATTTTGTTTGCGTGGGAAACTGGCATTTTATTCTACTTTTCACTGAATTTTTTTTTGTTTCGCCAAAATTTGTATTTTGCGAAAAACCGTAAACTTGCGGTGGCGTATTCTGTAGATTTTGAATAATTGTTAGGTACCTAAAATGACCATCAAAAGACATTTTGCTATAAATACCGAATTTTAGCGAGAATTTGAAAATTTTTGACCTCAGAAAATTGGAGAAATTTTGAGGTTAGAAAATTCGAAAGAAACCAAATTCGAGATACTGTTAGAGCTCTTCAATACGCGTATTTTGAGCTATTCTAGATCAATAGATGTACAGATATTCATGTGAACATGTTTGGGCCTGTAGCGGGCCCAATTTTGGGTCCAGCGTAAAAACAAAAAAGGGAAGTTACACTGGTATCGTGCCAGTCAGTAACTCGCGAGAGACGTGAGGTGTACATGGATTCGAGAATTTTAGACTGTTCAATGAATAAAATTAATTTATAGTACTGACTTAATCTTTTGAGGAGCTGAATTAGCCAAACAATAACAAATGAGTTATTCTCTATTTCTAGACATGAATTTCCACCTCAATACCATTCTATTATCCTCATCTTTTCATCTAGTTCCAACACCACGTTTAGAAGATTATTTATGCTCACCACATTAGATCTAATTTCAAGTCAAATGAATTGAATTGTTACCAAGTATTAGTTAGTGTAAAAATCTAAGAAGATAACAGGAGTAATCAATCGGTCTCTGTCGGCAGTTAAGGTACGTAAGGGGTACTCAAATGCGCGTCAAATCACATATCGCGCCCATTCTGTTCCAGGTAGGGGATAATGATATCCCCATCTGCGTCGATTCTTCATCGCACTTATTAATTCTCAATATCTCGGTCGACTTGATTCCAGCTGTAGGTCATGAAGGAACACCTACATAGACAATAATAATAACTAATACCGTAAACATTCTTTCGGCGAAAGTTAGAGATATTCAGACCACGGTCGTACATACAGGTCTGGAAAATCGGGGCTGTTTCCTATGTGAGAAGTGGGACCGCTAAACGTCGACTGTCGCGTAGTATCAAAAGACTTCACGGGTGGCGAGGGATGTTCTCTGGCACATATACGACCGTGTTCTCTGCCAACTGTCAGTTGACTTGTAAACACACGGAATACCTGCGTTTTTAGAAACAAAATACGAAACCGTGCATTGCCCAAAAGTGAAACGGGGTACAAAAGTGTAAAGCAAGAAAATTTCTGTTTTTAAAGTGCCGAAAGATGCGGAAATGCGAAAAAAAAGGATGCTTGCGATTCCGGATAGAAATCGTTTTAACGAGGTCTTTTGTGTGCGTCATGTATAACGAAAAAGGGGAAGTCATTTTTGAGGTGAGTAATACATTTTGAAAAGAGTAACAGTTCTATTCCTCTCTCAAATCAGAATACTTAGTAACACTGCTTGCGATTCCGGAAAGAAATCGTTTACCGATCCAAGCGCTAGCTAGTGGCTGAGCGAGGGACTACGAGTTTGGCGACGCGTAAGAGACCCATGTCATACATACGAGTCCCCAGACCTGTATGTACGACCGTGATTCAGACCATAGTCAAAGTATACAGGTCTGCCGGAGCCTCCCTTCCATCGTTTCTCGCGCTAGGTGACCTCACCTAGCTCCTCCAATCACATCGCCGGCACGTAACAACATCATATTATATCGTCGTCAATAACATTAAATAAACGAAATAAACGACCAATCAGCTTGCACTCGAATTTCAAAAAGAGTAGAAGGGAGGCTCCGGCAGACATATACTTTGACTATGATTCAGACTAACTGACGAAATTCAACCTGAAATTCCGTTAGGCTTTGCGAAAAACTGGTTCCATCAGCATATTGGATTTATAACTGACTCAAATCCATCATGGCAATATTTGTTCTAGGTTCATTATTCGTAACGATCGTTTGATTCCCTATTCGATATATAGGATATACCTGTATATCGAAATATATAATATGATATTCTTGTAGAATGAGTTTCTTTATGAATGCAATACAACGATCCTTCCTGAGTTCCTCAGAAGTTAATGAAGAGTATACTGAAAAAACAGATCAGCAGATTTTTCAATTGTATTTCATGAGTAGAATGGAGTCATTTATTCGGATGAATATTAATAATGCGGCGGAAAGAAAATGGAAAAAAGTTGTAACAGCAGATATGTTTCAATCTCTCGGGGCCAAGAGTAGGGTTTATAAATAAAGTTGCGAGCCATAACATTTACATCTCATGAATCAGACAAGCTAGAGTTGTATTCATGAAGGATCTTTTCTTTTGTAGATTCCATCTTAGCTCATTTGCATCATGATATTGAAATAATATATAATGAAACATCCTTATTTTCACTGAACAATGAATGATAAATACGTTTCTACTCTTTCTAACGTTCAGGAAAGTATTGCATTCGAACAGGAAATTAGAAGTCAAGTTTGCAATAGATTTGCATCTATTCAGTTAGATATTACGCTGACAAGTAGGTACTTCGTACTTGCTCCTGCTATGTATATATCGTTCGTAATCTTGATTGGGAATAAATTGGATGGCACAAAATCTCTAAGCTCTCCGAACTGTAACAGGAACTATAAAATATTCTATTCATGTTAGTAGAGGCGCTTTACTCTCTCCTTTTTCACTGACTACACTATAATAAATAGTCTTATTAATATTAAACAAACTTCGGACAACACTAATAGTAGTAAAGTACGAAATAATCACCCTCATTCACTAATATTACTATTAAAGTACTAAGAACTTTTCAACTACCAAGTAGCCATCATCAGAGTAAACTGATGATGGCTACTTGGTAGCTGAAAGGTCGTTAGTACATTAATAGTATTTCAGTGGATAAAAGTACTTATTAGTGTTATAGTGTATCTCTTTTAGTGCATAAACTTCAGACAGAATTAGATTTTTCGATGAGTCTTTGTGGAGCTGACAATTCCGGCTTCTTCATTTTTATTTAGGAGGTGAAATTATTCCGACAGAATTTTGATGTGAGCTGCATGCTTATGAGATACTCCGAAAGTTTCGTTCTTTCCAGTCTCTTACTAATTTTTCTATATTTTGACTAAACAAGAGGAAAACCTATAATGTTCGAAGAAGAGGAGATGGGTATTCAAAATTTTCTTGAAGGTTTGGAGGTTATAAGCATGAAGAAAGACCTCAATAGGCAAAGAGTTCCACAACTTCGTCGCTCAATAGGAAAATTAAGTCTCGTAGGAAGGAATTCCGCATATCTCGAGCTTGACAATGAAGGGGAGGATGTTCTTAGCTTCCGTATGTATTCCACGTAACAATAGCACGACTTCATGCCGACGTTTCATCAACCATTACAGGTGGCATCTTCAGGGCAGGCTTGAGGCTTGAACGAATCTGGAAGTAGCCTCAAGTCTGCCCTCAAGATGCCACCTGTAACGTTTGGAAGCCAAGAATTTCCAAGATCAGCTACATGCGGACGTCTACTATTCAATGAAGGGGTACTAGTCTGAGCTCGTCTAGTCCGTCTATCTGGAATCTCTCGAGGTGGAATAATAGACGAGATATCTGATGAATACCGTCCTTGGAAATATCTAAAGAAAATGGAGAAATCGTCCACATTTCTACGATGTTCAAGAGAGGTCAATGAATTCGTAAGGGTGACATCATCAATCAGATGAATATATCTCTTCTGGATAGGATTCAAGGGCTTCAGCGTATGTTTGAGAGCCGAGCTCCAAACATGAGAACATTACTCCAGGATAGGTCGAATCTGTGCTTTGTAGATTATGAGGAGCTGCTGGGATGGAATAGGGAACCTAATTTTTGTGTAGCTGTGTTCACAATGGACCTTACATGATCATCCCATGAGAGAGTACTGTTGGTGGCGATCCGAAGCATGGAGATGGGAAACTTCATAGGAATAGTTGTACCTGACATCATCACTTTAGGGATTGTGGAATCCACCTGCCTAGATGATATGCATGCCTGATTTTTGGTTACATTAATGTCTACTAGATAATCAGATCCTCATTTCAAAATCTTTGCCAGATTCATTAATTATTGTCTCTGTCTCGATCCTCTGGCTTCATTAGATGGTATAGCGACTCAAGATGAGGAAACGGTATGAAGTGTACCATCATCTGCAAAATTGTAGACAGAACAGGTGGTCACTTCCAACAGATCGTTGATATGGAGCAGGAACGAAGTTGGTGCCAAGACTGTCCCTGTGGAACACCAGCGTTAATAGCTATTGCATCTCTGATGACGAAAAGCCATATTACCAGTTTATCACAAACTAACTACTTATCAGACAGTTAAAAGTACTTTCACTAAGGTTTGTTCCAACCGACAATATTTACAACATTCTGAAACCGTTTTTGGGATGATTCTCATCAGATTTCTATGCAAAAGCCGATTCTGTCCAGTTCTAGGTTGATACACGAACTGCACCCGTTGATTCTAATCAATATAGTCCACGTTTATAGTCTTGCAGATGGAAGTGGTAGCGGAGCTAGGCGAATTTATATTAAAAGATGTTCAAATCATCCAGCTCCTTCCCAAGGATGCTCAGAAAATATCGACCACTTTTCTCATCCTAATTATTCTACAGAGGAGAATCCATAAAACACGATTTCAAATCATCCCAACTAGTTTCGATATCGGAAAGAAAGTTACTATTTACATTATCACTCATTTTAGTAAGTTTTTGTATACAACTTGAGTTTAAGACTCACACTGAGATTTAAGAAGTGCGGTAAAGATTCGATAAAGATGGGGGAGAAACTTATGCTACCTCTCAAAATGAAGCCCATCTGTTCTGTATGACATTTAACATTACATTGTGACAGCAACGTTAAGTGATACGGTATTCACACCTTCGTTCCTATTGATTTCAATTTGAATTTCTGTAGATAATAAGGTAGTTGTGCCTTTTTATTTAGTTTATTTTGTAAACCATTTTAAGCAATGGTAGTGTTGATTGCTCCGGAAAATAATAGTTTGTCGATAAACAATTTCAAATAAGCGAGGCGTTATGAATTGGTGTCGTTTTCATTACGTCAATTAGTTGATTAGGAAGATTCAGTTTTCTGTCTGCTGTTCAAACAAAAATAAATGTTTCAACTAAGAACTCAGTTTACTGAATACCATAAAAGCATTAAAGAAACTAATTTGTCGATTACTATGTTCACACAACAAGACCCGATGGAAGTAGCGTAAATAATATCCTAGCGAGCCGGATTGGGGGTGCACCAAAGTCAGAGGTGCGCTCAAGCCTTTTGTTCCGAAATATCAGGGAATAATTAAAAAAATAAACTTAATAATGATTCTTGACCCAGATATGAATTATATAAGTCCTCGGGAAATGTGTCACACTAACACATATGCATATCATCTTCGTCTTTGCGTACGTTTCGGTCTTACGTCCCTCATCAGAAGACTTATTAATGTTTAAAACGGAATTCCTTGAAACTAATTGTATCAAGCACAAAGCATCCTTATATCGCACTAATTTCAACTAAAAATGCCCACGTCGCCGAAACGAACAGAAACGCGAGTAATCGAAATTGTAACACATTCGTGTTTGAAGTATATGAATATGTATCAAGAATTTACTGCATACCCTTCTACTTATAATATTCGAAGTCATCTCAAGCAATGTTTGCGTGAGACATATAACACTCAAGTATCCACTTTCAAACTAGATGCTGAAGATTTATGGGGTACTAGGAAATCTATAAAATCGGTTTTTCCAAAATGACTTGAAATTTTATACTTCCCTATGAATAGCCCTTTGGTTATGCAACTTTTTCCAACCTTAAACAAAACTGTATCTATTACCGTTTCCGATATCCCCATGATATACATCCTTATCTTGGAGATACTACAGCAATTCTGATATTTTTTTCTATACATGCAATCTACTCACCAGAGATGAAGCGGTCATATCCGTAAGTAACGGTGAATGATTAAATTTGAGACAAAATTTCCACACCAACATTGACGATTAAGCACTAAAAGAACGTATTACTGCCGTTCAATTTGTAATAGTACAAGTAAATAAAACGAAACGTATCTTGCTATTATTTGCATATCGTTATCGACTGAGTATCGTGTTTACGTTTCGTTTGTGGACATCTCGTCACAAAAAACTGCGGACATCGGGGTATCGAACATCTACTAATATAACCACAAATGACAGAAGTAAACGATGTGATGGAAATGAATTCATGTCATTTTCAGTTGGAATGTTATGTATTTATTCAGCTCTACGTTTGAATCTGGACATGAATCAATAATACTTATTTTCAGAATAACAGATGATGTTGAAATAACTGGTATTTTATATACTGCCCTGGAATTGCTAATGAAGCTTATGTTCTCATCTATTTTTTAAAAACTCCTTAAACATATTAAGAATATAGTCAATTTTGTTTTTTCTTTATTTATTCTCAAGCCAATCTCAAAAATGATATATAAAATGATGTCACAGTCCTAACGGAAGAAGGGATAAGCTCTGGACAATTTGTCTCATATGATCTTTAGATTTGGTGATCTCCAAAGATCTAATTAAATACTTGTACCTGTGGGATACCACAGCTCTATTTCTTATTTATCTGTGTTCTTCTATTCATTTATTCATGTAATATATATTTTAAAATGTACGATAGCAACGGAATCAATTTAAACAATATTGAGAACAACTTACAAAAATTCAGAATAAATATGGCAAATTATAAGAAGAAGAACCATTTTCATTATTTAATAAAACGAAAATAATATTATCATTACTGTAATGGAAACAAACTACAGACAGAAGCGACAGAAGCACGTACCCGATAAAAACCCGAACCTAACGTGATTTCGCAACCGGCAATATCTTGTACCCACCGACGTTGCTCAAACTCAGAGCAGCAGCATGCAGACCCAAGGGCAACACACAGCAGCAGTACCTAACACACACCAACCAGACATCGGAGTAAAATTTCATTCTTACTAGGAACTTTTTTCCGCGTGAGCATTTCAAAATAATTTTCTCCGCGTTCTGGTCATCCAATTGAGGTAACAACGCCAGAATTCGCTAAAATCCATGGTATCATATTGGACGATCGGCGAGTTAAAGCGCACGAGATTGCTGAGACTATGGCATCTCAGCCGAATGGGTATGAGACATTTTGGATGAATATTTGAATATGAGAAAGCTATCTGCCAGATAAAAGGAGTTTTTGGTGATGTCCAAGCGCGTTAAGAAGGACTTTTTGCGCCGTTTTCGATACGTGGATCCATCACAACACATCAAAGACCAGAGAACAGTCAAAACAGTGGACTTGTTCTGGCAAATCTGAGGCGAAAAAATCCAAAGCGGGCTTAGCGACCAACAAAGTCATGACGATAGTTTTTTGGCATGCACACGGTATCGTTCATATCGATTACCTTGAAGAGGGTAAAACGACCCCAGCGTATATAATGGAGAGCTGTTGCATCGACGAATTGATTCGTCATTAACCTTACTCTCCAGATTTGCCCCCCTGCGATTATTATCTATTTCCGAAGAAATGGCTCAGCTGAAAGAGTTTTGGCTCCAACAATGAGGCCATTGCTGAAAGAAACGCGCATTCTGAAAGGTTGCCCGGAACGTATTATTTGGAAGGTACCGAAAAATTGAAAAAAACTTTGGACGGAGTGTATCGAAGTACAAGGAGGTTATGTTAATAAACCGTTTAGGCAATACCTTTGATCAAGTTCCCGATGTCGACAAATATGAAATTTGCAAAATTGATTGTGAGTCGTGTTCGAAATGCTATGAGGGTCAAACTAGAAGAAACATTCTCTTTATAAAGAATACTCTAACCATTTGGAGAAGAATAATAGTGAAAAATCAGCATTAGCAGAACATATTCCAAATACAGGCCGCACCATTTGTCAACAACGTTTATCACTTCTGAAACACAGTATGGACAAATGAGCAATTTATTGAATTCAGATTCACTTTCAACTGAAGGTGACCCCTTGTTCGCATTATTAACCACAAGCATTTCTTAAATAGGTACATTTTGTTTTCTTATTTAGTTCACTCTGTTGAAGGCTACTTGGTAGCTGAAAGGTGCTTAGTACTTCAATAGTATTTTTGTACAACCGTTCGCCAAGTGAGTACTCCTCAAGCGTTTTACAGTCCGCAAAATGCAATTAATATGTTAATCGAAAACGAAGAAGACAAAAATGGAATAATACTTTGTATCTAACATTATAATAATCTAGTGGCTGAATATGAATGAATTGAAATCAATATTCTTTTATTTACAACATTTTGCAAATATAGTATTAAATTCATAGTTAAATCTTGTGATTTATTCTGCTGAAATTTCCCTAATAGTGAGGTAAATAATTTTTTTAATAAATATTCTGGTTCAAATCTATATCTTGTACTCTTTAATATAACAGTTATTCCATATTTTTAGTTCATGAATCTTATTTCGAGGAGGGATGTTGTAAATACTGTTCCATAAGAATAATAATAATAACATAAGGTAAATAATGCACTAATATATGCAGAATCATCCACAAAAATATAATCACTTATTCGATCATACAGATTAAAAATGCGAACTTAATTATATAGAACAGCTTGTTAACATACCGTTTCATTTCATGTCAATTGATGTCATAGAATCCAGTATATAACATGACATGGACGCTATAGTCTCAAAACTATATCGTCTATTCGTACAAAAGAGGTAAGACCTTGTCATAGATTAGAAAAAAGCCGAAGAAGACTTCGAAGAGAAAGAATCATTTTTGTCACTATATCTAACAGCATTTAGCTGAATTTATTTTTGAAGGGTAAAATAATTATACCGTAACGAATACAGTTGGTATTACAGAGAACATTATGCTCAAGTGGTGCGCGGGAGGGTGCCGATTAAACTAGTTTGCTGGTGCGTATAAATTTGTATACCAACGTTCTTTTTAAAAATAGATATTACATATTTCTCTAGTCTAAACAATATGCATCTCATACAATTTTCTTGGAAACGTCTCTCAATTAATGTTTTGATTGTACCATACTCCTTCCGGACTGAAATAACAATTATTCCTGAGAATGAGAAATAATGGGTAGGTATTGAATTTAGATTATTGCAACTCGTCACCCAGATAACTGAGAACAGTGATGGATATTGAATTTCATGATTTAGTCATGCTGATCTTAATTTTGTGAGTGAAGGTCAGCCGGAACACTGCTTATGTAATCTGTATTGATATTCAACTTTCAACTGGGCTTGAGAAAAAGGTGCCTTATTTTTTTTTTATAATTTATTCTCATCCTCCCAAAGGAATCTGGTTCTGATGTAATGACTTCAAAGTCACGATTCAATATATGTTCCCTTATTTGCAGTTAATATCTTTGCTGTTCTGTAACTAGCATCCAAATATGAAGTTAAAACTGACATACTTATTCAGAACCGCCGGTTGGAGATAATATGTATTCTTTTATATGTTCTGTTAAAAGTGAACTCACAAATAATATGTTAACCTAGAGTTTCCGCTTGGAGATTATTCAATATGTTCCCTTAAGTGTTCAAAAATTAATGTGATTGCATCCAGAAATAAATCTCCAAGCAACCTACTAACTTAAAATTGCCGCTTGAAGAAACATGCTTTCTCTTGTGTTCCGGTAATGTCATTCATTGCGTTCAAAAATTAACTTACAAATAACCTACTAACCAAGAATTGGCGTTTGGGGATAATCTATATTCTCGTATGTGCAGTTAATGTCTTTGCTACTATCTAATTTACCTAGCATCCAAAAATAAACTTACATACTTATCTTGAGCTGTCGCTTGGAGATAATATGTATTCTCTCATATGTTCAGTTAATGTTATTACATCCAAAAATCAACTCACAAATAACGGGCTAACCTAGAATTCACGCTTGGAGATAATTCAATATGTTCCTTCACATGTTCAATAATTAATGTTATTGCATCCAAAAATAAACGAACAAATAACCTACTAACCTAGAATTGCCGTTTGGAAATAGTATATGTTCTCTTATATTCAATGCATCGCTTAGGATTTTCCAAATTATGGTTGAATACAACATTTGTTTACCTTTGCATAGTGATTAAAAATTAATACATTTCGTGTTAAAATCATTCAATAAAGTTTTATTCCCCGGATTTAAAAGTGACAACCCGTTCTTCAATTCTGGACAGCTGTTCTGCTCCAGGCTGAATCATCGATATATCTAAGCTTTTGTGAAATGATTTATTTTGATTTCAAGTTCGTTTAGAAAAATATTGGCTAAAAAATGAGAGAGTGTATTGCCCTTTCACATCCGCTTGTTTGTTTATAGTAGTTTTTGTATAAAGTGAAATAATTTTGTTTCATACTTCCATACAGAAAGACGTAAAGCTCACATATTCTATGTAGTTAGATGTTAATATTAGAAAGCCATTTCTTTAGAATGTTTTTCAACTCAGGGATTGGGGTATTTGTAAATAGTGAAGCAACATTAAATGAAACGAGAGTATTACCAGGTTCAAGTTTGAAATCTTCCAATTTTGAAATTTCTCACAGACAAACTTGGTGATAAATTCCTTAAGTATCCATTTTGCTATGTTATACGCGGAACAATTGATGTTTGACATGATTGGTCTCAAGGAATTATCTGGTTTTTGAATCTCAGCTAAGCAATACAGTTTAGGAAGGTTAGAATTCGAAAGTTTAGTTTTGTATTTTAAATTCTTGGAGAATAAAGTAGTACATGATTTAAATGATTGATTTAATAATTTAACGTATTTAGATAAAGGATTCCTGGAAAACTGTTTATACGGACCATCATTCAACAAAGTATTCACCGAATCGTTACAATCCTCTTCGTACATAATTACAACGGAATTTCCTACATCTGCTTACGGGTAATGAGTTGTTTCTCTTTAATGATTTACAGATTTGATCGCAATTACTGGATGCACTTGTATGTGATGATCCTCTGTAGGACTCAGTTGCTAGTCTAACCTTCATTTAACAAACTCATTTCCGTTTGATTGAGTTTAATATTTGTTTGATTGTGAATAATGCTATTTATTATTCTTAGTTCCTCCTTTAGAGGATATGGTGACAATTGAAATTTATTCTTTAATGATTTAATTTTTCTATTGGTTTTTGACCAAACTGTGTTTAATGATTTAGAATAGAAGGACTCGAATTCATATGATGTTATTACACTAAAAGTGAATACACTATAACACTAATTTGTATCAGTTGGCTTGGGATCGAGAATTTGTTCAAATATCATATGAGCTCGTTAGTCTTTCGTATACTCTCCTCCTCCACTCCCTCGTACCTCGAAAGTAGACTAATATATAGAGGAAGTTTGCATGACCGCTGCATACGTCATACTTCTACTTGCCTAAATTTCGTCTTGCTTGGTCAAATAGATATAACACCTACAATGCAGTTAAAATATATAATTCTATACCCCCTGCTGTCGAAACAGCTTTAGAAGGTTTTCTAAAGAGAACACTTAAATGATGCTACTAGACTTGTCAAAAGAACAGTTGGCTATATATTGCATTTTAGTTAGAGTTGAGCAGCGTAAGCTAAACTTGGCTTCTCTCTTTTTCACATTGTATTTTCTTTGTACAAAATAAAGGCAGTTTATTATTATTATTATTATCATATTTCAAATGACCTCCTGAATCTAATTCCTTGCATTCCAAGCCGGTAACAATCAACTTATCTAAAATATTTTACACAACTTATCAATCTGTAAGTTAAGTTAAGATTATTTGTTTGGTACCAATAAATATTCCTTCATACCTTTTATACCTTTATTGAATAAATTCGGTGATTGTTGAAGAAGTAAACGTCAATTTTATTGTTATAATGGAATCTCACAAAGTAACAAACAACTCAATTCAATAGTACTTGTATATTCCGATTCAAACATTGTGACTGTATTAACAAAAAAAATTACGGAAGTTAAAATCATGAAATATTCTGAATATTACAAATCACCGGATATGTTCGGTTCAGTTCCCTTTATATCATCTGATAAATCCTATCGGACGCCGGCATGTACGAATGAAAATACATTTTGTGAGAGTTTAGTTTAAATTACGATATGTAGGTCATCCTCTGAATCTGATACCGTCGTAAGTAGCATCAGGCGTTCTTTTATCGTTAACTTACCGACGTGTCGACGCAACATCTCCCCTTTCGACTGCCAGCAGAAACTTTTTCTCTTCTAACGACAGCTGCGCAATTTCTTGGTGAGGGCGGATGACGTTCTCTTCTTCCATCATCCCATGAATACTGTGTCTCTGTGAATGAACGCTTTGTTAGATATGTGAACAACAGATGTCCGAAATGAAAAGTTGACATATCAATTTAACATAAAGGTCGAACCAAATCAAACTCTACAATATTCGTTTTCTTAATAAACAATGTAATATTGAAAAAATCTAAATTTAATTTCAAGAAATAGTACAATCTCAATTTTTGCGTGTGAAATATAACGTAATTCAAATGCCCTTCACGATTCTCTCCCTTTTTTTACAACAGTTTTCCATAAATGAGGCTCATTTCAGTAATTGCATGTCTGATGTACACTTATAGCTCTGAAATTGTAGATAATAAATAAATTTTCATACATTGGTATCGTTTGAAGATGACACGCTAGTATCGAAACTATTGTCACGATTTGTTTCTATAATACATGTGTTGGAAAAGGAATTAAGGGTGTTTCATTTTATCATATCAATATGTTAAATTATTACAAAGTAATGGCTTCCACCAACGAATTATTAAAATTTTATTTCTTTTACTCTTCTAAATGAAATTACTTGGAAATTACAGTAATATTACTACTTTGTAACTAAGAATATCTTATAATTATAAACAATAATAGAAGTAAGTACCTACCTAACACCTGTACGTATTCATAGGTTTTCAGAAATTTTTATATCGCTAGTCATATGTTCATATTCTTCCACAATTCAGTGGATTCTGTAACCAATTTAATGTAGGTTTTCTTTCATCTTTTTCCCTCTAAGTTTAAATATTTTCGATCTCAAATAAAGTCATTATAATTTGCCTCTTCCTTTAAACTTTTTATTATTATGAAGATATTTGGATGATGCTGTTTTAATATTTCATTTAGTCGGTGATTCCAAGCTTCAACTGCATTATTTGAAACTGAATGGTCAAAAAGTAGAATTTCTCATCCATTCTGTTACAACATAATCAAAAAACTCTTGCCATATTTGATGTTGAGATGCTGTTTCCATAATAGATAACCATCCTTCTTCTCGGCAACTGGTGAATACGTTAAAGTAATAGACATTCGTACATGCAGTCTTGTTTCAGGGTTGGAAATGTCGCCATTGGTCGATCCACCAATCCTTTGTACTTTTGCCAAATACACTGGTTGTACATTTCAAAGGTATCATGGCTGTCTTTTCAAAGCCCATCTTGACAATTCTCGGAGACCATCTTGAAATATAGACTTTAATACTTTGGAATAGCCGCTTGTACATTTCACCCCTTTTATTGCACAAATAAGTATACATTACATTAGTTTCTTGATTGTTGCTCCCAATATCTACGTGAAACGTATATATTTGAGTGAATTGCTCACTGCAACTCCTGAATGTTCCGTTAATAAACATAATATCGACATTTCCAAAGCTTCTATGCCCTTCCTAGTTGAAAATATTATTATTTGCCACTCATCAACAAACAGGAAATATAGCTATCGATATAGCTGCCAGTTTGCCTTCACTAGTTTCTAGAAACTCGATTTTATCCTTTGTAATGTAATAAACGAGATTGACTCCAATTAACTAAACCTTAAGCTGATTCCCAGTTTCTTTTGCATATAATCATAAGTTACGTGTTGGAATAAAGACCATGATAGGGAACCAATGAAATTTAGGGGAAAAATTACTACCTTCCAATAAATGGATAAAAATTATAAGGTGGCAACCAGAATGAGTCTGTAGACCCCCATGAACTAGATACATGAAAGCCCAAGGGAATATCATAGATTATAATATTCTTCATGTAAAATACAATTCACACAGTAAACCCCCACCGGAGAAGTCTTAAGAGTGTTTTAAATATACAGGGTGTCCCAGGTTTTAGTAGCAGACCCTCAACAGTCAATAGAAAATTTGATTTTGAGGAAAAAAGTTCCTATCAACATATATGCCCAGACGCTTAGTTTTTGATATACCAAATTGGAATTGAAATTTCGTTTCTTGCAAATATCTCCGGAACCGTTTATCGTACAGGAAACAGCTTTCGCGAGCATTCTCTACTCATAGTAAACTATGTTCTGTGCGATAAAAATTTTTTTTTTAGTCATGATTGGTGAATATTTTGAAGGGGTAGTGGGTGTTTTTCTCCCCAACTTCTACGCCACTAGAGAAAAACAATTTCGAGACAACTGTTTGAACGGCCAATGTTTTCTACACAAAAAAGGTACTCCTGGTTATAAGCTTAAAGTTGACTGTTTTCGAGAAAAATCATCTTTTATGTTGAAAAACATGGTCAATTTTTTGGCTTTGTTACTTGTTCTAACGTTTGAATAAATTTTGTTTAATTAGTAAGAGTTGACCATGTTTTTCAACATAAAAGTTGATTTTTCTCGAAAACGGTCAACTTTAGAGTTTATAACCATTCGTACCTTTTTTGTGTAGAAGACATTGGCGGTTTAAATAGTTGTCCCAAAACCGTTCTTTTTTCTAGTGGCATAGAAGTTGGAGAGAAAAGCACCAACTACCCCTCCAAAATCTTCACCAACCATGATTAAAAAATTTTTTTTTATCGCACAGAACATAGCTTACTATGAGCAGAAAATGCTCGCAAAAGCTGTTTTATGTACGATAAACGGTTCCTGAGATATTTGAAAGAAACAAAATTTTTGTTTCAATTTGAACGGGGGGTATCTGAAAAACTAAGCGTCTGGGCATATATGTTAATGAGAATTCTTACCGACTATTGAAGTTCTGCTACTAAAACCTGGGACATCCTGTATATGGGATGGTATTATTGGCATATCAGGTAATTTGGAAAAACCAACCATTCCATCAAATACATGTCCAACACTGCATATTATAATATTGGATTACTACTAGACATACTTGACCAGATTCAAAAAATGATTGAAATCATTTGAGCTCTGGCAACCCTCTGGAGTAAGCTAAATTATGAATCGAAATGTTCCTGTTTATATACTATTTGGCGATAATAATGTAAACTAAGGTCAGCCTCAGCTGGAGATCAATCGGAATTTGATAAATTGCTTTTTCGATTATACATTTCCATCCCTACTAAATTACATAGATATTTGTCTTCACTATGTTTTAGAAGAAGTGATAAACTTCCTTGAGAAATGGTGTGACCTGTATTCAAAATGAGTTCTGCTACCTCTGATTTTTCACCATTATTTTCCTTTATATGAGCAAAATGTTTCTTATAACGAGTTAGAATGTTCCCTCTAGTTTGACCCACATAGCATTTTGAACAAGATTCACAACTGATTTTATCAAATCAAAGGAGCTGGAGATAAATTCGATTCATCTCCAGCTGAGGGTAGCCCTTTGTTTACATTATTATCCCCAAATAGTATTTAAAAAGAAACATTTTGATTTATTGTTTAGTTTACTCTGATGATGGCTATTTGGTAGCCGTAAGGTCCTCAGTACGTTAATAGTATTTTTAGTGTATAAGGGTGATTCTGATTATTTCTCATTAATAGTGCATGAAGGTGGCGGGCGATTGTATTACTACGATGTCTCATTTGTTCTGTGTCACTTCTGTACATGATTCTGTGGCATCTATGAGTTAACACGAATCTGCATCGGTCAATTTTCAAAACAAAACTGTAGTAATCAGCAGGAAATCTTACGAAGTTGAACCCGTTTTTGTGCACTACGTGTTAGGAATCTATTAATTTGAGGTATCCACGTAAGCGTGCATTCTTCAAAGAAAGATCTAATAACACGTCCTGTTAATGATTGAGCTTCAATGCAATAACAAGTGGAGTAATGAAGAAATTCGAGGAGGGTAGGTAATAGACGCGTTAGACTTTCAACACATTAAGCTGCTTATCCAGGCTAAAGATGGATGACCTGAATGTCAATAACGTAGACATCGAAATGAGTAGCGTCTCTCGAAATTGTTAGATTCCCCACAATATACTTGAAAGCTTTCTCCTCACCAGACGTTTAATCCGGCTTCCAGTATCATTACGGAAATATCGAAAAGATTTCAACTTAGATTTTGCATTAAATCTATGAAAGGCGCTCCGGTTGGAGGGGGTGTTATTTAATCACACGTACGAAAAGAGAATGATTGATTGTTCGCAAACTTCTGTGAGAATATAATTTTCGTACCGATAATGCCACAAACAAAATCGGAAAACAAAACAAGGAACTTATTTGTGAGAGATGAAATCAATATTAATAAACAGCGAGGTGCACTTTGTTTCTGTTTGCTAAGGGTAATTGAACAGGAACGAATCACGCTTCATTGCCGCCTTTAAAAGATTCAACCACCTGGTAGCTGTCTTGTAGAAAACATCGACTTGAACAGACATGCTCAATGTTGCCAAAAAATAGTTATGTAGGCACCTTCATTATTTTGGAACAAACACATTTTTCGATATGACATACCGAACGGTCAACTCTTATTGAAAACGTAAAGCAAGAAAGTGAAATGTTATAAAAACCTTCTGAATGAAGATCAAGATGATAATGATGCATATCACCAGGAGAAATAGGATGAAAAATGGTGGTGTAAGAATAGCCTTATTGTTGCATAACGCTGGTGACAAAGCATTAGAATCACACAATACTAATGGAAGAACAGTAATGTAGTTTCAACAAAGGAATTGAAGTTTTTCACGATTACTGTTCACCAAAGAAGAACAAAACATACGAGAGATACAAGTTTTTTTATACAAGTCAAACATAGGGTGAAAGCTTCGACCATTACTCAACAGAACTGAAGAAATTGGCTAATAGCTGCAATTTTTCAACACCAGAAGATCCTCTTATGAGAGATAGAATCATTCTAGGAATAACAGATGCATCCTTGCAAGAAAAATTACTATGTACTGAAAACAATATTGCACTTGTACAAGTCTTAAAATGACGACGCTGTCATCAAATCATGGCACTCCATGATGAATATACTCCGGAAACATCTGTGAACTCTTAATGGAAAACCATTTATATTTAGCATATTTAGGTAGGTACAATCAAATTCAATATCTTTCTTAGGAGTCCAAAACCAGAAGTGTGCTGGAATATCAGTTATGAAGAAAACACTCAATTGATTACCTCACTGGGAATGGATATTTCCGTATGCCCAGGCTATGCCTCATTTCAATCAATAGGGTACACAGGTTTTGGAATGCTTGTAGAGTAAATCTACGGCATATTTTCCATCTACAGTCTTTATTTTCTCCAAGAAATAGGCATTTACATTAAAATTAGAGTCAGTTATGTGACAGTAGTCAAAAATTCAATTAGGATTGAAGCAATAATCGATATCAGGGCATTTAATCGGATAAGTGAATTTCCAATCATCCAATGACCTCACACTTATCAAGTTGCACCCGTTGCTATTCATCATTGTGCACTCTACAGAAGTTCATTACGTCCTTCTCAAATAGAAATTCCAATTCGGGCTTTTCACAATAGGATCCTCTTTCAATTCATTTCCTCGGTAAATTCGGTGTTTCTCGAATATCATCAAAGCATCGAGCCAGAATATAGAGACACACTAAGATGGCTATAAAGTTATATATTTCCGGGAATTATGAATATGAGTTTAATGGCTTTTGAAGAGAGTTCTGAATCCAGTTTATTCCGTTTGTTTCTCTTCCTTGAACTCCTGTAAGTAACTAAGTAATAATAAGGATGTCAAGTTGGCGGTACGATATTGTGCGATCTCACAAATGAGAAATGTTGATACAATTATAATGGAAGCAGAGGAAATAATACTCTCACAATAGGCGTTATTCCAAAACTTTCGGTAGCATCAGAGTAAACTAAATTTTGAATCAAAATGTGCCTGTTTGATTACCATTTGAGGATAATAATGTAAACAATGGGTTATCCTCAGCTGGAGATAAATGGGAATTAAATAAATTGCTTTTTCGTTTATACATTCCCATTACTTCAAAATTACCTAGATATTTGTCTGTATTGTGTTTCAAAAATGATAAGCTTTCTTGAGGAATTGTGTAACCTGTATTCAAAATATGGTCGGCTACCGCAGATTTTCCACCATTATTTTTCTTTAAATGGGCAACATTTTCCTTATAACGAGTTGAAAAGTTCCTTATAGTTGCCCCACATAGCATTTTGAACATACCGGATTTGTCAAAATCGGAAACTTTTTCAAAGGTGTTGCCTGAACGGTGTTTTAGCTTATTCCTACATCTATAAACTGGTTGTATTGCAAATTTGGAAAACAGATTATAGAATTTATTAATTACTGAAGAATGATAAGTGAATTTTATTGAAGTATTCGAAGGTAATGGCCCTAATTTGGCTATTTGGCTACGTTCCGATTTACTTTTTTGTTTAGAAATTGATTATTGATCAAAGATTTTTGATAAGCATTGTCCAACGCAATTTGCTGAAGTTTGCAAGCTTCGTTGCTATAACTTTGCAGGCTCAAAAGAACGTTCAATAACACTAGCCGACAGCCATTTTGTCCTTGGGACTAGACCGATATATTTCGATTGTTTGGGTTTAAAACAGACTTTGCTCTAGTGCTTAGGATACGTGAAAAAGCATTTCTTTAACGTTTTTTACTATAAATTTGAAACAACGCAAGATAATTTGAATCTGATAAAACTGATTGAAAGCTTATAAACACAGCTACATTTGGTATATAAACAACCTTGGTAGAATGAATGAAACCCTGATAGAAATCAATTTTTCCGTAGAAAAAACGCAAAAATCTCATTTTTCAACCACTTTTGCGATTTTAATCGGCTATAAGAAAAAACTACGCAAGATAGCTCAGATCAGTTTTGCAGGCCTGAAAGCCTATTGAATGGACTACAGTTTCTGTATGGCACACTTCTGTCACTTTTTTCTCTTTATATATATAATAGTGCACAACACACTTGAAATATGTTTCATGCATTTGAATGCCTATTAAACGGGCTACAATTTCTACAAAACACACCTCTGTATCGTCTTTTAAACATTAATTTTTGTTCGAAAAATCACGAAAGCTACATTCTTCGAACATTTTTTTGTTGCATATGAAAGACTATAAAAGGGACTTCAATTCCTGTAACACAAACATCGGTCACTTGAACGGTGTAAATTAAAAATTCATTTTTCTTTTAAAAAACCAGGTTATTTTCTTTGCGCACTAAAAATGCTAATTTCGCGATTTTTTCAAACAAAACCTATTATTTAAAAGACTTCTGATCAAGTGACAGAAGTGTGTCATACAGAAATTGTAGCCCATTTAATAGGCTTTCAGGTCAGCAAAACTGATCTGAGCTATTTAGCGTAGTTTGTTTTTATAATCGATTAAAATCGCAAAAGTGGTTGAAAAAATGCGATTTTTTGACAGAAAATTTTTTAACAGGGTTTCATTCATTTCACCAAGGTCATTTATATACCCACTGTTTATAAGCAGTTTTATCAGATTCAAATTATCTTGTGTTGTTTCAAAGTTATAGTAGAAAAAGTTTGAAAAAATGCTCTTTCACGTATCCTGACCACAGAAGCTATGATCTTTTGGCAGTGTAAGAGAGCAATTGGCATGAAGTGGATTTGGTACCTGAGCAGCTGATTTGGATGTACTTGGCTATTATCATCCCAAGACTCAGTCATGCAGTTCTCGTATGTCAAAAAAGACAAAAACTGACTATAGCCCAGAAACTTCTGAATAGAATACAGGAACTCTTCGTCAGAGGTATTAAATCCACGAGGAAGAGTATTCCAAGCTGATTGAATATATTTCTTTACCAACAGATAACTTTCAGCGTAAGATAAAATGACAAATTGAATAGATTGAGTTCAGAGTTCTTGAAACAAACTAAATGATCCAATTTTAATCATTAGGGGAAAAAACATAAACTTGCAGCCATGCAATACTACCAAAACGAGTCTTATACTGGTTCGAATAATATTATTAGAACGGGTTGCATTTTACTATGTATGTCTAAAGTTTGTAGTGTTATTTGTTCAAATTAGCAAAACTGACAGAACATTTATCCAACGCACCAGTTGTGAAAAGGAGAATTGCGACTTGGAAGGAAGAAAGAAGAAATGATCTAACTTGTTGAAACAAATTGCAAATTACATACAGAAGTTTGTTCCAATTTAAATCTGCGAAACCAATGTGTATCGAACATGTCTGTGATTCAGGTTCATTTGTTATGCTTTATCATCTTGTACGTGTTCCTTTGTAAATCATGTTTTTTGATTAAAATATAGTACGGGAATATATCCAGGCTACCATTACCTCGGAAGCTTTCTCACATCCGGGATGCTCTTATCCTACATCTGGTTTATGTATTTTTGATTATAATTTTATTATGTTTTACCCACAATACAGCAAAAATATCGCAGCTTCTCGAGTGTATGATCTTTTGGCAGTGTAAGAGAGCAATTGGCAGGAAGTGGATTTGGTACCTGAGCAGCTGATTTGGATGTACTTGGCTATTATCGTCCCAAGACTCAGTCATGCAGTTCTCGTATGTCAAAAAAGACAAAAACTGACTATAGCACAGAAACTTCTGAATAGAATACAGGAACTCTTCGTCAGAGGTATTAAATCCACGAGGAAGAGTATTCCAAGCTAATTGAATATATTTCTTTACCAACAGATAACTTTCAGCGTAAGATAAAATGACAAATTGAATGGATTGAGTTCAGAGTTCTTAAAACAAACAAAATGATCCAATTTTAATCATTAGGAGAGAAAATATAAACTTGCAGCCATGCAAATACTACCAAAACGAGTCTTATACTGGTTCGAATAATATTATTAGAACGGGTTGTATTTTACTATGTATGTCTAAAGTTTGTAGTGTTATTTGTTCAAATTAGCAAAACTGTCAGAACATTTATCCAACGCACCAGTTGTGAAAAGGAGAATTGCGACTTGGAAGGAAGAAAGAAGAAATGATCTAACTTGTTGAAACAAATTGCAAATTACATACAGAAGTTTGTTCCAATTTAAATCTGCGAAACCAATGTGTATCGAACATGTCTGTGATTCAGGTTCATTTGTTATGCTTTATCATCTTGTACGTGTTCCTTTGTAAATCATGTTTTGATTAAAATATAGTACGGGAATATATCCAGGCTACCATTACCTCGGAAGCTTTCTCACATCCGGGATGCTCTTATCCTACATCTGGTTTATGTATTTTTGATTATAATTTTATTATGTTTTACCCACAATACAGCAAATATCGCAGCTTCTCGAGTGTAGAGAACGAAATAACCATTTCACTAAAACATGGAAGTTTCGAACAACGTGAGGTCTAGGGGAATCTTAACGATGATTTTACTTCCCTCGCTATACGTTATATATAGTGTAAGAGAAGTATTGTGATCGAGCCAAGAAAATTTTTCGAACAATAAGTTTCGCTTATACATATGTCACGCTTATACGCAGATGTGCACGAAATTCTTATTATCACATTCAAGCGACGCCATCGACATCACGTTGCCGTCCATGTTGTATTTATCATAGTCAAAGTATACAGGTTTGCCGGAGCCTCCCTTCCATCGTTTCTCGCGTTAGGTGACGTCACCTAGCTCCTCCAATCACATCGCCGGCACGTAACAGCATCATATTATATCGTGGTCAATAACATTGAATAAACGAAATAAACGACCAATCAGCTTGCACTCGAATTTTAAAAAGAGTAGAAGGGAGGCTCCGGCAGACCTGTATACTTTGACTATGGTATTTACTATGTGGCAAATATATATAGTTCATGTGACAGTATCAGTATAAAACAAGGTTACGTTTCGGAAGTCAGTTTGACAGTAGGTGTCAGTACAAAACATAATGTGAAGTACATTAATGAGACATAGAGGTATCTGAAACATAACAAGCTTTCATTTAACCTGTAAGTAAGGGTCAAATTTTGCAAGTGAATTTTGACTCACTTCTATGTGTCCTATTAACTTGGAATTTGACAGTTGTTCATCATTCAGGTGACAATGTATTATGGCTTATCTATAAGATAAAAAACAGAATATTTCTCAATCATGGTCCAATTGTATTCACTATTGCTGTATGGGGGTCATTTATTTTGACAAGCTACGAAGAGACATGGTATCCCGCAAAAGCTAATTGGGAAAATTATGGACACCTTTGAAGGTGGACACCTCTCCACGACGTGACAAGGTTATATTCTGGAAGGGAGGGTATTTTCCTCCTTTTATGGAGTTTAGTGGTGAATGAGCTACTAGTAATGCAGGTATAAAGGCGGTACGTTATGCGGTTGACATTTCCATACTCTCCAGAGAAGCCTACGGAGGTGCCTTCCAGGATTTTGTTCAACAAGCTTTGATAATTACAGAAGTCTCATGTAGAGAGAGCAAACACTCCATTCAGCTGGAGAAAACCATCATTATAATCTTCTCCAGAAGCTACAAAATCAAGCCTCTGAAGAAAATGGTAATCGGTGGCAAGTTTGTTAACTTTTCCTAGACGGTGGAATATCTGGGAGTCACCCTGAACAGAACACTACTCTGGTAGAAGCAACTGGAGACCAAAATGCTATGATCTTTTGATAATGTGAGGGAGCAATTGGCATGAAGTGGGTTTAGTGCGTAGCCTGCTGATGTGAATCTACTCAGTTATTATTGTCCCAAGACTCAGTCATGCATGTATGGTGAGAAAGAACTGAACCGGTTACAGCCCAGAAACTTTTGGACATAATACAGGAACTCTTACTCATAGGTAGTTGATCCACGGGAAAGAGAATACCAACTGCAGCAACGAGGACTTTGCTGTGCGTGCCACCCAAATCAATGATGATGAGGAATTTCGCAATGATTGAGGTATACAGGCGTAGATGCAATGGCTCCGTCAAGAAATGGAGTGCGGAGCAATTCCGCTTATTCAGGGAATAGCCTCAAAGGCTGCATCAGAACACCAGGACATAATCAGGGCCGCTGGAGCATCATTTCAGGATTGTCATCCCGTCTAGGGAGGAATGAGAAAATGAACGAACGCCAAAATATGGCACAATTTCGTATACAGATAGGTGTAGAATAAACACAAGAGTCGGAGCAGGCTTTTGCGATCCTAGATTGATGAGTACTTCGTGCGGATGGGAGATCTCAACACCATTTCCAAGCCAAGACGCACTTGCCATCTACAAATGTGCGAAGAAGCTATTCGGCTGAGGTAAGATAAATGAGACCATCTGGATCTGTTCGGACAGTCAAGCGGTACTCAACGCACTGTAAAACCCGACTGTGTCCTCAAGACTGGTCAGGGAGACCTGGATCCAGGGTCACTCAGGTTGGAAAGGACAAGCTGGCCAGAGATAGTCCTCAAAACCACCTTACTGGTATCTCTGACAAAAAGGGTTACAGATTTCGAGAAACCATTTGAGGCTGTTTCCTCAGCATGCAAAAGCATTGACGGTGCCGACCTGCCAAAGCGCTGCTTGGCAATCAGGTGGGCCTGAGAGCAAGCGACTCTCGCTGACTGGGCAAAGCATCAGGATAATCTCCGAGATCCTTACAGGTTACGGAAATCTGATAAAATTCAAACATACTGTAGGGAAAAACGAGACTCACTTCTGTAAGAGATGCGAGGTGAACAAAGTGGGGAGATTAACCCACTTGCTTTGTGAATGTCCTGCGTTCATTCCAACAAGGTCTATCTGGCTAGGCCGATGACATGAAGGATCTAAGCGTAGAACAGATCTTTGGATTCTGTCGAGCAGTGGGGTACATACCCCCTGAAAAACGTTGCAGGGGATAGTGTACAAGGGCCTATGGCTATGTGCACCGAACTTGCTATCAAGTTTGCTACCATCTCAACCAATACAAAAATGGGAATCACTTCAGAGATCAGGATTTTTTAGTCAATATCCAAAAAGTAGGTACGGCGGTTAAGATGACGGACGAGTTATTTAGATTGTGGTCAGATTCTATTCGAAATTCGTATAAGGGGATTTTTGGGGTCGGACATCATGAATATTTGGTCAAAATTCGAAAATTCAAGGTTTCGGACGAGGTTCGTGATTATGGTCCGATCCTTTTCAAAATGTTATGTGAGTCGCATATCAATATTTTCTTATTCACTTTGATTAAACATATGTGTGCGATATATATTTTATAACCAGAAAACCACGGTTTTCCTCATGGTTCAATAAGGTATCATGAGTTCATTCGAAAATATGAAGATGGACGTCAAAAATACCAATGAAAACGGAACTATCTCGCCTAGAAACAATACAGTTCCTATTTGCAGCAGTTTAAAGCGATTTGTGAAATTTCAAATCGATACGACCAATAGGAACGGCATATGATAGGTTACGCACAAACGCAGCACATACTCGAAGGCACACATAGACGTCATGTCGAAAATAGTTTAGATATATTCAGAAATTTAGTAGGGAAAGTGAAAATAGAGATCACTAAGCAT
Source organism: Endomychus coccineus (assembly GCA_958510875.1). NCBI lineage: Eukaryota > Metazoa > Arthropoda > Insecta > Coleoptera > Endomychidae > Endomychus > Endomychus coccineus. Next base: position 182,826,153 of record OY294068.1, on the reverse strand, counting down.
TATGGCGGATGCGACAGGATATTTTGTGATTTAAAACCCTGTTGGTTTCTGTGGTGTTTTGGCTTTCAACCAGTATTTTTACCAGATGAATGGAGTTCGATTCAATGTTTGTAGTTTTCATCGTTTTGAGAAACAAAAATTTGAGTAAATACTAATAACGAGTCCCGGCATAGGAACTACATATATTTCTTCTATTTCCTTCACTTTAAGTTATTAACCGAATTCAACCAATTTTTTTATTTTCTACTAATGAAAGGTCTACTACGGGACAAAATTTGGAATATATTCTCCAATTTTCACGGCATCTAGGATAATTTTTCATAGTCGAAAATGGAAAATTTTTATTAGCGATTTTTGAATTTAAAAAATTACTACCGCAGGATTCATAGTACCTCCAAATAGCTGTGACCTAAATTTCATGGGAATTTATCCATTACTAACAAAGTTACGACAACTTGTAATTCAAAACTCACTAAGATAACAGTCACAAAAGAACATCCTGTATCAACGGATAGTCATTGAGAATTTTTTCATTAATTGTAATGATAAACCATCCCTGGATGGAGGAAAAGTATCAAGTCCATCAAAAATGTGGTGGTAGGTACTTTGGAAACGGGCATTATATCTTGATATAATTTTCGTCACATCATTCTAATTAGGTTTGAGAATGACATTTCTCATTTGGTTTACAACATAAAGCATAGAAATAAGCCAATATCGGTGAGAAATTGTTACTTTTGTTTTCGATGAATCTCGCACAAACTTATTAGTCCAGGCTATGAATCGGAAAATATAAAAAAAAACATGTAAATTCGAATCAAAAATTTTTTTTTGCATAAGCTTCAGGAGGTTCTCAGGATCATTCATACACCTTGAAACCTCTTGGGAACCCCAACTCCACCCATTGGGGGCGAAAATGGCCTGAAATCTCCAAGTCTTGAATTGTATTTTCTACAAAAGAACGTATTTTGGCATTTCGAGTGCACCTAGGAGATTTTTGGGTCGCTGAATACGAATCCATAGCCAGATTCACTTTCAATCCATCGTAGGGGTGGTAGAGTCAACGAAATTGGCCAATTTTGCACCCCTATATGTTATTTTGCAATTTACGTGTTTTAGGCATTTCAAATGCACCTAGAAAGTTTTTTGGGTCGCTGAATAAGATTCCGAAGTCAGATTTACTCTAATATCATCGTAGGTGTGGAAAATTTACAAAAATGGCTAATTTGACACGCTTCTAAAATTTTTGCATTTTAAAATTACTTCGGAGTAAATCTGGCTTCGGAATCGTATTCAGCGACCCAAAAAAGAGCCCTTGGTGCATTCGAAATGCCAAAAACACGTGAATTGCAAAATAACATATAGGGGTACAAAATTGGCCAATTTCGCCGATATTACCACCCTTACGATGGATTGCAAGTAAATGTGGCTACGGATTTGTGATCAACGACCCAAAAAACCTCCTTGGTGCATTTGAAATGCCTAAAATACGTAAATTGCAAAATAACATATTAGGGGTGCGAAATTGGCCAATTTCGTCGATTTGAACACCCCTACGATGGATTGCAAGTAAATCTGGCTACGTATTTGTGTTCAGCGACCCAAAAAACCTACTAGGTGCACTCGAAATGCCAAAATACCTTTTTTTGTAGAAAATACAATTCAAGACTTGGAGATTTCGGGCCATTTTCACCCCTAATGGGTGAGGTTGGGGTTCTCAAGAGGTTTTAAGGTGTATGAATGATCCTGAGAACCTCCTGAAGCTAATGCAATAAAAAATTTTTGATTCGAACTTACATGTTTTTTTTTATTATAGCTAAAATCCCGGTTCACAGTCTGGACTATGTAGCAACAATGAAAAGAGAAGTCAATGTCCGGAATAAAATGATAGAATAGATATCGTCGCCTTGTCTTCCTTAGATAAATAAACAAGTGCAAGCTATTTCACTTCGATGAAATCACATGCCAATCTGTACCGATATTCATAAGATATTTATGTTGAGCATACAATTAACATGAATAAGATGCTAGAGTGTGAATCTTCGAATTTATATAAATATAGTGAACACAATATTCTCAAGTTCAACATTCGATTATTTTACTAACGGAAGCATAAACGGTTAATTTTAGAATGATTTTGTGCAGTCAGTACCATACATCACTGTAATTATGTGAATAAAGTTTCTGATTTTACTCAGATAATTGCGATTTTCATATTTTTGAGTTAAGAATATTGATATTACATATTGATGTTGTTTCTGTTCCCCCGTCGAAGTCAGGATTAGTGGTATCGACAACAGCATTAGCATTCAGTTGACAAGGCTCATGATGTAGGTCTCATCCCCCAAATGAAGTGACATAGAACTGAAATTCTCAAGAAATCATTGTCGAAACTATGAAAGGTGTTTCCGAATAAGTACCGGGATATCAAAAATTATCTTGGTCAAGGGTGGTTGTGGAATCTAAAACGTGTGTCTTACTTAACGTTTGAAATAATTATGTCACTGTCACACTGACATCATCAATAACCTACAAATTCCATACCTATTTATTTCAGTTGTAAAACAATAATGAACTACAAATTATGAAATAACGGTTTTAGTAAGAAGAAAAACTAAATTACAGTAATTGTTGGAAATGTCTCCCGTTTTGTTCGATACACAAGTTGACGCGCATCCTAATGCTGTGAAAACCGTTTTGCAGCATTTCTGGCGTTATGGTTGCACGTTGCTGAACTATTCTTTGTTGAAGTTCAAAGGTTTTGCAGGCTCCTCTTCCATACGTTGACGAACGTCATTGACAACTTCTTCGGTACGAACTCTTGGTCTACCAGCACCTTTTTATGAGTCACACAACCAGTTTCGCGAAATAATTCAACACAAATTGTAAGGCACGCATAAAAATTGTCCGGTAATATTGCCACGTTTGGAAAGTGCTCTCGAAAATTATCCAAACACAAACGTTGACTGTATTGCCAATTTCCATTAACTAGCGCACCCGTTCGAAAATAGGCTTCAATCATGGAAATTTTGTGCTGTGTGGTAAGAGGCATGATTCAAAAACTGGATTAAAAAATTTCAGCACAATGACTTAACAGATTCTGACACAACAAAACATATTCAAAAATTTAAAGTAAGACACACTTTTTACATTCCACAACCACTCTTGACCAAGATAATTTTTGATATCCCGGTACAAAAGTTTCTAGGGGGTGATTCCTTTTCGAAAATTATGGGGTCTTTCATGTAAGCAAAAGCCGAGGTAGTCGGATTTACATAAGCACTGGCAGCCGAGCGGCCCTGGGCGCACTATGCGCCTACAGAGTGAGCTATAGGCTTGTCTTGGAACGCAGGGAAACTCTGGTTGAATCAGCCAGAAGGAACAAACGTGAAGGGAAACGAAGTGGGCTGATGAGTTGGCCAATCGGGGTTCCTTGAGCGTCCTTGGTCCCGATTTCACGATCGAAATTTCATCGACCACCGAGCTCTACGCCCTCAAGAAGCTACTGGATAGCTGGATAGACAGTGGCTCTCGGTTTGGCGTGACTCCTCAACATGAGGCAGGCGAAGCTCCACATTAGGGAGTTCTCGCCTAAACTCTCTAAAACCCTACTCTCCATGAGCAAGAGAGGTCTAAAATTAGTGACAGGACTCCTCACAGGTAACTGTCATCTGAATAGAAATCTACATATAATGGACGTTATTGAAGACCCAGCTTGTGATATATTGGAGAGGCGTATGGAACTGCCTCTCATATCCTAGCAGAATGTTCAGCACTGGCTTCTCTTAGTCTAAGAGCTGCACACATATGCCGCTTGAAGCTATAAGAGATATAAGTGCATGCAAAATCTTAGCCTTCGGCACTGCCTTAGGCCTGCTAGACTGTTAAAGAACGGTGTACATTTAACTTTACGTTTTGTTGCAGTTGTTGTGAAACGATTTTGTTGGAATTCGGGTGAAAGCAGTTCTGAATTAACTCAAATTTACTGTAAAATTTTCAAAACGATTCAATGTATACTGTGGAGGTTATAATTTTTTCTAATTTTCAACCTTCCAGAAAAGGGTGTGTTTCTTACAAATTTGAATCTAGGACCTTTCGTTTTCAATTATCATGTGGACAAGCAATATGTGGCCTACATCAAGACAGATAGACAGATGGATTTTCTCGAAGTTGCTCAAAATTTGAAGGAAAATACCACGATGAAGGAGTTTCCACTCTAAGACTTTTTTTAAGATTTGAAAAATAGCAAATAGCAATAGTAAATGCAACTCACTCTTCGGACTTAGTTTCCGAAGAGTATAATGATGAAGATATTGTTCCCAGTATTGATTAACGTTTCGTCTTTCCTGATTGAAAAAAAGTTTTCACATTCCAGAATGCCTGGATGATGTAATCTGTATATCAAACAAGAATGTCAGCCTCTCCTTTGTATATGTTGTATAATTGCATATAGTTAACTATTCTTATAACATTTCATACGTTATCGCAGTGTTTATGCGTCTTTTCAATCAGCGATTGTTTCCAACGATATAAGTATTTTGATGAAATGAAAAGCTATTACATTAGCAGGATGTGAAAGGAAAATTATCTAGCAACCTTGTAGTCGAGGATCGCATTTCCGCTGTAACGATCTTCAAACTCATAGCCACCATTTCAACGAAACATAGCACAGACTACAGAGATGGTATATTTTGTTACGATTCGCTTTATTCGAAAACTTTCTACTTCGTCGTGGACAAGCTGAAATAACGAACGAGAGTCGTGAAGTTGCATTCAAAGTTTAATGTGACCTTAATTAAATCAATATAAAAGTTTCGATGTTATGTAAAACGTAGTAATCCCTCAGGGCTTTTCCATTTAATCCAATATAGTATGTTTAGAAAGCTGTGGCGATTACCAGGCGAATGAGGTGGAAGAAATATTGTCCTCGACGGGGTGTTTTCCTCCATAAAATAAACTTGCTGATCTGTTCTATCCAGAGTTTCCCAGATCGTTCTATAGTGAAGATGAGTTCAATTGAATTATAATACTGTTGAGTGCAGGGAGCAATGAAAATAGGATGCATTAAACGGTTTCAAATTTAGTATCGCATTATTATTATCTGTAAACTAAATTGAATTGTTTAACGATGTGAGAAGCAACATCCACATAAAATAAATACTATTATAAGACCGAAGATAAAGATACCTTATATGATAAACTATAAGAAGTTCACACTGGGGATGTATAGTAACACTATTGATAAGAAACAATCACCCTTATCCACTAAAAATACTATTAAAGTACTGAGGACCTTTCGGTTACCAAGTAGCCATCATCAGAGTAAATTGAATTATAAATCAAAATGTGCCTGTTTGAATACTATTTGGAGATGATAATATAAGCAATGGGATATTTATCTGCACTGTGTATCAAAAGTGATAAATTTTCTTGAGAAATGGTATGACCTGTATTCAAAATACGTTCAGCTAACGCTGATTTTTCACCATTATTTTTCTTTATATGGGCAAAATGTTCCTTATAATGAGTCAAAATGTTCCTTCTAGTTTGACTCACTAAGCATTTTGAACACGACTCACAATTGTTTTTGTAAATAACGGATTTGTCGAAATCGGAAACTTTATCAAAGGTGTTGCCTAAACGGTGTTTCAGCTTGTTCCTACATCTATAAGCTGGTTGTATTGCAAATTTAGAATTGCAACTGACAGATGAAAATCTAGGATGTCCTGGGGAGTAAAGAAACAGTAATTTGTGCCTCTCTAGACATAGAAGTTTCTGACAATACATCACATGGAGAGCACTAGAGTACAAAGGAGTAGATAGTATGTCAACTAGGGGGCTGGCGCAACTGTTCTCTACCAAAATAGTAGAGACAAAAATAGGGCAAGAATCTATTTTCATCTGCACAACTAGAGGATCCTCACAAAGGGGAGTGGCCTTCCCAATTATATGGAGCTTAGTTGTAGACCGACTCCTCTGTATACTGCCGACGACATAGTCATATAAGCAAGAGGTGAGTTCGACAACGTCGTCTGCAATATAGTTCAAAGAGGCCTTGAATATACTAAAGAATGGTGTCAATCGATGGGACTTAACAAAAACCCAACTAAAGCCACCTCAGTTGCCATAACTAGGAAAACCATCAAACTGGATGTCAGCGTTATTGAGTGGGAACCAGAGGTAAAACATCTGGGAATTAAACTGAATAAAAACTCCTCTGGAGTAAGAAAGAAGAAGAGATACAAAACTACATAATCCCTAATGGTGTGCAGAAACTTTCCTGGAAAAAAAACTGGGGATGTAACCCTGACACCATGCAGTGGCTATACACAGCAATAGTGAAGCCAATTCTCATAAATGGGTTAGGAGTCTGTGGTAGCAGAACTAGCTGGGCTAGTTCAAGGATAAATATATCGAAAATCCAAAGACTAACCTAGCTATGAGAACATGCCCAACAGCTGGCATAGAAGTAATCCTAAACCTCATACACCTCCATAAGTATGGCGATTAGGACAACCGATAGAATGACTGGAGAGGGAACCACCAAACATGAATATGGACCCCTCCCTGTTAAACAGCAAACCTGTAACATGCCCCAAGATAAGATTCTAAAAGGTATAGCTTCGCAATAGAATTTGAAATGAAACTTAGTAGCAAAAGTTAATGGGACAAAAACACCATCCTCAGTAGAAAGGTCATCAAATGGTTATCTGATGGGCCTGGAACCAAATACTCTGGAAGCTTAGGCAAATCCCCGAGCATTTTCCAAGCGGAGATTCACGTTATAGGAAAATGTGTCCAGCTGAATATGGGAACAGACCTCCGCATCATGTCAAGATAGTCAAGCAGCCATCAACTTGCTGAGCCCCCCTGGCAATTCTTAGAAAAACTAATTGAACAAGGCAAAAACAACGCAGCTACTCTGCTATGGGTTCTCGCACATACATGGGTGAAGGGACGCAAACACAATTGGGGACGTGAACCCTTCTGCCGGATAAGCGCCAGCACAATACTGGAAGAACTTAAAAAAGAAGTAGGTAACCAAAGATCTCACCACTAGATAAGTTTGCGAGGGCTGTGGCAACCAGATATGTCTGCAAGGACAGAGGCAAGCGAAGATACTTCTGGAAAACTACAACCAAAAGCAATCTATTGATTGTATCAACCTAATTGAAAATAAACTCAGAATACTGACGGGAATGCAAACAGGGCACTGCCGGTTGGACGGGCACCTTGAGAGGATTAGTAGAAAAAGAATAGTGCAGGTTCTGTGAGGAGCAGAACGAAATTTCCATCCACATCCTTTCAGGATGCACTACCAAAACTCAAGGGCACGATACCTTGGGGCATACCAAATAGAAGAGGGAGACTTATCTCCCACAATAAATCTTTTAGGTCGCAGTGTGCAACCATCCTCAATACAATATAATACAATACAAGATACTACAGATCGTATAGGGGCAATATCTTTTTCTTCATGATTTTTAATAACTCCGTAAACATAAGGAGAGGGTGGATTACTGTTAATAAGTCTATACTTATAGAGCTTCAAATTTTGTTACAAATTATTTTGATTATAATTGGAAAAAGTCAGTTAGATCTTTAAGTATTCCGCTTACTTCACCTTAAAAAATACAGATATTACATCATCATAATCTTGTTTTGGGATGATTATTAATGCATTCGATTCATCTGCTTCGTGAGGTTTAGATTGTTTTTTTTAATTCCTGATTGATAGATTCGACTCTAGATGCATCTGTATTACTGGATAGTTCGTTAATGAGACTCATTTATTTATTTCTAAATTTGTTAATTTAGAATTATTCACGTCAATATTCTTCACAGCTAAAATCCTCTATTATCGGCTATTAGTAGGATACAAAAAAATTCAGATTTTTAAAAATATATGTCACAATGTTTTTTATATAAATTTGAGTTTGATATGATAAAACTTTTTTATTGAGGTATTTTTTTAATTTTTTTAAATTGGACAAGCAAATGTTGCTAGGTCAAAATTGCAATTTTGAAATATGTAGAGCTTAATCCATCATTATAGGTTAAGTAGGTGAGTTAGTTTGTGTAGTTAATTTTTAATTGAAGCGCGAATGATTCTTAGTATTCCCAATAAATTTGCGACTCTTTTCGCAACTATCGCTTGATATCTCAGATGGGGATGCTGACCTTGCGGCGCCATTCTTAGTGGTTTGTTCGCATAATTCTAGACCCTACAATACATTTGGTTTCACAGAGTTATATCTTCTAGGCCTATCGATTAATCATCTTGACTAGAAATTTAGTTTCCTTTGTTTGCTATCACCCATTCTACATTGATCTGACCGTCCTAAAGTAGAAGGTACATATAGGAAAATACCCGTGAATGGAATAGAGGTTGTCGATGCCGCATGATAACGATTACACAAAACTGGCTGTAGGGCCGAGCGTACTTTGCGGCAAAACAGCGAGACCGTTCCGATATTATCCTCTCTTATGGTTGTATGACACATTGATTTCAATATAATTATTGAATGTACTCAATTCTCTCAACCCATCATTCTATACTATTAATTAGGCATGTACAAATATAAACTTGAAGCCAAATTTAAATTGAAACCAAAGAATATCATTATCGCCGTCCAAAATATTAATTAACCATCGGGGTAAAATTTTTTTTAGCTGGAACCACTTATATATTGGATGTATTTTCTTCAGTATACAACGATCCTCCACAAACACAAAATTACAAAAAAAAATGCGGAAATCTATACTTTTCATTTTCCCGACTTCAGAATAACTGGAAGAAGTTACATGAAAACATGTTTCTGCTTTACATTCTAGATGCTTTTCTAAACATAAACACGCGAAAAACTTCTTGCGGAAATACGTCATTTTCATTTTTTGATAAAATTTCGTGAACTTTAGAATAACTGGAATTAATTCTACAGAAATTTTAATTCTCTTTTACTCTAAATACTATTCTGAATATACATATAGAAAAATAGGTTTCTGGAAACACATCCCAAACTAACTCAAACTAATCTAAATTTCTAAATTAAAAACTGTATGCAATTAAGAAAATGTAAACGTTAAAAAAAACTAACACACCAGTGATAAATAAATAAACTAAATTTCTACAATACTTATTTTGCCTACAAAAAATATCTCTTCAGAGTCGAACTCAATCACTGTACTCTAATGGAATTTAATAGTTCAACCATTGGATTTAACCAAGTGTTCCCCAAAAATGTATGAAAATCTGACAAACTAACCTGCGATAACGTAGCCGCTTGGATTTTCCTGCGCATGTGTATAAGGGCCAGGGACAATTACAAAAACCTACCTTCAAATAACCTATCAATACGAACCTAATGTAGTGTTTCCCAAAAATACATGAAAATATAACAAACTAACCTGCGATCTAAAAATACAAGAACCTACCTTCAAATAACCTACGAGTACTAACCTAGCCCAATGTTCCCAAAAATATATAAAACTTAACAAACTAACCTGCGATAACGTTACAGCTTGGACTTCCTTGCGCATGTGTATTAGGGCCACAACAGTCTAACAATTACAAAAACCTACCTTCAAATAACCTATCAATACGAACCTAATGTAGTGTTTCCCAAAAATACATGAAAATATAACAAACTAACCTGCGATCTAACAATACAAGAACCTACCTTCAAATAACCTACGAGTACTAACCTAGCCCAATGTTCCCAAAAATATATAAAACTTAACAAACTAACCTGCGATAACGTTACAGCTTGGACTTCCTTGCGCATGTGTATTAGGGCCACAACAGTCTAACAATTACAAAAACCTACCTTCAAATAACCTATCAGTACTGAACTAATCTAGTGTTTCCCAAAAATACATGAAAATATAACAAACTAACCTGCGATCTACCAATACAAGAACCTACCTTCAAATAACCTACGAGTACTAACCTAGCCCAATGTTCCCAAAAATATATAAAACTTAACAAACTAACCTGCGATAACGTTACAGCTTGGACTTCCTTGCGCATGTGTATTAGGGCCACAACAGTCTAACAATTACAAAAACCTACCTTCAAATAACCTATCAGTACTGAACTAATCTAGTGTTTCCCAAAAATACATGAAAATATAACAAACTAACCTGCGATCTAACAATACAAGAACCTACCTTCAAATAACCTACGAGTACTAACCTAGCCCAATGTTCCCAAAAATATATAAAACTTAACAAACTAACCTGCGATAACGTTACAGCTTGGACTTCCTTGCGCATGTGTATTAGGGCCACAACAGTCTAACAATTACAAAAACCTACCTTCAAATAACCTATCAGTACTGAACTAATCTAGTGTTTCCCAAAAATACATGAAAATATAACAAACTAACCTGCGATCTAACAATACAAGAACCTACCTTCAAATAACCTACGAGTACTAACCTAGCCCAATGTTCCCAAAAATATATAAAACTTAACAAACTAACCTGCGATAACGTTACAGCTTGGACTTCCTTGCGCATGTGTATTAGGGCCACAACAGTCTAACAATTACAAAAATCTACCTTCAAATATGCTACCAGTACTAACCTAACCTACCGTTTCTCAAAAATGTATGAAAATTTAACGAACTAACCTGCGATAACGTTGCCGCTTGGACTTTCCTGCGCATGTGTATAAGGGCCAGGGTTAATCAAACAATTACAAAGACCTACCCTCAAATAACCTATCAATACGAACCTAATGTAGTGTTTCTCAAGAATATATGAAAATTTGAGAAACTAACCTGCGACAACGTTGCCGCCTGGACTTTCCTGCCCATGTGTATAAGAGCCAGGGAACCTGACGATTACAAAAACCTACCTTCAAGTAACCTACAAATACATAATTAGAAAAAATTGTAGAATGTAAAACAGAAACGTATTCTCATATAACTGGTCTCTCAGCTATTCTAAAGTCGAAAAAATGAAAATGAAGCATTTCCGCAGAAAACTTTTCGTGACTTTCTGTTTGGAAAGGTTCCCAAATACTGAATAAAGATATATTTCTTAAACAACTAATTCCAGCTAAACGAAAATTGAGCCAACCATCGGTATTTGCAGTATATGTGATATACATTTCTCCAAAATCCCGGATACTTCGATAATGGAAAAGAATAATTACAAATATCGACAGGTACAGCTCCAATCACAAAATAGGTTCAGCTCTTAGCTGTTTATTAGCACGTGAAATATTTCACTTTGATTCAAGTAATGTGTCCTAACATGAAAGCTCTCAATAATACTCACACTATTATAACTCCCTGGCTACTACGACGGATATTAACCCCTTCCATTCCAGGATATACATGTTTGATTATATGGGAAAATAGTAGAAAATTAGAGAAATTGAATGATATTCGAGGAGATACTATTGTGACTAGCTAAGAACTCCTTATCTACCATTATTCCCTGAGTTTCCGACTATATAATTTGCCTAACATTAATGAACCCTCAATTAGCCTAAGACTCTTGATTAAATGTAACAAAATCACCAGTTAGAACTGATTTCCCAGATGATTACCTCTAGCGTTCAATCAGTGATGTCGTGATCCCAGAATTTGACTTTTGAAATTGGATTTATTCGGTCAAGAATAAAATCAAATAAGGTTATTCCAACTTTCAAGAGTGAAAGACGATTTGAAGTTACTGAAGTTTCAAATAACCACTATTGGTTCTATTTCGTTATTCAAGATTTTTATTATGATAAAAATATTTGGTCAGGCTTCCTTTTTCAATGTATGATTTAATCCTGTATTTATTTTATTGTATTCACAAAAAGAACTATAGTAAAATTTACAAATATTCATTAAATTTGCAACTAAAAGGATGGTGAAGATTTTAAAACATGTTTTAAATAATTTGAAAAAAATTTAGACAATTCACCTACTCATAGGCAGTTCTTGGGGTATTTCGATAACAGTTTTGTAACTTTTCAGAAAGATATTTAAAGGTTGGTAGAGGGCTGAAGATTTTCCAAAATTTTTTCAGAAATGGCAGCTGCGTATATGAGGAAGCAGCTTTTGATGGGTATTGCGGATCAAAATTCGACCTTCCATTTTTTCGCCCCACCATAACCAGCACACTACATATACACATTACTAATTATGATTTTTGACCCAGGTATGAATTATATATAAATTCTCGGTAAGTAGGTCGCACTAACACATATGCTTATTATTTTCGTCTCTACGTACGTTTCGGTCTCACGACCATCATCAGAAGACTTATCAATGTCTAAACCGGAATTTCTTAAAACTAATTTTATCAGTCCGAAGCGTCCTTATCGCACCAATTTCAAATGAAAAAGCCTACGTCCCCGAAACGAACAGAAACATGATTACTCGAAATTGTAGCACATTAATGTTTTAAGTATATGAATATGTATCAAGAAATCACTGCTTAGCAATTTTTTTATAAAATCCGAAGACATTTCAAGCAACGTTTGAATATAACGCTTATTAGAAATATTGCTATTCGAGCATTCTACCCAAAATATACTTTTAACATTATGAAGACGCATGCAGAAATTTGCAAGGCTTTTAATTAATTGAATTAGTATAAATCTGACTCAATGATTGGAGTCACGTTTCATGTGAATCATCTCCAGGATAGATCTCTTATAATAATTGGTGTCTTCAGTTGACATACTAATACTTTTTCAATTGAATTGATAGTTATTATCAAAAGAATGTTTAGCAAGGGGGATGAAATTGGAAGTTTCTGTTTCTAGTACTATATTTATGGTCATACATTCTTTTTTGCGAATATTGTTTAGAGATTCCTGTCCCATCGCAATCTAAACAATTTGATTTGTATACTGTTTGGGTTTGTTTATCTTTAGGTATTGAAAGTTCCAGATTTGAAAAATATTTACCAACACAGTTAGTAGGCGCATGCGCAACTTTATAATATTTCATACTTTTTTAAACATTTCTTAATTTTCTCTAAGGTCTCCGAAATTTATGGTAACATGAAATCTGTATTACCATTTACGTTATTTATATATGACGTTCCAATATGTATTTTGTTTATTCTTGCTTTAATTATGGGGTAGCAGCCATTCATTTTCAGTGTATTACGTACAATTTTGAAATCTTTAGGATGATCTTCTGGATGGGACAATTAGTTCCAAGCAATCCTGTTTTAGACATTGATACGTCTCCTGATGATGGTCTTGAGACAAAAACGTAAGTAAAGACGAAAATAATAAGCATTTGTGTTAGTGTCACGTACGTCCCGAGAAATTATATAACATTATTTTCAGTTTGGATCATCATGCTAGCTCAACATAACCAAATCCTCATTTTTATGTAGTTCGATAATTTGAATTACCTTATGTCCCTAAGGTTAGATAATATGTTAATGTCGATGTAGAATTCATAATGTGTGATAATGTAATAATAGTGGCAGCGTTACGAATAACAATTTTGTTATTCCAATTGATTACACGCTATATATGCCTCACAGAGAGATATGATCTCGCACACATCTAGAAATAGATGACTTTCATTTTGCATTTCGTTAGTGTTGATCAAAATGATTTCATGAAGATATTATCAGTTCGGAGGTTACTCCAACTACAAATCGTTTTGTTTTCTGAAGATGTTATCTATTCCAACCATCTTCATGATAGCCAATGAAAATTAACAACTTATAATCGGAGGAGAGGCGAAAGACTACTTTCTGGAAATTTGCAAGATCTATGGGTATTTCAGTCGAGGGGGATTCTTTAATTGGAATCGATTTCAGGAATCTTTGGAAATATCCAAAACCCTATGTGTAGATTGTCTAATGTCTGGTAGGCGATAAAGTATACTGAGAATATTACCTTCACTTTGTTGTTGACGTTTGGAGGCCTTTCTAGAAGACATGTTGTCGCAGTTATCATATCAGAACGTGGTATTGTGATACATGTGTCTCCAGCCTTTGATTTCACGATCGACAACTGGCCTTCCGTTTTTTCTTCTTCATCTTCTCCGGCACTTTCTGAAACAAAATAAAAGACGTGATATTAATTCTAAACCAGTATTAACAACCTATATTTATCACATAAAAGAGGCAATTTTCGACACAAAGATCGGCTCAATACATCCAGAATTCGTAATTTTCAGTTTTTTCTATATTCTTTGACCACACAAGAAGGAAACCTCTAATGTTTGAAGAACATTGTGTGAGCTAGCGGTGAAATGTTGGAAGAGGAGATGAGAACTCGAATTTTAATGAAGGTTTGGAGGTTATAGGCAAAGAGTTCCACAACTTCACCGTTTAGTCGAGTACGATTCTCAAGTTAAATTGTTAGTTTTGATTAAAGTTTTGGAAATTGGTCAATTTTGTCCAATTAAACCTGCCAATTACCAGCTGAGGAGTTCGATTTTGGACAATTTGACTTCAGAATCGTACTCAGCGACTCCGAAACCCCCGAATAATTTTCCTGTCTATTTGCGATGAAATTAAGAAAAAATGATCAATTTTCTCCAATTAAACTGGCCAATTACCAGCTGGGAAGATCGATTTTGGCCAGTCTGAGTTCAGAATCGTAATCGGCGACCCCAAAAACCTCCGAGTGATTTTTCCTGGCTATTTTTGATGAAATAAAAAAAAATTGTCACTTTGTCCAATTAAAGTGGCCAATTACCAGCTGGGGAGTTCGATTTTGGCCAATCTGAGTTCAGAATCGTAATCAGCGACCCCGAAAACCCCCGACTAAATTTTCACAATAATTAGCCAAAAATTGGTCAATTTTTCGTTTAAAAAAAAAATAACAAATTTGCACAGAAAACTAACCAGTAAGCTTTTTTCTAGACGTCATCCCGAATCGAATGCATTTTGTTCCATCAAAATCGGTCCATATCTTTCGATTTTCGTAAGTCGGCCTGTTTTAAGACCTATTTGACTCGACTAGCTCGATAGAAGAATGAAGTCTGGTAGGGAGAATTTCGGCAAGTCTCTAAATTAACAATGAAGGAATGACTACCTTGAGCTCGTCTAGTCCAACTATATGGAATCTTCAGTGATTGAATATTAGAAGAGATATCTGATGAACACCGATCATGGAAATACCTATAGAAGGAGGGATCGCTCACCTTTCTTCGATGTTCTAGAGAGATCAATGAATTCGTTTGACATCATCAATCAGACGAATAGCTCTTTTCTGGATAGAATTCAAGAGTTTGAGCATATATTTGGGAGCCGAACTCCAAACATGTGAACAGTTAGTACTCTAGGACACGTAGAGTCTGTAGTTTGCAGATTATGAGGAGGGATATAAAGAAGCTCGGAATACAAGCTCAGGGAATCAGTTTTCGCAATGGAATTCAGATAATGATTCCATGAGAGAGTGCTGTTTGTACTGATACAGATCATGGAAATATATTGGGGGTCCAATTTCCAGGAGAAGATGCAAGCTTGAGCTCAGGTTGCATTGAACGCTACTAGCTTAACAGATTTCTATTTCAAAATTGTTTCCAGATCTCTATTAATTGCGTCAATATGTCTCTGTCACGCTCCTCTGCCTTTAATAGATGATATAGAGGCTCTAGATGAGAAATCGGTATGGAGTCTACCATCATCTGCAAGGCTGTGGACCGGACAGATGATGCCTTCCAACAGATCGTTTATATGCATCAGGAACAAAGTTGGTGCCAATACACATCCTTGTGGAACACCAGCGTTAATAGCTACAGCTAGAGATTCACCATACTTATCAATAGATTTCTACCTTATATGTAATACGTAGGTAGCAGATCTCCTGTTGATCTCAGCTGACGAAAACCTTTCATAAATTGCAAATTGATGAATTCCAATACAGAAAGGAAACGATTCCGGCTCATCACTAATTTATAGAATACACTACATAAAATATTATTCCACCAATAAGGCGACAGTCGTATGAGGAAGTACAAAATATATCTATTTCGCAGCTTCCAACTTCAAATCAAAAACTTATTGACCTACCACATACACAGCTGCTCTCTTACTGGTTCATTTGCAAATTTTATTGAAAATAAGGTTTATGAACTATATCTTATCACATCGGAATAAAAATCAGTTGGATAAATTAGAATCAGAAACAAGAGAACTGAGTTGATTGTTCTGTCAATTGCGATGACACTCACTTTCAGATTCTTCAGTTTATCATCGGTTACATTGATTATTGTCACATGCTGCACAATGAAATACCAAGGAGCAGTATTCTCATGCCTAAAGCATTCGCAATTGCATGTGATCTTCATGGTTATATTCGATATAAAAGGGCTGTTTTTGAAGAATGAAGACTTCTCCAAAACCTTCAACTTTTGAGCAAGATGCTATTGACTCATCTGTTCTCAATGCGAAATGTTGGTTCAGATATGTCGACGACACTTTTGCTATTTGGCAACATGGTCGCGAAATATTGTTCCATTCTTCAATTATTCAAATTCATTACATCCCAATATCCTTTTCACCATTAGGTGAATCGAAAGGTTCACTCCCGGTTCTAGATGTATTAGTTAGTCGACAGACTGGCAGTTGTTTTGGACATTCCGTGTATCAAAAACCCCCTCACACCGATAGATAACTCAATAGCCTTTCCCACCATCACCCTGCCCAAAAGCAATCTGCCATAAACTCCTTGGTCCACAGAGTTCTCAACTTATCTCAACCCCAATCCTTAAAACCAGAATTGAAACATCTTCCATCTGTCTTATTATCAAATAATTTCTCCCACTATAACATTCAAAAAGTCATGAAGAAATACACGTCGCCTAAAATTTAGAATCAACCTGAGCCACAAACCTTCTCGCCTGCTTTATCCACTGCTTATTTTCCAAAATCCTTAAAAAACATTATATTTCCACTCGGTTTTCCACATTTTCAGAACTGTCCCAGTTTCGAAAGCCTATCAAAGATCCTCTTCTTGCATTTCTGTTGTTTCTAACATTCCCTGTTCTTGCGGCAAAGTCTACATTGATGGAACAGGTCCTTCAGTAGCTACTCGTGTGAAAGAACATGAGCGCTTTACTAGGCTTCATGACACCAGTAGATCTGCACTTGCGGAACACAAGTTTGACACTAATCACCAAATCCTTTTCGAAAATACTGAAATCCTAGCCCGAGCCCCAAACTTCTATCAGCGAAAAATCCTTGAAGCTATTGAAATCCTAAAACATCCAAATAATCTAAGCCGTGACTCAGTATATTACCTTCCCAACATTTGGAAACCCACCCTTGAAAATTCCACTTCATACATGATCACGAAGCGGCAGAGTTGAGTGCCGGAACGGAGGTAACTACCGCAATAAAGGCAGTGCACTGTGTAGTGCGTAGAATTTTTTCTTACAATAAATACGGCTACAGAAACCAGTAGACTCAGTTTCAGCTCAAATCTCAAGCCTGCTCTAAAAATGCCACCTGTAATGGTTGGCGAAACGTCGGCCAGATATTTCAAAGATAACAAATGCCACCGACGCGGGGGCTCTCGAATTGATGCTTGCTTCTACGGACTTTAGCTGTTTTGAGTAACAGCTACCTATTATATATTATGATAATATGGATAAAGTTGAGTTGTTCTTGAAATTAACATACGATGCATTGCTCTGTCATTCTTGCTGCAGTTCCTTCGAATTGCTTTTATTTGTTTTCCCAAGTTATTGGAACAGTCTTTCATAGAATTTATGATATATTCCTACAATGTAGGGTACTATTTTCGGATTATGGTAATTTCTATCAATGAATAAGTCATTTTCAATGAATGAAAACGAATATACAGTAGCAAAGGAAAAAGTTTCTTTCCCAGATATGGCGTGATATGTTTGACCTACTTAATGAGAACGTTTCCATGATATTCTCACTCGCAGTGAATAAATTTTGTAGCCGCTATTGCATTGATCTCCTAATTCTGAACTCGGCAGATAATTCTTGTGCTGCATAGAAAAGGCCCCAACAGAGTTTGAAGGAGTCCCCTTACTATAACTGCTGCAGCGAGTTAATTTTAACCCATTCTCAATATCGTTTGTAAATTAGAACATTAAGCAACATATAAACTAGTCATTTGTAAATCAGCTGGATCCAAGCGTAACTCACAAAATTTCTTTTTAGTTTTCATACAAACAATTAGATCGTAAATTCGCGAAAAGTACTTCGTTAAAAGTAATGTTTGTTTTTAGTGCTCTTTAACACAAGCTTGACTTATAACTTCCTTGATTTCTCGATAGAATGAACTGTTTAAAACTTTATTAATCGTTTTAATAACTCAAATTTAGTAGCCGCTATTTGTTTCACACATTGTTGCAATTTGTTACATTTATGCTTGCTTCCTCAATTTCTTTCTCAATAATAGAAACTCATTTCAATAATCATTTCGATAGCTCAGATCCTATAAATTATTAATCAACAGCCGGTAAATTAATAATATCCTGTTTTAATGAGAATATGTATATTTAGCCAGTAATAGTTTATTTCATGTACGGATTCAAGAGATCATAATGCGTTATTCGGAAAAATATTTTTTTGTTTAAGTGTAGCATTTTTTGTTAAAAGCATACTTATGTAGCTTTTGCATGTCTTCTCGACAGCTTTTGAAAGATTGAGACTGAAGTCCTAAATTATAGACCCACTTCATAAATGACAACGTGCGACAACGATCCAAGAATTTTCGGGAAAAATTGAGAATATTCCTGCAACTCTACTCATCTTCATAGTACCAATACGCTACCCTCTATATATACAAGGCCTGGGCGCTGAGCACGAAAAAAGTTTGACGTTCTCAACAAAGTCTCGGAGGAGAAACATAGCTTATTACGACAGTATCGTTTATTCATGATAGCACGTGACCCGTATTGAGTTTGACAGATGATAAATATTAGAATTTAAGAGAGTCTTACATGTTTCTTGTGGAAAATTATATTTTGGACCAGTTCCTAAGGTGCCCTTATATAGTATTGTGTATAAAAGTGAATGAAAAAATATATATATATCATTTGTTTCATTTGTGAACAAGTTTCAGATAATTAACTAATTGGTTGCTAATTTATTATTCACAATTTATGGTTCGAAGCTACAACAAATTTTTTTTGGATGTTGATGTGATTTTAAATAATCAAACTGCATGATTTCTTAGTCATAGTTTACTCCGATGATGGCTACTTGGTAGCCGAAAGGGTCTCAGTACTTTGACAATATTTTTAGGGGATAAAAGTGATTATTTCTTATGTGTAGTGTTATACCACAGTGTGAACTCTTTTATAATCATTCTATCTTTTTGATTCGGTTCATAATCTCGAATGTATGATAGATAATTAACAAAATATAAAATTCAATTGAATTATGCAGTATACCCACTCTAACTCGAGAGGAAAAATGCATGAACTAGAACATGATAAATTCTTAAAATTTGGATATTTTTGAGTTTGAGATCAGTCTATCGTACAAATTTGGAAATTAAGAATGTTAAAGTATCCCTTGAGGTATTCAATGAATATGTTAAGCAGGCTCTATTTTAATTTGGTTCGATTATAGGGCATTCCACATCCACAGCCCAGTTTATAAATATTATAATAACTTGGCGTAAAATAAAGGTTGTAAGAACCCCTTTCAAAAGGAAATGATTACGGGAAATTTACAGGAACATATCATCAAATAAAACTTGAAGGATGATTCGAAAATTTTCAAAAAATTTATTAAATTGACAACACCGACACATACTCCATGGTCACACACAGTTCACGGAATTTGAGAAATAATTTCGTATTGTGCAAATGGGCTTGATTTAAAATACTCATTGTTCAGAAAATGTCAAACAGATTCATTGGAAGACAGATTTTTCACTACTAGTACGGACTGGTATAGTATGACAAAACATCGAATCATGTCATCTCTTCCCATTTGAAGCCATTCAATGATTGGATCAACTCGAAAGGAGATGTGATAATTCTGACAACAGTTGCAATTCTTTTATATATTTATTGTGTTTGTATGCCTTGGTTATCTGGTCTAAAATGCCCTAATGTAATATTACTTCTATGTTTCATAGTCCATAAGGTGGATAAAAAAGCTGTTTCATAATTATACTGAATTCACATCTCCACTTTTTGTGTTTTGAAGAAACCTTTTGTGTCTAATGATGCCAACTAGCTCACGAAGATATCTTACACTCAGGGCTCGTACTGATACGTGTCCTTAGATTCTTGGTTGATCATATTACCTAGAGCGCCAACTGATTGATTATATCAGAGAAATAGAGACGAGTTTCAACGTAACAATTTGGTTTTAATCCTCTGGGGAATTTTAATTGGAACAAAATTAGTTTGATTAATAACATACTTATTTTATACATTAACAAAGATCAATACTTTGAAAAATTGAAAGTGTTATATAAATTTTCGGGAAATAGGTCACACTAACACATATGCTTATTATTTTCGTCTTTAAGTACGTTTCGGTTTAACGATCATTATCAGAATGAAAATAAGGATTTCTTCAAACTACAGCACAAAGCGTCTTTATCGCACAAATTTTAATTGAAAATGCCTCCATCGCCGAAGCAAACAGAAACACGAATAATCGTAATTAATGTTGTAAGTGTTTGAATATGTATCAGGGATCCACTGCTTAGGAATTTTTTTATAATATACGAACTCATGCCAAACAAAGTCTGTATACGACTGAATCCAAAAAATATAACGCTCAAATATCCACTTCCGAATTAGATGTCAAAGATTTATGAGGTAATAGAAAAAAGCTGTCAGACCATATTAGAAATATTACTATTTGAGTATTCTACCTAAAATATACTTTTAATATCATAAAGACGCATGTAGAAATTTGCAAGGGTTTCATTTAATTAAATTAGTATAAATCTGACTCAAAGACTGAGGTCACGTTTCATGTGAATCATCTCCAGGATAGATCTTTTATAATAATTGGTTTCCTTAGTTAAAACATCAAGATTTTTGTAATCGAATTGATGGATATAATCAAAGCAGTTTTTGTTTCTTGTACTATACTTATGGCCTTACATTCTTTTTTGTAAATATCATTTAGACATTCCTGTGTAAGTCCCATAGCAATCTAATAAGTGAATAATAGATTTCTCGAACGGGGGATGTTAAAGTTAGTTTGTAATGTTATTGGTCGAACTAAACTAGAGAGACCTACCTCATCATTCTTATTTGTAAAACCTTACAAGAAATAAATGGTTGGGGTCGTATATTCATTCATATTTCAATTATTACATTTGGTTCAGTTTGGTGCCGCCATCTGGCTCACTCAAGTAGTTTAACATTCCTCGTAATTTTTTTAATCAATGTTACATGATTGCGCCAGATAGCGACACCAAGCAGAACCAAATGTAACAATAGAGACATTAATGAATATATGAATACATTCATTTATTTCTAGGCCAAATGAACAAAAAAATGGTTTGGAGAACATTTATTTCCCAACCTATTTACAAACTGTGTTATTGTTTTAGATAATGCTCTATACCGTATGAACCGAATTCAAAGTTCCCATTAAATATGTCACAAAGAGAGTGATGATTGGATGGTTGGATGGTTGGATGAAAATAACATCAAACATGATCATAAACAAAGGAAAGTAGGTTTATTTGAGATAATAAGTCCTGAAATTATTCACAGACCCAAACAAAAAGAGTACAAAATTGATGAAATAATTAAAAATAAAGGGCTTACACCGTTACGTCTTCCTCCTTATATGTGTGACTTGACTCCTATTGAACTCGCTTGTGCAGAGATGAAACGATATGTTCGAGATAGAAACACTACAGGAGAAGTATCTATTGAAATGTTAACTGATTCAACATATGGAGCAATTTCCTCTATATCAGAAGAGAGATGACAAAGATATGTTTGGACATGTAAGAAAAATTGAGGATAGTTATTGGGAGATAGATTAATACTAGATGCAGTTGATGAAATCACCATGAACTTGGGAGATGGAAGTTCTGATGAAGATATGTTCAACATGTTATTCTTATCTGAAGAACACGATACTTTTTTTTCTGATTTCTGATGAACATCGACCATGAAAATATCTATAGATAAAGGAGAAATCTCCCACCTTTCTATGATGTTCTAGAGAAGTCAGTGAGCTGGTTTTTGTGTCATCATGAACCAAACGAATAGTTCTCTTCTGGATAGAATCAAAAAGCTTCAGCGTATATTTGGGAGGCGAACTCCAAAAATGTGAACAGTACTCCAGGACAGGTCGGATTTGTGCTTTGTAGATGTGAAGAAGCTTTTATCATGATATAGAGAACCAATTACCGTTCATGTTATTTATATATGACGTTCCATTACAGATTTTGTTTATTCTTTCTTTAATGATGGGATTGAAGAATGTTTTTGGGTAGCCATTCATTTCCAGTGTATTATGAACAATTTTTGAATTTTTGGGATGGTTCTCTAGGTGGAACAATTTATACAGTTTCGATTATTCGAGTTTTTGTTCGCTTTGACGACGTGAACATTTTAAATTGATATTGGTGCGATAAGGATGCTTTGTGCTGATACAATTAATCTAGAAAATACCGTTTTAGATGTAATACGTCTTCTGATGATGGTCGTGAGACCGAAACGTACGTCAAGAGGAAAATAATAAGCATATGTGTTCGTGTGACCTATTTCCCAAGAAGTTATAAATAATTCATAACTGGGTCAAAAATCATTATTAAAAAATTAAAAGTGAAACAAATTATAATTCTAAATAATTTGATTAATTAAATTGAAATTATTGATTTTATAAAGTGAAATAGTTTTTGAACCAAAGGCTCCAGTTTGAAAAGTTAATTGGTCAATGAAAACGTTTGTTGGGAGCTGTTGCTGCTCCAAATAATCATCCGAAATATAACAAAAACTTCGAACTAAATAAATTCGTGTTTCCAGAGAATTTTTGTAGATGGAACACTTTCCGTTCTTCCCGTCAAGCCTGATATATTTCGACCATTATTCATGTCTGGTGACGTGAAAAATATACGCTACAGAGAAGAATTTCCGTTCACACGCTCAAGGGTTTCCAGTTTCCATATAATGAGAACATGAAGCTTCTGAGCTACATGACGGTCATAGTTACGGTTAATATTTATGAATAACATTGTTATGATGACATCCCGTAGAACTTACTCCGAGTAACTTATTCCCATGATTGTGACTGTATATTATTTTCAGATAGAAATATGAATACAAGTATATCCGCACATTTGAACATGAATCATTTTTCTAAGGAATGAAATACATAATTTATAATTAAATTGAAAGAATCTCTATAAATATAAAGATTGGAACTGCTGCAATTATAAAAAATAACTCACTTTTCTTATGAATGAAATATTCTCTCACTCGCAGCAATTGTTGAAATGTATATGATTCATTGGGTATGTACTATCCAGACCATTTGCGAGATAATGTATGTGTGTATATGTGCGTACATCACTGTGGGGACGATTGCGCCGTTCCCATTGGTCGTACTAATTTGAAATTCTGCAAATCGCTTTGAAATGATGGAACTAGAAATAGTATTGTTTTGGGGAGTGGTAGCTTCTATAGTACAAGACCTGTTAGAGGTTTTACCACCATAAGGAGGAAAAGTGCTGTTTTCTGTCCTAATTCTGGTGACCTAAGCATCATTTTGTGAGGCGGTAGTAGGAAAAATCTTTATCTTACTATTTATGTATATACCTGTATATTTTTCAGAAATAAACCAACGAAGATGTACGTAATCGATGAATTAGCTGCCGAATGGGACATATCATCATCATCATCATCAGGGGAGGGGGTACAGCCCCCAAATGCACTTAGGTCACTCAGTCGAGCCCATTTTGCGCCCAATGGTGAAAAGCCTATTCTATTTCAGCAGGTTTGTGGCCCGGCTTCTATAAGTTCTTCTGGTAGCGGTTTTGATTCTCCGAAGTGACAGTGTCTGAGAGATGTCAATGCAGGGCATTCCTACAGGATGTGGCAGGTAGTTTCTTCCGCCTCTCTGCATTTCCACCATAGTGAGAAGGAGGTTGTTAAGACAACAGTGACTGGATAGGATTCCAGTCATCTCTCTGATGTCACTTCTATTCAGGGAAAGGAACTTCTATAAGAGCCTAGACACAGGCTCTTTGATAGAGAATATGGACTACCTCATGCGTGGTGATTCTCACCCCAGCTCAGCTCAGACCACTCTTTGTTCAGTTGGTCCAGAAGGGCGAGACGTCTCACGCAATTTGATGAAGTGACCATTGGCTCCGGCCCGACAGGGGCGCCGGACGACCCCCGCCTGGTGAGAAAGTCGGTCATTTCATTTCCTTCAAATCCACTATGTCCAGGGGCCCAGATGAGTTTATTTATGTTTGCGCCAGTTCGGTTTAGAATCTAGAGTTACTTCCAGAAGCTTCATCGACCCTTTGAGTTGCAGAACCTTGCCACAGAAGGTAATCTCTGGCAGTTTGCTCATCTTACGTTCCCAAGTGAATAGTACAATATCCCTTCTGTCAGAGTTGATCCCGAGCCCTTCCGTGCGGCACCAGCCGTCCACTACGCTGAGCAGCATGTTTTGCAGCTCCACAGTCTCTTCTAATCCCTCCAAGAGTTCTTCAACTACGAAACAATGCAGAAGCGGAGATAGGACACTCCCTGTGGAGGTGATTTGTACAACGCGTCCGTTATGTTGCGCTTAGACCGCACGCGTAGATAGCATGGCTTCAATCCACCGGGCTAATGTTGAATCGATTCCATGCCTCTCAGCGACTGAGCAGATAGACTCGACGTGTTATCAAATGCCCATTCGATGTCCATAAATACCTCCAAGGCATGTTCTTCTCGGGCCATAGCACCATCTATTCGTGTGAATAGAGGATGCCAGGCTATTTCAGTCGTGAGACCAGCTTGGTAGGCGTGTTGACGACAGTGCAAAGGTTAGGCTCTCGGTGACCCGTCTCTCAAATGTCTGTCAATCAATCTCTCCATTGCCTTTAATAGGAATGAGGTTAGATTAATAGGGCAGAATGCTTTAGCTTGGATAAAATCTGCTTTACCCGACTTCGGAATAAACACGACTTTCACTGCCCACCATACCTTTAGAATAAAGGCTATGCAAAATTGGAAAAACTTGATGATAATTTCCTGACCCTCTTGTAGGAGAGCCGGGAAGATTTTATCTTCGCCTGGTAATTTGTACAGTGAGAATTCGGATATGGCCCACTTTACCTTGTCATAATTGGCTATGTCGGAGGACGGACGAAAGTCACCATCACAACGGTCACCATGTCTATCGACTATTTCGGTTGTCAAATCTCTGTCGCAAAAGTCAGGAAAATTAACCGACACTAGGTCTCTCAATGTCTCCTCTGGAACATATCACTGGGTTTCTTGAATAGTAGACTTCACTGAGTCTTCAATACAATATAAATTATTTTTTTTAATCGCTTGGTACATATCAAGGATAGTTGCAAGCTCGACAGCGCAGGCTTGACTATCAATGGAACCTCAGAGAAAGGAATTCATAGATCTTAGCAGGATCTTGAATGTCAGTTCATGTTACCAAAACGAGAGATTAGCAGGAAACATCGTTCGCAATAAAACATGCGTTTCTTGTGCAGATATTGTTCGTATTCATTGCGTCCGATTCCCATTAGAAAAAATTGGTCATCATATCACAGTTAATGCAAGTTCACTCGAATTTCCGGAAGGTTCGCAAACTCACTTTCTTCGATTGAGATATAACATAAACAATTATTTGATAGAACTTATTATTATTATTTGAATAATCAGAATAATAATGTTTCCAGTCTTACCTTCGTCAGAATACAATCGTGGAAAAAAAGCCTTTTCTCCGGAGATTTGGACTGAAGAAGTTCTACCTTGAACCTGTGAATATTTTCGATGAAAGCCTAGTAAACTAGACAAAAAAAAATAACAGTTGGATCACATTCAAACTTTACTTTGTATGTTCGCTATTAGTTCCCATAAATATTCTCTTTTGCTCAAGAAATCTAGCTATTCCATTATACGGAACAGAATATTATTAATATTTTGGATTGAACCAGTGAATTGTGCAATACTTTCATTGATGCTCCCTACTTTTATAATATAAATATTTAGAAAGCTATGTAATAAAATTTACATGTTATTTTTAGCGGCATAGAATTTTAGTAAGACATATTTTCAACGTCATATCATCGATATAAGCAAACTGTATTCTCTTCATTTTTGCATTTCATGACGGCATTACAATTTTCCTTCAGTGCCAAGTTGGATGAAACTTCTTGTTAATCTTGAATACCGGTTTTGTTCTCAAAGCAATTATTAATGATGGAACTTGGTTCTTCGCGGTTCTGTTCAAATTAATATCATGTTCAACAGTGTAGGTATCCTACATAAAATTGTATGATTTAGAATTTGGAATAGATTAAAGTTCGAAGATCACCAGATTATTCTCATGTTGATAAATATGAATACTTCCTGAACTACTCAATTCCATATTGTTTACTATATGTTCTCAAAACGAAATATACCACCCTGTTCAGGAAACGATTACCCAACAAGTTCGGAAATTTGAGTTGAAGGTACTATGTTTAACTTTGTGTTCGAACATGGAGCTCTATAAGCAGTGGCGACATCTTCAGGAAGGCATCAATTATATGGTGTATAACGAGATTGCAGAGAAGTGTGAGGTTTCAGTAGGTATCATAGAGAAGGTGAAGTAAACCCTCCACACGCATAGAATCTGTCATCAACCAGACAGTCATGAAATCTAGCACAATTGTGCAGATTGAGTTTATGCTTTCAACGTTCAGCCCAATCGCATTCGATCAAACGAATTCGTGTTTTAGAATATATGCATACGTCATTGAAACAACGCTATGGTACAATTAATAGATGACGAATGATATGAATGCAGTTTCTAAAGGTTTCGGTTTTCTTTACAACCCCATCTTTAGATGCTTGTAATGTGCTATATTGGTGGAATAGAATAAAAATTAAAAGACCCTAGCAAAAAATCAGTCGTTCTTTATGATAAGCTGATAAAACTCACATGTACAGGTGGAAAAATTTTGATGTTTTTATAGGGTAACTCGGTAACAAAAAATGGAAGTAACATTCTCATTCTATTTTTTTGAGACAAATTCACTGGCGGAAACATGGGTTTCGTCTTTTGTTTTCGAGTTATAAGCAAAACTTCGATTTTGCGACTTTCAGACACATGTGAATATGGTGATTTATTGTGAAGCTAGGAAAAAACATCTTTTATATTCTTGAGGAAAAAAACGGCGTAATTTCGAGTTATGGCCAATAAGTTTCAATTTTTCAAATGAGAATCATTGTTGGCGATATCTTAGTTAAAACGGTTTTTTTTATCTTACTTACTATATATGATATATCGGCCCGCTTTGGATGTGTAAGTCTTTAATAGCGAAAATAATAATTTACTATATTACTTTTTGCGTTTTTACATTAATTCCAAGTAGGCGGCGGGTGTCATCTATAATAGTGCTAATTCGTTTGTCAGTAATTTGCATATTAACAATTTTGTTTCCCTCATAATAACAATCAACTTCATTTAATCATAAAAGTGGAGCTGTCTTACGAAAATTACGAGAGATATAATATATTAGAAAGCTTTATTCAATGTAATAATAACTGCGTTTTGAATATAATTCAATCACTATCCAGAAAGAAGACAACCTAATTATGCTAATTAAGAAACTAGTATATCTGTAATTGTCTGTGAAGATCCATCATTCTCTAAAAATGTAGCTCTCAGGGACGCTTCATTTTCAGTGTTTGGTGTGTTCTATGGGTCAATGGTGTTTTAACATAGCACAAATATCAAGAAAATTTTGGTGACCATTGGTACTACGAAATCGTAAACCTGAAAATTATTGAGGAATTTATGTGAGGCAAAAAATCAGTTCTTCCAAAAAGATGGGGCACCTCCTCATAATATCAGGACCGTTGCAGAATTTTTGAATAGCAATTTTGGAAATAACTGGATGGGACCAGTGGGGTGGCCTCCACGATCACCTGACTTACCGCCACTTGATTTTTTGTTTTGGACTACATTAAAGAGACACCATACAAGAAAACCTGTAGCAACTGAAATGAACGCAGACAAAATTTTATAGACTGTGTGAATTCCGTTTCATATATTCATGTTTAAAATGCAGTTCAGACTGTTATGAAAAGGTGTAATTTATATAACGGACATCAGTTCTATTTACCTCAATTTGTATTTCTATTTTGTGGTTGTAATGAATAATAAAACTATTTTTAAATATCTGATTTTATTCTCTGGTCGAAAGATTCACTAGCTTTATTAGGTTGTTTTCTTTGTAACCCTGTAACTCTGCCACCGATGGAGATCGGATCCTTGTTTTCCGATTAAAATGTTCTATTACATGTTACTTCGTATATTACTATATATTCAATGCACAATATTTAATATCAAGTAGATATTGAAATAAATTTATTGCTCATTGAATAAAACGATTCATTCATAATTGGGCAATAAATAAATATTATATTATATCATTTCAAAAATCTTCATTCCCATGCTAACAATGATAAAAAAGTTCCATGAAGGAAGACTACAAAAAATTTTTTTTAATGATCTATTATTCATGTGAACTGATAAAAACGTAATATAAGAATTAAAAATAGCTTCATTAAATCTTCGTATGAAGTTCCATTGGTTTTTTGAGAAAAATTTAGAGAGAAAACATATTTTTGAAAGAGGCACTCCACCCATATGTAATAAATTGCTTCACAATGATGAGACTATCGCAAAAAGATCAATAATCGAAATTTAATTGATTTGTTCGTTTCTTTGTGATATTCCATTTTGAAACAAATGAAAATGCAATTATTACTCTATTGAAAAACACTATGTTTATGCAAGTTTTCCAAAATACACATGAAGTACGAACTACAATCAAACGATACAATAAATGTAGTGATATCGAACAAATTAATTGTATTTTAATTTATTCAATAATCAATACCCAAAACGATTCTTGAATTAACAAAATAATTAACAACGACCATTAAAATGAACGGGAAAAATCAGAAGAATTCTGTAAACTAAACTTACTTTTGAAGAAAAGGCTAAACATTTCAATTCCTCTCGCATCTCATGGCGATAAAATGTTGAAGTCTTTTCGGCTTTCCAATCGCTATCGACGTAGCTCGTACATACTTATCGGGTATCCCGAAATAACGCAATTTAACACGAACTCGATATAAGCACACTTTGCACAACACGGTGATCGCATCGTTCCTGAAATACTGAAATATTGATTCCAAGTTCATAGAGTTTATGTCTTAAAATTTTCGCTCAAAATAATAAACAGTGAAAATATATGAAATATTTCTCTAATAATATTACAATATTCATTTATGATGCGCGTGTGTTTGTTGACGCAAACATTCGTACTTGGGTTCAGCAATCCTGTAGCAAAATAAAGTCCAAAGTTTGTATTGACTGCAAAAGGAATAATTTCACTGAACCATATTGGTAGAAAGTTTCGAATATAACCGAATTGTGATATATGAAAAAATGGATGTCGATAATAAAAAAATATGTTGGTTAAAAACTCGAGAAATACTTCTCGACAAGGAAAAACCTTTCTACATTCATCTTAAAACAAGGTTTGCAGATGATTCTTAGATTCTTATGCCGAAATTGACATTTTTCAAGAATTTACTAGTGCCACTTTGGCCAGATGAGAAAAAAATCTCAGCTCCAAAAATCCAAGATATAAAGTCTATGATGCATTTAATACCTCTCGATTATAGACCTTTCTATAAAAGCCTTAGCGGGAGAGAATTGGTAAATAATGACGTAGACGGCTTTACAGGAACCTCTGATTTTAATATTGATTGATAAACCAGATTTGTACTACAGTGTGCATCATTTTTCCGTAAGAATAAAGTTAGTACTCAAAATAGAAAGTTTTGTTTTTCAGAATGCAACCAACCCACAAAAAAATAATATTCCTTGATCAGTATTACTTTTTCATAAAATATTTCTATCTACACATAAACGTCAACAATCATTACAACCATCTTTTGAATACTTTCTTGTACCGTTACTTTATTAATCGATTGTAAACGTATCCATTCTTCGTAATTAATTATGAAAATAATGAAAAACGTACTCATAAAATTTGTCTTATTAAATAAAACTTCATTCCCTAATTACAAATGAATAAACGTGTATATGTGAAATCAAAATTATTCTAGTAAATAGATGAAATTATTAAATTTAAATAAAATTTTGAATAAAATTACTTATGAATGAAATTTTAAAATTAAAAAAGTACGCTTATAAAATTTCAATAAAAAAGACATGATAAGACAATTTCTTACTTAAACAAAACTTTATTTATCAACATAATGTTTATTTTTCAAAATTCTTTTCAAATCTAATAAAATATAATTAAATTAATTTTTCTCAAAAATAATAAAACTGAAATATATTTCTTATAAATTTGAATCAATACTTTTAAAATAATTTCTCATATTGTATTAATAAACGGTTGATTTATTTATTTTTTTTATTTATTTAAATAATTAAACAAACATTAATAATAATTGCCTACGAATCATGCTAAAACTTAATTCCTAATTATAAATATAAATAAATTCTTTATATTCAAAAACCATAAAAATGTTATGAATTTATTAACAAAATTACTTCTCAAAATAAAAATTAAAATTGTAAAATTCTTTTTCAATACTAATGAAATATAGCTAAGTGAATTTTATTTCAATGATAATAAAAATGAAAAAATTTTAAATTTGAATCAAGGAACTTTCAAAATGATTTTTCATATTTCAATAATAAATAATTAATTCATTTCAATTTTTTATTCATTTAATTAATACAATAAAAATCAAAAATAATTCCCTACAAATAATTATAGAGCTGAACTAATTTAATTTAATAATATAGATAAATTTGTTATATTCAGAAACCATAAAAATTCAATAAATTCATCATTCAAATTACAAAAATATACTTATAAAATTTCATCAAACAAGAAACAAATATTTCATGATCAGAATTACTTTCTCATAATATATTTCTTGATGTACCATCTATACATATACGTCATCTCATTACAACCATCTTCTGATTAGTTTCTTATACCGTTACTCTTTTAATTGATTGTTAACGTCATTTCTTCTTTTTTTGTAATTAATGGTTGGTACTTTTCAGCAGAAAGCTGTTCAATTACATATTTTGTGTGAATTTGAGCTTAATTCTTCAACGTAAGGAAGTTATAATGATTTGACATTACATAAACGCCGAAACCATAGATATACATATATTTATTCCCAATATTTCCAACATCTAAATGTTCAAAACGGTTCTAGAGGAAGAATCCTGTGAGAGGCACATGACGTTCTTATTCAACTTATTGATAGTTTTATGTTCCTATCTACAATTTCAACTCATTTATTATTATTGTCTTGATAATGAGAATTGGGATATTATTCTAGTATAATATATTATGTAACTTAAATGAAAGAGATCTAGATAAGATGGATGGAGGGAACGATAAATATATTGGTACTATTTTGTGAGAAGTAATGCCATGTAACTGGAATATCAGTAATTCGTAGAATATTGATAATGTGCCACTCCAAAATAGCATAATATGTATTTCACGAGTTGAAATTAGTCTCAATTGGAGATTTCGACAAATTCTCATTTCCTGAGAGCAATAAAGTTTTTTCCGGAATAGCTATTAATTGTCTGATGCAGCTGGGGCCAACCCACAAAGAGGCCATTGATTACACACAGTCGGAGGAATTAATGAAATGGGATTACTATTTCATTAGCTATAATGAATTATTGTTATCCTACTACATTTTTCATCAATTGAATCCCATAAATGTAATATTCGTTGAACCAGCGTTCCGCACGTCACCTCGTCTGGAAAGTTTCATAGAATTATACGTGCTTTTCTCATCTACATTGAATATTCCAACGAAATCTACAAAGCTGTTTGGTGGATTCAGAGAAACCAGTCTAACATCAAGGTATAATAAATTTTAAAATATTTTCCATTAAAAACGTACTACTTAACTTCATTAAGTTAAATGAAACCCGTCTATAAATATAATAATTAGCTCAAAATGGTATTAGGAAATACTTTGTTTCAAACGATGCACGTTTCGGTATATCTATTGATATTTATATAATGCAGTGTCAATTTGGTGAGAAATGTTATGTGACCCAAACAAAATTTGTGTACTAGATACAGAGAATAATTTTAGCACATAAGATACAACAACCGAAAAATAATCGGCATTAGCGTTATGTTCTACAGATACATAGGCGCCAGGAGAACACCAGTTCAAAGTTTCTTCACCACTAAGAGATATAAAATTAGATTTTCCGAATTATAAAGATAACTTATTAAACATATGGCTTAATGTTTTACTTTCATTCATCTTGATGAGCCTATGTTATATAATCTGACTTATAAACTTTTTATAGCACATTATTTCAAAAGTCTAACAAAATTAAAATACCTCTTTGATGACTTATAAAACAATAGCAAAATTCAACATGATAAAATTATTACAAAAAACACTACACTCTAGAAAAATTTCCAAATGAAGTTTTGTTATAAGAATAAAAGAAAACACATGTTTCGCCACACAGTGGCTTCTTAAGCCTACTCTCATTTACCGCATGTGAGATTTCAAAATATTGATTTAAATTGGCGGCAAGTCTCTAATAAATGTTTGACATAATGGCAGCCAAGTTTGTTTTTTTCGATAACTCCTAAAATGTTCAACCAATCTATTAGAGAAAGATATACTACTTTGACCTATAAAATTTTTTCTACAAGATGAACATTTCAACTTAAAAACTCCAGATTTCACTCTTTTTTTGACTTACTTTGTTATTTTTTAAAGTTGACCTAGTGTTTCAAGTACCCACTTTTGAACGCATTGCAATTGATACAAGTCTGTGGACCCTACAATAATATGCTGCTAGTTTGTGACAATTTGGGTGGTTGGAAAAAGTTTTTTTGGGAATGTTTAACCTAACAAAGTTTCCAAGGCGAAACCCAGTCTGAATCTGGAGGCTCGATACCAATCAGTTGATGATAAATTAGATTAATCGAACTACAGTTTGTTGGGATTGTAAAATTATCTCAACAACAAGATTAGCTAGAACAGTTTTTTCCTTAGAATTTCAAGAATACTACATTCAAATATTCAAAATTATCTTTAATAATTTTGGAAATGAACTGTTAGTTAGTTGGAAATTGAAACGTGAAATGATGAACGTATTGTGGTGTTCTTAGTATGGTTTGGCAGAGTTCGCTATGTGGTGATTAACGTACAAGATTCATAACATGTTTGTTTCATTATATTGTCATAATCTTCATTCATACTTCTTGATACTATTCATACTAACTTATCTTAACTGCTTTCATTCTCTATATTCAAAATATCAAGGTGATTCCTTGTCCTCTTACGGAGGTTAACATTGACACCTTGCTGACCTAATGTTTAAATTGCATATTTATCAGCATAACATTTGTATTTACTATATCGATAGCTAGCTCACGGTACCGATTCTTCAAGAAAGTAGAGAAATTTATTGAATTAAGTAAATTCATGGAAGCTAGTGAAATAGTCTCTGTTATTCCATTCCATTGCAGTAGTTATATTTAGATATTTTTATTATTTGAAAAAATAGAATATCAGAGTGTTTAACGATCAAATGATTCAAATCCTAATTACAGTACTGAAAGTAAGAAGCTGATAAATTTGCTGAAATTCTGACATAGATTGTTCTTTCTTTATTGGAACAGTAATCATTCAAACCAACGAGTATCTGAAAAATAAAAGCACTTTGCATTCAAGGGAAAGGAAAGAAAACATCTCGAAGTTCGTACATTTCCTTTATATTCCGGTTGCAGTAGCAAATCAGTTTCCCTTCTATATGCCTTCGTAACAATGTTTTCCAGAACTTCGCTCAAACAGAAATTTCATATTTTCCTTTGTCATGCATTGTAAATTAGTATTTCATTTACTGAAAATTAGCTTAATAGAATTTTAAGAAAAGCTGGATACAAGAGAACTGGAGAAATCTTGATAATTTATAATTGGACCTGTATATTCTTTTGATTTGTAGAATTTCTTCAGTTCAGTATATAGCCTGTTCGCGATAAGAAAGAAATTACGTGATGGCAGCATGTTATACAGTGTCGTCAGTGAGATCAGGTTAACAACGTTTTTGATTACAACACACCTTGGTATCGTGATTGAATGTTCCTTCTAGTTTGGCCCATATAGCATTTTGAACACGACTTATAAATTCCCATGTCCCTGAAGAAATCGCTTTCAAATATTTATATTCCAGGTACAAACTGCATAGAATACGTGATTCTTCCTCTTTATATGAGCAGCAAATTTTTTTCACTTTTAACAAAGGCCAATTCAATCTCTTGTTTTTTGAACAATGTTTTTTAAGCGACCTTGAAACCTCCTTGAAATCAAAATTTAAATCTGTTTCCGAAACTATTTTCGCTGTTATAAGTAAAGTTTTTGATTTACATGGCTTTTTGAATACGCCTAATAGCTAATTTGATTCATTGTAGAAATAGAAACAGATAACTAGCTTCCTTTCCTTGATATCAACATAACCAAAAATAGTCATCACCACTTGGAATTCGGCAAATACAGAAAACTCATTCAAACATATAGGTAAAATAGCTCCATTGTCTTGTTATGAAAAGTCCCTTTGAGCCAGTGGAATAATAACAACCAAGTTGAGAAACTTCAGTAGATAGCGAACAATTGCGACAAATCTTCGATCAGTGACCCCTAAAAATTCCTAGAAACATTACATTATTCGAAATTATATATCTAGAGATTTTTCATTTTCATTTCACTTTTTTAACAATCAATATTCAATTGACATACATCTGACTGCTCTTCCAAAATACCATCAAGAAGAGATTTATTGATACGAATTTTACCGAACAAAAGTCTTGAGTGGCAAGCAGTGTCGTATGGCCAGCATCATTCCATTGTAGAACCAAAAGATTAGTTTCCACGGTAACATACGAGTATACTCACGTTTTATGAAATTTGTTCGAATTTCATATCGCATGTACAATTCCACTTCTGGAAATAAACAGAACCACTCTCGAATCGAGGAAAAGTTCATTATATAATTGGATTAAGAAGTAGTGGCGGAATTAACCAGCGAACTTGTTTTTCCAGAGTGAACCTGTGTTGGTTTTCTTATTCAGGATAAAATGAAATGGAACGTCATGAAACAAAACAAATGAAATTCAATTAAACTGAACGAATAACGTTTTTGTTTGGCGGTAAAACAACAAATTCAAACGTAAGGTGAGCGATTGCACCGACAGATAGTTCGCTTCTTCATCAGTTCAATAAAAATGCACGTGTTAACGAATTAAATCGGAACTGATTTTTCTCTAAAAGTACGCACAAAATCTGTTACAGGTTGAATTATAAAAAGCGTCTGAAGATGAATTTATCATGAAACATCATATCTAATTTCCTTTTTTTTGTATCTTTACCAATGAGTGCTATTGCCATTGCTTATTTGGTCTAGAGGGCAGCTAGATTTGTTATTGCATTCTAGGTGCATTTTCCAGCTCAGTTTAGCATCGAGGATAACTCCAAGATACTTCACTGAAACTCTCATTTGCAGGGACCTTCCAAACAGACGAAAGTCTGGTAGGGGTTCCAGTTTCCGTTGCTTCGTGAAAAGAACCGCTTCGGTCATTTTTGGATTCACCCTGAGTTCCTCGACCTGGCACCAGAGAGCAACGATGGCAAATGCAGGGTTCTGCAGCTCGCACGAGGTAGCCTGGTGTCTTCCGAGGATCTCAGTTGCCAAGTCGTAAGGCCCAGCCTCATTCAGCTTGACCAACAAACAGTCTACCGCATCACAGGAGCGGAGACAGTACTTCTCCCGGAGGGCACCCTCTGGTGACGTGCGCAAATGCGACGTTGCCATTAGGGTGCCCCGTTATCAGTATCTGCGAAAGCATGATCTCGATCCACCTGACCAAGGTGTGATCGATTCCGTGTCTCTCCGCACACGGACTCGGAGGAGGTATTGTCAAACGCCCCTTCGATATTTAGGAAAACGACTGTGGCGCACTGTCCGAGACTAATACCTCCTTCGATCTGGGTTTGCTCGCGTGATAGGCGAACTGTCGACGGTGAAGCGGAAAATCCTTCGATGCGCCATCTTTGATATACCTATCGATCAGCCTCTCCAGTATTTTCAAGAGAAAAGATGTGAAGCTGACAGGGCGGGCAAATTTGACTTGAATGAAGTGAGCTCTTCCCGCCTTAGGAGACTCAAGGACAAAGGGTGAGATCTGTTATCCTCTGTCTAGAGAGTATTCTTAAGACACAAGTCTTTCTCAAAATAAAAATGAATTCGCATGTTATCAAACTTATTATCCCCTCCATCGTATTGCATAGCCACAAAAATCATATCATTCAACTGCTACAGGTTATAGTTCCTTTGAATTTTATTACTTCAAGGAACTGTAACTACAACATTCACCTCAAATAAATAGAACACCAGAAAGCACACATATTTCCACTATTCGCTCATACTTATATTGCCTGCTATTATCATTGAGGGAGCGCCATTGATGTTCTTAGACCAATGCCGTTTGCACCCATGTCCACCTAGTGGAACCAATCGAAATCACGAGTGTACACTCAGCTACCAAAGAACGGTTCTCTCTAGAGCGTGTTCACCATCTTCCCTGAGGTGAACGAGCTCTGAAGAGGCTTACACCGTCCTCATGATATATTTTATTCAACTTCGGCTTATTACCGACGCCAGCAATCAAGCTATCTGATGAACCTGTTCACACTCCAGAGGTATAGGTAGACAGAATCGTTCCCAGCTCTAGAGTGTTCACCAGGCTCCCGATGTGGACAAACAGTCACCCATCTAACACCCATTCGGGACAGGATAGGTAAAGTCTAGTCTCTGAATCTCCTCAGTGTCGCATAGAGAGTGATTTGCGTCTTGAGGGGATCAGTGCTATCCATCTGTACAGAATGTGCACTGTTGTTTCTGATTTTTGTTTGCACGACCTGGACAAAGGTGAATCGCTAAGATTGTTACTGTGGAGGTGGTAATTAAACTGTCCATATCGTGTTAGTACCTGTTTCAACATTTTGGCATCTCATTTAACCATATTCCTCACTTACTGAGACCAGTCTTTCCTGATGTGCGGTCCTATCAGTGCTTTCAACTGCCTGCAACCGTTCACTAGTTGCCACTCTTTCGAGTGTTGTGATCTCGCACAGCGGTGAATTGTCTCTCTGATTTTACTCTTCAAGATGTCCACCATTGGTTGGTATAAGTCTGCTTTGGTCTCCGCTAAGGCTATTTAACGCAATCCCACACTATCTTCGACTGAGCACAGCGCGATGAAACCAGTAGCTCTGCTTGAAGAACAGTGGCGTGTTTAGCCAGAGGTATAGTAATACCTTCATCTGGACGTTAACAGTATATCCCTGCTCCCAGCGCTGTCCACACTTTCTGGCTCCATCACTGAACCAGATTTCACCATTGGTTGATAGAGCTGATCGGTTGTTGCTCAATGAATCTTCTTTAGAGGGTATACTTTCACGATATTTCTTATCAAAGGAGTATCGTGGTGATATTCCATTCCTTTGTTGTTGGATAAATGGGACGTGTTTGACCACTGATTGG
Source organism: Endomychus coccineus (assembly GCA_958510875.1). NCBI lineage: Eukaryota > Metazoa > Arthropoda > Insecta > Coleoptera > Endomychidae > Endomychus > Endomychus coccineus. The sequence goes on along the minus strand of OY294068.1, from coordinate 182,788,375 downwards.
TAGTGAGATGCTTCCATAGTCCTATTGACTCAAGTCTGTGGGCAGTTATTGTTGCCGCTCCTTATACGGTCAGGTGGAATGGTTTCACCTTCTAGAGAGCTCCAAGTGCAGCCGTGGAAGTACTCTTCATAGCTCCATGGCCGCACCTAGATGCTCCAGAGCAGATACGGTCGTTGCATCTATCAAACTGGTTCTAAGTATGACTTCGGAAATTATGGTGTTTGGCCTGAGGCCCCAGTTGGAACCAATAGCCTTTTTCTGCGCAACCAGAAGCATGCAGTGAATATTGTTCCAGTTGTGGTTTCCATAGGAGTTTGTTATCTTAGATGACTCCTGGGTATAACTTTGCCTTAGAAAGCGTTACTTCCGAAGTAATTTGATATTTAGATCAAACCACTATAGTACACACTCGTTCCAATATTCTGCCGTTTTCTTCTTCTATGTCTTGCAGATGTTTCTCCTGCAATTTTATTGACAGTTGAGACACTCAGTTGTAAAGCTGTAGCAAGTATGTTTCAAACGGCAGTGCTATGAAGATACAGCCCTTCATTTTCACTTTCCTCTTCAAAGTACGATGTTGTTGAGGACACTATTTGTTGAACGCTCAACGATATTGATTTGAATATTTCCGCTATTTACAAAGCACCTGACGTAAATGTAGGTATATTGCAGTTCTGCGATAAAATGTTTCTGTACTTCTGAACTTTAGTTTCATCGAAATTACGATTCACAACGAATATATGAACTGTCAAGACAATTGAATAAATTCTGCTGATTTGTCTGGTACTTTTGGGATGTATTGCCAACGGTTAGATTCCTTCCTCCTTCATCCTGAACAGGGTATACTATTCTATTCGAAATACATGTTTGAATCTAATACAACAAAAGATGTAGGTACTCTATCGATATTAGCATATTGCTAGGTGGGTTCTTTAATTTCCTAATTACGTTCATTCCTTAGCGAATCTTGTTACAAAAGGTTTGTACGTGACTCCATGTTCGTGTTTCAATACTACGTTCCTTGATAATCAAATTAAAACATTAACATTGTCGCAGGACTCGGGACTGTATTTTGATAGCCACTGACAAAGTTAAAATATGAACGTCGTCAGTCAACATATGTCCCAATTCAATTATACCTATGAATGGTTCTATTTTCATTCAATCTAGAAGCGGCGAATGCTTCTTGCAGCCAAAAGCTCTATCTCAGTCTACACACGAATGCAATTCGAGTTTGATGCAATGTCAAATTACTTGTATTGTATTAGAATATTATGTAATTATATGTTCAACTATTTTAAATCTCTGTCAATGATAGAGAGCATAAACACATAAGCATTTTTGATATAAAATATAGTATTAGGGCTAATCCTGGTAAACTGAATTCTTCTAGTTTCAACGCAAGATAATATAAGAGGGCAAGGTGAAAACTCCCTGAAAAATGAAAAAAGAAATGATTTGTTTGGTCAAAACCTATTTTATTTCTCAACATAATCGCCTTGTAGCCTGATACACTTCTTCCAACGTTTTTCTAATATTTCGATTCCTTCCAAATAATACGATTTCGAACAATGAAAATAATAAACTAGATATAACAGAACGTCATTAATGTGTAGTACACATGCAAAAGTTCTCACTTATACACATCACTAATGTTATATTCTTATGACAAGAATTATATTCACAATATTTAAAACCTTGCACGTAGATACGATACTAAGTACACAATGTACAATTGATAAATTCAATAAAAATATAACTTTCGTCTACACGAGGACCGAGGATTGAGTAAATGAATAACGTCGAGTATCCGACTCAGATATGCACACATGTGTAAGCACATAGAGAGACTGCCTGACGCCTGACCCGAGTAGTTGCGCACGCAGCAGTATACATAATACCTAATATATATAGCTACAGCGGGACGGGACGTGACGGACACATGGTCTTACCACCCACATCTGAAATAAGCTCAACACTTTAATAAAAATTGATAATCTTTACGCAAATGCGAAGAGTATCTTATAGACTGTAAAACAATTATATAAAAAGCAATAACGATGATTTACGAAGAGTAACTTCGATACGCACACTATTTATCTATTCTCCAAGTGGCAACACATTTCCACTTTTATTATGTATTGAACTACAAAATTGTATGAAGAATAGAAGATTTGTATAACTTTAGCCCCTTTCTATCAATTCATGAAGCAGTATAATTATCCAGATGACGTTATGATGATTGATTCATGAGAAGATAACAATCCAAGATTCTGTATATTATTTAATATAGCTAGAAGAATACATCAAAATTTCACTTTACAGTTGATAGTAGTAGGTATTGAGTGCAGCTCGATATCGTCAAACTTACTTACTAACTTCACTAAAATCATTTGGATAGATTCCAAAGTTAAATAATCAGTTATATCTCAGCGCATCGCTTCAAATAAACATCAATGAGAAAATATTACGTGTAAGAATGTATTCAATCACTGAGTGAAAGCAGAGGAATCCTAAAATTAAATTTCATTCAAGTTTCCGACATTGTGATTGAATTTACACAATAATTGAATTCCGGAAACTTTGTAATTCTACAGTTTATGCAACCAGTAATGACTTTGGACTGCAGGCTGTGTCACATTGAATTGAAAACGTCTTTCACATGCGGTTTAATGTATAGAATAATAATTTATTGTCGAGATGCACGTTTGATGAATTTCTAAAACTGGAAATTTCAATGGTATGTCATAGAAAACATCTCGAATTGAAGAAGCTGAGAAGAAAATCTGTTTGTCCAATATTTTACAGGATTTTATGAGCATTAGGTATGATGTTAAAGTTATTTGTTGAATACTAAAATGTTCGTAGAAACAAATTTACACTTTAATATTATTAACTAACCATAGTAAATTAATTGGGAAGAGGTGCATGTAAAAAAAGTCCTAGAGCAAAAATTCTTAAGCCATAGTATTTTTCATCGAATTTTAAACAACTCTAGACAAATTCGGTCTGTCTGTCTGTATGGATGTTTTCCAGGGAAATCGTGTAATACATCTTTTTCTGAAGGATTGAAAATATATCATAACTCCCAAAGTATACATTGAATCGATTCAAAACTTTTACACTAAATTTTAATTAAATTAGATTTGCTTTCACTCTAATTTCAACAATAGTGTTTCACAACAACAACAAAATGATTATTAAGGTAAACATAAATTCACATCATACATTAACAAGTTTATGAGAATAGGCGGTGTGGTCTAGGGGACAGAAGACCTATCTCTCACTCAGTAGACACGGGTTCGATTCCCAGAAGCGCAAATTCTGTTTTTGTACATTTTCTTAAAAACGTCATTAATTTATTTAGTTGTGTTAAGGTAATGAGACGAATAATTTATTTATTTCATTATCCTTACCCAAATGAGAAGAGTATCAGATAGAATGTGAAATAATTATATAAGAATTCTTGGCTGTCTGATGGATTTCGCGTCACAATAGCACTACTTGATGTTGACGTTTCGCCACACTTGCAATACAACCAGTTTATAGATTTGAGATCAACCTAAAAAACAGCTTAGGCAACACCTTTAATAAAGTTTCCGACTTTGACAAATCCGGGATTTACAAAATCGTGTTGAAAATGCTATGTGGGTCAAACTAGAAGGAATATTGTTAAATCTTAACTTATTCATATGTTTATACATATTGACAATAATTATTATTAGTCATTTAAAGCATCATGTTCTGTATATTAGCTATTATAGCCTCTGTGAATGAATTCACGTCACATTTGGAATCCAGTCGAAAATGGGATTCTTGTGTCAATTTGACAGACGAAGTGTTACCGGTGAGTTGACATGGTCCTGTTTATTATCGGTACTTCTAAGAATTGTTTGTGTTACCTAGGAATTTCTGATCAACAGATATGTAACCAATGATAGCAGCTACTACCCTCCTTTACGAACCTTACTGAGTCTAGAATGTACCTGAAGTAAACAACTTTTAGAAAAGAAACAATTTACAATGAATTCATTCAACGAGCAACATTATTACTTACAAAAACATTAATCATATCATCAACATTATAATCAAAACGTTAACCTAGAGAAATACAACTCTAGGAAAACTAGCCTTGATAAATAAGGCAACTCAGTTGTTTTAGTGCAGTTTGTACATTAATGTACCGGGATATCAAAAAGTATCTTGGTGAAGGGTGGTTGTGGAATCTAAGACGTATGTCTTAGTTTACGTTTGAAATAATTATGTCACTGTCACACTGACATCATCAATAACCTACAAATATCATGTCAGAATCTGTTAAGTCGTTGTGCTGAAATTTTCTAATCCAGTTTTTGAATCATGCCTCCTACCACACAGCACAAAATGTTCATGATTGAAGCCTATTTTCGAACGGGTGCGCTAGTTAATGGAAATTGGCAATACAGTCAACGTTTGTGTTTGGAAAATTTTCGAGAGCACTTCCCAAACGTGGCAATATTACCAGACAATTTCCATGCATGCCCTACAAATTGTGTTGAAGTGTTCTGCGAAACTGGTTGTGTGACTCATAAAAAAGTTGCTGGTAGACCAAGAGTTCGTACAGAAGAAGTTGTCAATGACGTTCGTCAACGTATGGAAGAGGAGCCTGCAAAACCTTTGAAACGTCTTTCTCAGGAAATTGGACTTTCTTATGGAACATGTCAGAAAATTTTAAAGACTTGAACATGCATCCATATAAGATGCAAGCATATCAAGCTCTTCTGCCCGCAGACTACCCCAGACGCCTTGCTTACTGCCATTGGTTTGTCAATAATTTAATGAATGACGATCTTCTGGACTTAACTTTTTTTTCTGACGAAGCGTGGTTCCACCTTTCGGGATACATCAATTCTCAAAATATGCGAATGTGGAGCAATGATAACCCTCATGTTTTTACTGAATCGCCACTACATGCTCAAAAAATCGGTGTTTGGATGGCAGTTTCTCGCAGAAGAATAATTGGGCCATTTCTTATTTGTTCAAGGTTGGAACATTTGAGGTGTTTGCAGTTTTTATATTTTGTACAAAATCCATGTCTCTTATTCTGCACGTTTCTACATTTTTGAAAGGTTGGACAGGCCACATTGCCAGCTTTGAGGTACACGCTTCTTCATCCTTAGACTGAGAGCGGGTGTAAAGGAGAAAAACAATTGCTGCTATATGACTGCACACCTCTCCTTAGCCTGCAATACAAGTGCAATGTCAACTGGAAATACTACCTTCAGTTGGGATAATAACCCATAAATTCAGAGGTTTCTCCTTAAAACGTTGTGAATGTTTCACCTGAAATATAAGGTCTACTTTTAGTTAAAACAATTAAGAACACTGAAAAGTATTAAAATATACCTAATTAATATCATTAAAATACATCTTACCTTGCCAATAACTACAAAAGCTGTTTCATTCACTCTTTTCCCATAAATTTCTTGGACTAATCCTCCTTCATACAATTTGAAACCTTGCAAGCTTTTATATGCTTTCATTTGCTGTCCAGTATAAAAACTGTGGGTGAGGATAAAATAATTAACCATATCGGCAGGAAGTGATTGATAATAAGTGCTTCTTTCCATTTTCAATATAAATTCATGATTTAAAGTTTTTTAATACTTTTACTTTCAAAACGTAAACAAACTATGTATGAAAATGATCATATGATATGAAATTTGTAGGTTATTGATGATGTCAGTGTGACAGTGACATAATTATTTCAAACGTAAACTAAGACATACGTTTTAGATTCCACAACCACCCTTGACCAAGATACTTTTTGATATCCCGGTATATAGGTGTGAATAAATAACTTAAAATCAACAAGTGCTATTCCTTCAACCAACTACCATCATACTGAGATATACAACAAGTTTAAACAACAGCAGCATACAGCGCAAAAATTTTAACTCGCTATAAAGAACATTTTGCCCATATAAAGGAAAATAATGGTGAAAAATCAGCCTTAGCCGAACATATTTTGAATACAGCACCACTTCTCCAGAAAGTTTATTATTTTTGAAACACAGTACTGACAAATATCTAGGTAATTTAGAAGGGATGGAGGTGTATAGAGGAAAAAGCAATTTATTAAATTCCCATTCATCTCCAGCTGAGGGTAATCCCAAATAGTATTTAAACAGGCACATTTTGATTTAGAATCTAGTTTACTGTGATGATGGCTACTTTGTAGCCGAAAGGTCCTCAGTACTTTGACAATATTTTCAGTGGATAAGTGTGATTATTTCTCATTTATAATAAAAACGTTACTACAGTTCCAACACCGAAGTGCCATTATAAAACAGATCCAAATGATAAAAATTACAAAGTAGTTGTTCACTCGTTTAATCTAAAATAAATGTTACAAGTTTTGTGTAAATTCGATTTCACACTAAATGCACACAGCCATAGATATAAATGAGTAAAATATTTGGACTTAACGTTTTATTCTCTGAATGAAGCAATTTTTCGATCTTTCTCATTTCATGTTTTCGAAACGAACTCTAAAGATCAGAATTGCAATCAATGATTTAATAAGAATAGTAACTGTGTTTTATTCCTTTGAAGCACTAGTAATTGTATTTAATAGCGTTCAGTGAAACGAATATTTTTCATTAATTCCAATTTACTTTATGCAACTTATATTTTGAGAATTCATTCGCCTATATTTCAACGTATTAATTGAATATTGGTGAAATAAGATAACGGTGCTTCTCTTTATACCGGTTTATCAACGTGAAAAGACAAAAACAAATTTCGTATCAAGTTAATATCTTCACCAGACCTGAACTGATACGTCACCAACTACTTTCTTTAAATTCAATCTCTCATCATGACGTTAATTGATGAATGTATTATGGAAGTCTGTGTAGTGTCAACAGCGATAAAGGTATTATTTATGATGCGCAAAGCTTTCTGATATGTTCGTCTTCTATGAATTCGACGAATCGGAGGTCCGACGTGAACTCAACTTAATGGGGATCATCATCGTCACTACTCCAGGGTCGGATTTATAACAGCGGAAGGAACAACATACGAATTTGTAATGCTCTAGAAAGAATAATATATGATTTTAAACAGGTGTAAGCTTCGACATGATAACCCAAGTTTATCTTAATAGCGACAACTAGTGTGAGTATCCGACCACTCTAACCTGATGAGTAAAGGAGTGGTCGATGAATCAACCAAGCGAGGTTATCTGGATCATCACCACTAACAGCAGCACCCTCTCATGGGATGATCATGTTAGGTCCATTGAGAAAACCGTTCTACAAATACTTGGTCTTCTATTCCGTATCAAGAGCTACTTTACATCCTAGCGGCTCCTCAGAATGAAAAAAAGCACAGATTCGACCTGTTCTGGAGAACTGTTCAAATGTTTAGGGATCGGCTACGAAACATACGTTCTATCCAAAAGTGAGCTATTTGTCTGATTGATATCTACAGATATTGCCATAATTGAGGTTCATCAGAAATTTCGTGTGTTGGTCTACCACGAGAGGTTCCAGGAGATCTGTATTGGCACCAACTTTGTTTCTAATCCATATAAGCGACCTGCTGGGAGTGACCAACTGTCACGTCTACAGCTTTGCAGAGATCATGCACTTCATACCGCCTTCTCATCTAGAGCCCCTATACCATCCAATGAAGCCAGAGGAGCGAAACACAGACAGGTTGACGCAATTAATGGATATCTGGCAAAGATTTTGTAATGAGGATCTGATAATCCAATGAAGTTTGATAGAACCAAAACTCAAGCTTGCGTCTTCTCCAGGAAGGCGGATCCCACAATCCCCAATAAAATGATGTCAGGTACAACTATTCCTATGGAGTCTTCTATAACCATCCTCGAGATCACCACCAACAGCACCCTCTCATGGGACAAACATGAGAGGTCCATTGCAAAAACCGCTTCATAAAAACTTGATTTTTCATTCCGTGCCAAGAGCTACTTTACATAACAGCAGCTCCTCATAATCTACAAAGCACAGATTCGACCTGTCCTGGAGAACTGTTACCATGTTTGGGGCTCGGCCACAAAAAATGATTTGTTCTAATATCAATTAGATTACTCTCAGGGACGCCAGTGGAATTAAAAATTCCATTCTAATTACATCGAAAAGAGAGCCTCATTATCGTCACTAACCGTGTCAAGTCTTTTCAAAATAAGCCAAAAGGTTTTTGAATAATTAAATAAGAACTAATTTTTTCTAAGGCTTTAACACCCAGTATTTCGAGAACGAATGAAGTTAGGATAAATGCCTATAGGAAAAAAACTTAGTTTTACCTAAGAAACCGATCCTAAACGTTTGGCGGCTTAACCCTGAGTCAACCTGTATAATGAATTCTGAATAGTTTTATTCTCAATATCACAGCTACTTCGTGTATACTGTATACTCGTCTGTTTCAAATCTTTTTTGTCTAATCTTTTCATACGCCAATTGCATGTGTTTATGTTTATTCTGTTCTTCAAGTGTAATACAAATTGCTTTTCGATGGAGTTGGATCATAGTATTCACAAATCAACAGAATCGGGAAATGACTGTCTGCATTCTGAGAATCGCATATAAAGTAAAATGCACATTTGAAATTCAATTCAATAGAACAAGCAAAACAATATGTTATTCTTTGCATGAATTGTAATATTCTAACCATTACTTCGCAAGAGAATTGTATTTAACGATTAAGCCTTATTCAGTTTGAACATATTGTCACAATTTGTAAAATGCTGAATATCAGGGACCGTGAAATTGAAAGAGATCAAAGACCGTCACAAATTTATATTTCAATTTACACTATATTAAATTGTAAACACTGTGCGACTAACAACATAACCAAAGCTAATATGCGCCAAAAGATTACTTCACATGGAAAATAATTCACAATTTTATACGGAGCTACAGTTTCTTTAGAAATGAATATAAACACCAGTCTGGATGTAAATATCAACATTTATGAAACGTTGCTTTGTTTTAAAAGTTTCCTAAGCATTTTGTTTAATAATACACCTCTGAAAGCACTAACCAGTTGATATAAACTATTCTGCACTATCATTATCATTAGTTTTCCAGTCCAATAAGGTATATAGTCCAGGCAATAAGCCGGGAAAAAGGCCATAATAAAAAAACAAGTAAATATAGTACGCTAGAATTTCAATTTTTTTTTGCATTTTGCTCTTTATACCCCATAAATCATTCATGACTATCAAGACCGCGAGGGTCGACCCTTCTACCCCCTTAAAACGGGGTTTCAACCCCTCAGAGGAGGATTCTTATAAAAACAGTCCAAAATTAATGAATTAAGAGCCGAAAGTGACCCCTAGTATGTTTTTTGGGTCGCTGATCACGATTCCGCAGCTAGTTTTTTTCGGAAAACTCCCTCCAGATGGGAAATTTGTAAAATTTATATATAATATATAATTTACAATTTTCTTGCAAAAATGACCTCTAGTAGGTTTTTTGGGTCGCTGATTACGATTCAGCTGTTATTTTTCGCAAAAAACTCTCTCCAGATGAAAAATTCGAGAAATTTGAGATTTTCCTGAGACGGTTGTGAATAATAAAGTATAATTTTGTTGCAAAAATGACCTCTAGTCATGACCTTTAGTCATTTTTGCAACAAAATTATACTTTATCATTCATAACCGTCTCAGGAAAATCTCAAATTTCCCGAATTTTCCATCTGAAGAATTTTTTTGGGAAAATAACAGCGGAATCGTGTTCAGCGACCCAAAAAACCTACTAGAGGTCATTTTTGCAACAAAATTATACTTTATTATGCATAACCGTCTCAGGAAAATCTCAAATTTCCCGAATTTTCCATCTGGAGAGAGTTTTTTGGGAAAAAAAACAACGGAATCGTGATCAGCGACCCAAAAAACTTAGTAGAGGTCATTTTTGCAACAAAATTATACTTTATTATTCACAACCGTCTCAGGAAAATCTCAAATTTCCGGAATTTTCCATCTAGAGAGAGTTTTTTGGAAAAAGTAACAGCTGAATCATGATCAGCGACCCAAAAAACCTACTAAAGATCATTTTTGCAACAAAATTATAAATTATATATTATGTATAAATTTTCCAAATTTGTCATCTGAAGGGAGTTTTCCGGGAAAACTGACTGCGGAATCGTGATCAGCGACCCAAAAAACATACTAGGGGTCATTTTCGGCTCTTAATTCATTAATTTTGGATTGATTTTATAAGAATACTCCTCTGGGGGGGGGGGGGGTTGAATCCCGTTTTGGGTGAGTAGAAAGGTTGACAACCGCGGTCTTGATAGTCATGAATGATCTATGGGGTATTAACAACAAAATGCAAGAAAAATTTTGAAATTCTAGCTTACTGTATATTTTTTACTTCTGGTTCGTTGTCTGGATCAATATATTTCGTTCCCATACTATGAAAAATGTTACTCAAGTCAATAGATTATTATATTTATAACTTATAAAGTTATGGAAGTAAGACCACTAACTTACACTAAATAAACAATGGATGTTTTTATTATCCACTATTGCTTACATATGTTTCAACACATATCATCTGAGCTAAGTTATAAGCTGTTTATAAAATTTCAATAAGTTCTTGTAACTGATGGAACTTGTTCTATGGGATAACAAAAGATTGTGGAGACCAATTTTGGGTGCATTCCTCATGTTTTAAGTGATTTTATAGTGTATTTATCTAAGGGATGGTTGAAATTCAGGGTTTTGGAACGCTGCGATCCGTTTCCTCAGCTTTTCAGATGAAAACTAATGGTAGAATCGAATTTCTCATCCTTGAGAGTGTATCAAGACGCCATCATATCGGAATCGACGGGATCAACCAAATTCACTATTTTTCACTAGTGACTTTCAAACATTCCAACATTATATGATGTATTTCACAACTCTATGTCTTATACCGATACCTTCTATCACAGATGAAGGAGTAAAGTAGCATAACACATCAGTAATGCTTTTTTGTAAAAAATTTGACAACTTGACCAAAGTCAACAACATTCACCAGTCCATAAAGACATAGAATAGATCGTGACTTCACAACGATGACGTCACTTGCGTTTTAAAATGATAATTCTGCAGCTTAAATATATACGTGCGATATATATTTATGATCAGAAAAAAGGTTGTCCTTATGGTTCAATAAAATACCATGATATTTATGATCGTCATATGATGAACACCTTCTATGGAAATATCTACAGAAAGAGGAGAGACTGCCCATAGTCAAAGTATACCAGGTCTGTCGGAGCCTCCCTTCTACTCTTTTTAAAATTTTAGTGCAATCTGATTGGTCGTTTATTTCGTTTATTCAATGTTATAGACAAGGACATAATATGATGTTGTTACGTGCCGGCAACGAGCTGATGAGAGCAAGGCTGTGATTGAAGGAGCTGGGTGACGTCACCCATCGCGAGAAACGATGGAAGGGAAGCTCCGGCAGACCTGGTATACTTTGACTATGAGACTACCCACCTAGAGACGTCAATGAATAAGTAAGTATGATATCATCAATCAGATGAATAGCCCACTTCGATGTATAATACTAGAGCTTTGGCGTATGTTTGAGAGACAAAACCCCAACATGTGAACAGTACTCTAGGACAGGTCGAATCTGTGATTTGTAGATTATGAGGAGCTGCTGGGATGTAAAGTAGTTATTGGCACGGAATACCTTCCTTCGCTTCAAATATAATAACGCTAGGTTCCAGTTACCGCTAAAGCTCCAGGGAAATATATTTCGATCGGTCGATTAGAGCATCAATATTTCATCATCCTAATAATCAGTGGCCCCTCCAACATATTTCTGAATACGACACTGTGTGTTATTGAAATTGTGATACGATGATATCTCTATAAAAACAGTAAGATAGAACTTGAACTTTCATTGTAAATGTCAACGAATTCTACAAGCATGCATATCCATATTATGCTCCGAACAGTATTTTTTGGTGTATTGTTTTTATTGTATTGTGGTGAAGTGAAATGTAGGGGTGGTGGACATGGTGGTGGCCATAGTAGTGGTGGCCATAGTAGTGGTGGCCATAGTAGTGGAGGCCATAGTAGTGGTGGCCATAGTAGTGGTGGCTATAGTTCAGGTCACAGTACTTCTGGTGGTGGATACGGTCACAGCACTGGCAACACTGGTCACACGTATGGTACTGGTCACACGTATGGTACTGGTCATACGTATGGTACTGGCCATACCTCTGTTGACACTTCTGGTCACGGCTCTGAACATATCGCAACCCATGGAAATAGCCATTCCGGATCGGATTATCATGTCAACAGAAGTCCCACTCATCAAAACACTATTACCGACATAAACAACAATGTTCATTATTCTAAAGGTAATTACGGTGGTTACTACAATCGTGGCGATAACGGTCCTCGTCATTACATCCATGGAAAATATCAAGACCCACGGACCGATTACTACAAGAATTACCACCATGTCTCCCCCGATCACAGTTCGTTAGGATTCTATTTGGGATATGGCTTAGGAAGAGTACATTATAGCAACCATTTTCACAGTCACCACTATTCTCATTATACCGTCAGTCATCATTATCACAACAATGACCATATATTACCATCGCAGTACATTACTTCAGACTATCTGGTGGATTGTCACGAAAACTTGACCAGCTTCTGTCCCGAAAATACGGAGACCCTTTGTACCAAAGACTCTATACTGTATTGTATTTCTAAAAGTGACGCAGTGTCAAAATGCGTTGCCCAAGACGTGTACAATTCAAACTGTGTAACCACCAATATCCCTTGTGTAGCTGAAAATAATCAAGGAAGATGTGAAAATCCCATAGAAAGTGTACAACTACCATGCGTTGCCAATGCGACTATTTTGGACATCAATCAAGACAAAAATGGAAAAATATTACACTCTGTTGCTGGCACTTTTGTTTTAAGGCCCGCGCCTCCCGTTGAAGAAAGAACTTTTTGCGTCACTGTTATTGCTACACCTGTTAAGAAGAATTCAACATTTCCTCTTAGTTAGGCTTGATAATCTGTTATATGTACGTTAATTTTGTTGTGTAAACATTTTGCTGAAATTTTAATTGCCTTAATGTAGAATGCAATCCTTAATTTTATTGTCTGATCTTTTAAATATTTTCACGATTTATTTTGCATATCCTCAGGCTTTGGATGATAAAATTGAGACTGTTTGAACTTGAATTCCACAATGGGTGTTGTGTAACATTGTTTATCATACGCACTTTGAATTAAACCAATGTAATATTGTCGATCTAGTCACGTTTCAATCATTAGTAATGCGTTAACAGCACAGCTAAAAAAATTAGAAGGCTTCGATATGAAGAAAACTATCATTCGAAATATTCCTTTCAAAATGTAGCGTTTTGATATTCTTCTTTGAGCGAAATAGATGTAGTCTAGTCAAAATATATACAGAAATCCTTGCAAAAGATCGAGTATTTATAATTTTTCGATCCGTTGTAGGGACCAAAGCTACTAATAGAAAATCGAGTTTTCAGAAACGAAATTTTGGTAATTTTTCAGTTTTTGCTAAGTACCTATCTCTTAATGAAGCCTTGAATACTTTATAATCAATATTTTAGCATATTTGCTATACTTTTTGTATTTAATTTTTTCTTTATATTCTATGGTTATCAACCAATAGAGCTAAAATATTGATATATGATATTATTATAGTATATTGTGCAACGAGCATGGAATGACACTCATTTCTCACAAGTATGAAAATTACTCGCCTTCGGCTCGTACCGTAAATCATACGAGTGAGAAATGGGCATTCCATGCTAGTTGTACACTATACTTTTTCTACGACCATAGCGACATTTTACTTTCAACAAGCCCCACATTTTATGATGACGTTATTATAAAATATGAACAAGAACATCGATTATATATTTCGAATCATATATTACTATTCAACATTAGTTTATTTATTATGTATAACATTAAATGTTACATTTCCACAATGACTGACAGTTATATTTGGACTTTTATTACTTTCAATTGCCACAGTTAAATTTTCCCGATTTTTCCAAGCCTTAGAAGTTGAAGGTAAATTTTCTCTATTTTCTATTGAAATCCTTATTCTATTCTCTACGTCGAACTTATTTTTCATCGATTCATCGATGTATCCTTCTGCTACTGCGGTTGATTTCCAGCCACCATGTCTTTTTAAAGAGGTTATGTCTCCCCCAGCATCGACAAGAATTGTTGCAGAAGATCTGCGGAAACAATGACCAGTATACAATTCAGCATTGGGTAGTTTCAGGAATTTGGCAATACTTTTCCCCATGCTTCCAAATTTATTTATTCCAACTTTTTGTATGGTGCATTTGCCATTCAAAAAGAAGGAAGAGTCCTTGACATGTGATGAGCGAAGATCGGTATATTTTTTTATTATTTGGTGAAATTTTCCAGTAGTCGTACAATTTCGAACAATTTTTGTTTTGGTGTCTGGTATCTTTATAACAAGAGCTGATCCCAAATCGATCAAATCATCAATTTTCATTTGGTGCAATTCATGCCTGCGACAAGCACCCATTATTCCTATTATCAAAGCGACCTGCAAAAAAATATTGTATTAATTTATTAGGTATCTAATTATAAATTAAAAAAAAAAATTAACTGATGGGATTTGAACTACGGACCTTTTGCTTCGTAGTCCGATGCGTTACCACGGCGCCACGGACTTGTCAGTAAACAATGAATTGATAGGTACACTAGTATGTTTCCTTGAAGAATTATTCAACTAATGTTTTGAATGTAATTTTTTTTTAATGTTATGTTCGTATACTTATGTACTTACTTTGGTCATTAGGAATTCATCATTCGGTGCATCTTTAATAAAGTTGTTTATTTCCTGAGATGTGAAAATTTTTGATTTTTTTGGTCGGTATCCATCGAATTGTCTTTTCAGGAAAACTCGTAATTTAATGTATTTGGAAATATCCACATCATCATTTATGCTAAGAGTTGTCCGTAACATTGAATATTGTGTCCATAACGTTGTGGGCTTGAAAACTTTTGATTTCTCAGCAAAATATGCCATCAAAACGCTCTCGGAGAACGATGATGTTTTCATACAGCTCCTCCAGTTCATGAATAAATGGTAGGCAATTTCGTACTTTTTCTTCGATTTTTCTGGCAATAAATTTAAAGAAGCCAGTTTGGCATTCTTCAAAATCTCTGGAGGAGTCAAACTCAATTCGCTATCACTTGAAACTTCCATATTTCCAAATAAACTTCGAATCATTGTATTGTGACTTTGTTGATAAAAGATTTCTGACAATATTGACAATTAATTCATGGCTTGCTTCAATTGAGCATTAAAAATCGAGAATTTGGAATTGATTCGAAGTCAAAAGTTTAAAATTCATACTCTTGTTTCATAGACTATATTTCATTTATAATGAATGATATTTGATTCACATTATTAGTGGTGAATTTATTTTTTTAAATTATCCTGTGCGAAATCTTACCGGACTGGTCTATTTGGGCTTTATATTTCAGCAATACCTGTACGACATCCTGTATTGAAATGATCATTACAGTACAGTTTGTGATGTAGAAATGAAAAAGTGTTTACAATCGGCCTACTTTCTTGATCAGTAAAGCGCATAAAATGGGCATATTTCTATGCGGTCGTAGGAAAAATATATTACATAAGTGAAGAGTATTGATTTATGATACAATAACTAAGCTAATAATTTAATATTGATAAATTTTCAATGTTCGAAAATAAATAAATACAAATACAATCAAATATTGAATGTTATTACAGAATATTTATTATACATTAATTAATTATGCATTATCTATATATTGTTATGATTGGGATGATTTTTCCAGTGTTGTTTAAATTTTAAATGTTCAATTATAATTTGAACCTGTTAACTTGTTGTTTTTTGACAATTTTGTGAATTCATAATGTCATTTTTACAACGTCGTTTTTATTTTTATGTAACTAATATGATGAAAAAGCTTTGAAACTTGTTTTATTATATTTCATCCTGAAATGAAACAGGTACGTAAAAAAATGTAAATTTATCTATTACAAAAGAAAATTTAATCTCCAAGACTTCTTCGCTGAAAACAAGTCAATTATCAAATGTTCGTTTGCATATTCCTTTATGAGAACGCGGAAATAATGTTTCGTTAGAGGTAAATTTGAAAATAATACATAGTATACAGGATGACCCAGGGTTAAGCCGCCGGTTTACTGGGCTCAAACTTTTTAGAAAAAATCAGGTTTCAAATAATTACTCAACAACCTTTTAGCTTCTTCTGATAGAACTTGACACGCTTATTTGCGATAATGAGAGGCTTCTTTTAATGTAATCAGAATGAAATCATCAATTCCAGTGGCGTCCCAAAGGGTATTCTAATTGATATTAGGACATATCATTGTACGTCACTGTTTTTCTGTACGTTTATTTTGTAGATTGAGCAACTAAAAATACATTTTCTTTGTATCTCGCTTCATTTTTGAGACCCTGCATGTAACAGAAAAAAATTAATTTCAAAAAATCAGATCAAAGATCGACAACAATTGAGGGTTTGCTTGTGTCATAGTTTGACAGCATGTTCATTGATTAATACGAGTTTCAATTCATTTTAGAGGAGTTTATGTGTAGTCTGCGGAATCGTCAATGATTTGTCCTAATATCAATTAAATTTCCCCCTGGCACGCCACTGGAATTATTAATTTTGTTGTTGTCACATTAAAAGTAGCCTCTTATCATCGCGAATGAGCATGCAAAGTTCTATCGAAATCAGCCAAAAGATTTTTGAGTCGGTAATTAATAAAAAAACTGAATTTGCTTTATTTCCACCCTCTACCCCCATTTACCGTACCCACACCTCGAGGACTTAACGCCAAATATGCTAGTCGTGTTCAACAATTTTGAATATAGTTTTGTACCAAAAATATAATTATACCATTCGGATCCATTAATGCACTTTCAGCAGATCGTTTATATGCAGTAGAAACAAAGTTGGTGCCAAGACAGATCCCGTGGAACATCAACGTTGATAACCATTGTATCGAAGGATACTATGTTATTCACAACATGGAGATGTCTATCTGAGAGAAAACTCGATAGTAAGCGACAAAGTTTAGACGGCAAACCATATGACGGAAGCTTCCCAAAATGGCTTTGGTGCTACAATTTTCCCATGTTTTTCAAATAAACATCATTATTTATCTTCAGAATCGGAAGAAATTATGTAAAATAACAAATTCTCAGAAAATGAAACATAATTTATGAGTGAAGAACGCCTTTAAAAATTAAAACAACTCAAGTTTATTGTGAAATTGATTGAGTATTCAACCATATCCAACTTATCCAACATTAACGAGTGAGTGAAATCAAGTGATCAATTGATCATAGCTTTTTACAGTTTTCGGAGAGGTCAAGATTTCGTTGTGGAAGCATCAATATTTACATATGGTAAGTATCAAATGAATTCAGAATTTCAACTATACAAATACGAATAATAATTATCATATTGAAGAAAGAAGGCCTTGAAGTGGGTTTCATAGAAGATACGTCCCTGCGCATTATAAAATTGTAATAACTCTTGGCTGCGGCGGAGCCATCAGTTGAATGTCTACTAATTCAAGAAGCATGCAGACAAACATAGTGCTGAATTTTGTTATTCTCAGTGTATTATTAATGAACTTTGCTGATGAAGTTAAATGTAGAGGGGGTGGTCGTGGTGGTGGTGGTCGTGGTGGTGGACGTTCTTCTAGTAGTGGTTCTAGACGAAGTTATGGGCATAATCCTAGCTCGAAAACCCATTCAATTCCGAAAAGCAAAACGTATAATAGTCGCCCAAGTAGTCCCATTGTCACAGATATAAACAACAACGTTTATTATTCTAAAGGAAAATTCGGTGGCTATTATAATGGAGGATACAGAGGTACTTACCATTACATCCATGGAAAATACCAACGACCAAACAGTGATTACTACAAAAACTATCATCACGTATCCCGCGATCATAGCTCTTTGGGATTCTATTTCGGATACAGTTTGGGACGGATATCGTACAACGAACGTTTTCATAATAACCGTTTCTCTCATCACCATATTCATCATTACTTTAATGCCAACGATAATATATTACCACCACAATATATCGCTTCGGATACCATAGTCGAATGTCAATCGAACATAAACAGTTTTTGTCCGGAAAACACCGAAACTATGTGCACTGAAAACTTCACGTTTTACTGTGTATCGAAAATTGATGCTGTAACCAAATGTAAGAAAACTGATAACAACCATCAATGCTGTATAATTACCAATATTCCTTGCGTCCGGAATAAACGAAGAAATTGTGAAAGCATCGTAGAAGCGGTAGAGATACCGTGTCTTGGTAACATAACTGTTTTCGATGTGAACGAAGATGAACATGGGATGACGATCAACAATGTCGCAGGAACATTCATTTTGACACCAGTGGACAGAATCGAGGAAAGAACTTTCTGCGTTACTCTGATCGCCGAACCTGTCAAGATGATTTCAACGTCACCGGATGTACCGATTATAACAAGTTAGGTGTTTTATGGGTACGTAAACTGGATATTTTTTCAAAAATCACTGGTGAAGTTCCAAATGCTGATCATTGGAATACTATTAAACAACTTTCGGTGATTTGAAATTTTTTTTTATATACCTAAAGCCTGTTCACGGTAAGAAAGAAATGACGTCATAGCAGCATGAGGTGGAGTGTTGTCAGGTTGACCAAGTTTCCAATGTTTTTAAATACGACTAGTCTGAACCTTGCTGTAAATAAAAATTAATTCGATTGTTATCATACATATGTTCTCCCTCGAGTATATATTGTACATCCATATTAAAATAATAAATATCATTGCACTGCTTCACAGACTATAGTTCCTCCAAATGTTGCATATTTACACAAAATTATTCACTTCATTGAACTATAACTATAGCATTCACCACAACTAAACCACCAGAAAACAGTAATTATTAATTAGTTTTAATTTTAGTTTTGATTGAAATTTGATAATATTTTTATTAATTATTTTTTCTTGTTATTTCCGTTAATATTATTTCTCCTTAATAAAGTCAATATTCAATTAGTACTGAAGATTAATTCTATTTCATTTTAGATTCACTAAAATAGATGAACTGTCAAGTCAATTAAATAAAATCGAGTGATTTATCCCGCAACCTTGGAAAGTGTTACCAACTGTTGAAATGAAATATTCCTGGTTTAAACAAGATAGCGCAACACTTATTTAGGGAAATTTATCAAATAAATTGGTTATACTATAAATTACTAAGTATGACGTCATTTCTCTCTTATCTTATTCACAATGTGTTCCTCTTTCGTGATATTTAAACTATCAGTCAGCTATTTTTAGGAATTATTATAACATTTGAATGGAAGATATTGATTTTTACCTGAATTGTTTCTGAGATGTCATTAGTATGTGTAATTTTTAATATAAGTAAAAAACTATTTTATGTTGATATTTCGTATTCCCAAAAATGTTTTCGTAGTCAGAAGCATTGAAAATTGTTCAACCTAAGAATAATGAAAATTAGATTTTTCTCATGGCATGTACGTTTGCCCTTTTGGTCAAGCATGGTTGGTCAATCTATGCTGGGACTGGCTGAACGAGATTTGCAATCTTCGGACAGCCTAGTTCTCTGTAAAGGGAAGAATAGAGTTCACTACTTCTATATTCAGTTCAATCCAAACGGGGCAGCAAATTTAACAGACTGCCTCCTCATGTTGGAAGAAAATCCAAGCAGTGATAGACTTCATGCCAATCACGATTTAGCCTTAGTCGATAAGTTATTTACAGAATTCCTACAAACCCCCAGACTGTCTAAAACTGCCAAATTGAAACAAGCAAAGATAAAGTGGATGTTGATATCAGAAAACGCATACCCTAGAAGATATAAATTTGTCTATAGCCAAATATCCAGGACCATCTGGAGTAACACGCAAGAAAAAAGCCAATGAAAATATCTTTATATATCTTTATTTGTCGCTCGCCCTAGATGCAGATTTTGAGGAGCTTATTGATCATAACTATGAGCATGATCCTTCATCAGAACCTTCTCATAGTGCCAAAAAAGAGAACGTCACTTTCATCGCTGCAGATTTCGTTCCAACTCACAGGAAACATCCAGTATGTTTCCTCGTATGTCACAACGAAATTTCCAACTTTGAAAGTGACATTCTATATGTTGGCCAGATGCAGAAGATGCTCAATATATTGTGGATGAAGTTGTCATATTAGGAATAGGAAATATTCACGATTTTCCCATTTTTTTAATGGTTTTAATGATTCATTGTCTCTCAACGCTTCTAATATGTACCAGTGTAATATTTAGATGACAAAACCGAGCTGGGCCATAGTTGGGACAGAATTATGAACCATTATTATTTCCGTATCCTTGATTTTTTGTGTGTTGATTTTCAAAACCAGTATAATTCTAGTAAGATATTATAAGTTATGACAAAATTGTTGCTTTCTTGTCGAAAAATGTACTAAGACAGCCATTGTTCTGGGAAATTATGGTTGTGGATGTGGTATTTGGGTAGTGTGTTGATCACGATCTTGGTAACCTTATTTTATCAAATATCTAGGACGCAAATAGCAAATGTTTCAAATAAATCTGAGAGAGGTGAGGTCAACAGGTCATGGAATGCTGATAATAACTGAGGAAGTCATAATACAAACTTAAATCGAAGTGATAATAAACTACTAAGATACTTCACTGCTAACTATAAGCCTGTGAGTCGTATATAATCTCAACAATTTATTCATCATCGAGGACGGAATTACAGTCAACAGAACTTTTTAAAAATTGCCCGTTGAATTAACCATGTGATGTAGTAGAGAATTGGGACAATGTAACACGTATTTAATATTATATTCAAAGCTGAAACCATACGGTACCATGAAGATTCCGTGTGGTAATGGAAAAAAAATAAAATCAACTCTAACCTTGATATACTATTTCCATTAATCTTTTTACGTAATAAAATTGAGAAGTATTCGAAAATCTTCTCTGCTGAACTTTCAATATAACAACCAGGGAATTGATGTTGATTTATGATGTCATTGGAATAACGAGCCAGAGCACGAAATTTCGATGTTTGTATAAGGTCACTTAATAACTATGGGGGATACAAAAAAAAGTCACGTTCTGTATCTCTTCTTTTGAAACAAATTCACTGATGGCAACAAAAATGTGCTATTATCGTCTGTTGTTTTCGAATTATAAACAAAAGTTCGATTTTTCAACTTTTAGACACATGTGAATATCTTGGTTAATTGTGAAGTTAGGGGAAAATAACTTTTTTCCACTACTAGCTGTGAAGTTGACAATTATTGCGTCTCCTAGCCTGCTGAGAAGTTGAATTTCTCTAGTAGTGGTTAATAATTTTTCTATTGTTGACCTAGGTTAATAATGAACAAACTCAAATATTTTGAGAATCCAGGGATAGTTGTTTAACAAAAACTTGTGCAACGTGATTTTGTATACCCAGGAGATTGTCTTTAACGTATTTGCTGCTTGAAATTACCTAACACGATAAAATTATTTGAATAAAAAATGCCATTAGTTTAAAATTCGCGCTCAGCATGAATGACTGATGACATTTGTGAATCGTGACCGTAACCTACAACGAGTGCCGGACAGAGCCGAGCTTGGTTATATTACAAAACTATTTAAACAAAATAAGAGCAAGACCACGAGAACACAGAATTACCAGAAGACGACATTGAATAAAACTGATTATTTTTCAAGTGAGTAACCTTGCTACAGGCTACAGATAATAGATGGTTTTGTAAATTTTAGGTTAGTATTCGACTAAGTGAAAACAAGATTTCAGTAGTGAAAACGATAGAAAAGGGAAATAGTTGATCTCAACATAGAATAATCTGCCCATAAAGTAGATGCCTTTTTATCACTTGCATAATCGTGTAAGTATGCCAGTAGTAAGTAGAAATCATCTTTACGTTTTTGGTACTGCACCAAACTGTCTGTACAGTAATTTTTCTGCGATTTCTCGCATTTCTGGCGGTTTGCAATTTAAATTTTCCCTCATTTCGGCTTTTCACATGTATACGTAAATATTTCAACAATATTGTTTTTGAGAAATGTCATTTAATAGAAATGTCAAAATTGATTTCCAGCCTACTTACTTTTTATCACGCAAGCATACGTATCAAATTGTTTACTTCATTTAGGTTAAAAATATTGAACCCTAGTTTAATGTGCTAGTAGTGGAAAAAATAGTATATACACCACGGTGGTGAAGACATTTATAGACCTCGCACCTTATTCCGCTCGGGGCAAAGCCCCTCGCGAAATAATCTTGATGCTCGGTCAATAATAATAGTCTTCAACACCTTGGTGTATTATATACTATTATGTTCCTAGGCACATTTTTCTGTATAATGCAGTGACGTCGAGAAAATTTGAAAGAAAGTTGCAATTTCGATGTGTGACCTAAAGTAGTATTATATCAAATGAGGATTATATTTGACCACGGTTCTCTTTCTAACTATATATGATATGTCGGATCGCTTTTGATAATTCCGTTACACCAACAAGTTATAAAAAAAGTGTTATAAACAGCCTTACAGATCGCGCTGTTAAATTGTCCCATCCAGAGGATCGTCCCAAAAATTTTAAAATTGTTCGTAGTACACTGGAAATGAATGGAAGCCAAACAAAATTTTTCAATCCCATTATTGAAGTAGGATAAACAAAATCTATAATGGAACGTCATAGATAAATAACATAATCCGTAATACAGATAATTTTATAACATTAGCATACATTCCGGAGACTCCAGAGAAAATTGAGAAATCTCTAAAAAGGTATGCTATAAATGTTGGGCACAAGCCTACTAACTGTGTTGGTGAATATTTAACAAACCCACAAAGTATACAAGTTAAATTGTTTAGATTTCGCCCTTGCTAAACTGTTTTGATTAAAACCATCAATTCGATTCCAAAATTGTTAATATCTTAACAAAGGAAACGAATTATTATAAAAGATCTATTCTGGAGATGATTCACATAAGACGTGACTCCAAGTCTGTAAATCATAGAACAGACATTCACTCATTAAGTCAGATTTATATTAATCTAATTAATTAAAACCCTTGCAAATTCCTACACGCGTTTTTATAATGTTAAATGTATATTTTAGGTAGAATGCTCAAATCGCATTATTTCTAATAAGGTAATAAGCTGAACCTGGAATTTCAAGACGTCGAGCTCCGGGTATTTTGGAAACAACATATTCAAGACTTATACATAAGGGAACAACATCATCTGCGACCAACTGATTTCTATGGAGTCTTGCATACTTAATATGGTTTCGTCAGAGATGTGATTTCCATTTTCTTGTATCTCCCTATACTAGGGCAGGCTGGAAAGTCCCTAAAGAATAAAACAGATGGCGCCACAATCGAAAATTACATGTGACATTTGTGATGTACCGTCCTTAACTAGGACGCATTAAAATTTTCAGGCTGATATGTAATTCAGTTCTGTTTTGACACTCATACAAACAAGCAATCTTGAAGATCGAACTTTTAATAGTCATTTTATAACATTGCATAATTAATTGCACATTTATGAAATCTTGTACTGCTCAGTTGGAATACACGTTGCGTCAAAGTCAAAGTCAGATTCCAATTCGAGAAATAGTGAAAATGTGTCTCATATTTGTTGATACAAGTTTATTATATCTACAATTTATATCAAATAACATGAACACATGGCAACCCTACTCAGCAAACTCCTCATATCACTTGCATCTTTGTTACATCATAATATTCCAAGTTGATACATAATTCAACAACCTTAGGAAAAGGTATTCTGCTCAGCAGTTCTGTTTTTATTATCGGGCTCATTGTCTTAAATTTATGATTTGGCAGTAAGATGGAGCCTCATTTATGCGCACTAGATAAGAAAGGGAGATAAATGACTATACGTGCTTCTAATTTTTCTCCGTAGCCAACATATGCCAACGGTTCATATAAGACATTGTCTTGAAATTAGCAATATATTTTCCGTTTCGTAGTAGGAGTGATCTACTCTAATTCTTATGTCTTACTAGTTGTACACACATCGTTGCCCGGGCTACGGATGAATATTTTATCCCCCTCAGTATCTTTTCTCGTATATCTCTTGCTATCGGCATTCACTTGGTGTAAATTTGTTTCAAACATATGTAGAATAGTGAAATATTGATATAATTAATTGTCTAAGTAAACATTACAGTTCGTATAAATTTTAATTTGTGTTTTATTCCACCATTCTGCATATTTTCCAAATAGTAAGTCATATGTGTTATGTGCACAACGCCCGCACAAACAGCTAGCGACGACGCCCATTTGCAGTCCCTAAAAATTAGTTTTCAATATGGGAGACAGAATTCTTGGAACTCAATCATCTCATTTGTGAACTTTAACAATAGGTTTCTCGTGGTTCGCTACGGTACTTATCTGTTCATAGGGATTGGGAAAGTGTGATGAGGTAGTTTTTTCGGTATCTCATCTAGACAGTAACTTTCTTCTTGTCTCGAAGGTATAGTCTGCAACATTCCATTGAGATCAGAATAAAAGTATAAAAAATAAACAAACAAACGTTCAAAAGATCGATGGTAGAAGTCGTTACTTTATGATAATTTATCATTATGATTGAATGAAAGAACAATTATTTTGTTTTCATACCAGTTTTAATAATAACATGAAAACGATACTATAGTTTCAACACCGAAGTGCCGTTATAAAACAGACACCAAATTATATTATTTAGTATCTGTTTGATAATGGCACTTCGACGTCGCGTCGGTAGTAACGTTTCCAGGTCCAAGTAATTGTTCATTCAATTAATAAAAACAGACATTCTTTTTCCTTCCCTCACTATACTTAGTATACCGGGTGTCCGGATAAGAGTACGGAGTGGCTGTATCTCGATAATGGTTAGGTCTAGAGGTTTGGGGAAAAATCCATGAATAAAGCGGGTAAGAGAAATGGCTGGAACTTATTTTGAAGTTCGTAATGCAACCGCTAGTAGGCGTAACTGCTATGAAGGAACATGAAATTCACGGAAAGTTAGACAATGAGCTATAACTTTGGAAACAATATTTGAAAGAATTGAAAGCGTGGGTAATACCGCATCATTTTGTTTCGGGAGATTTTTTCTTATCTGTCATAATAAGAGAGGGTGAGGCCAATGCATTTTTCAATATTTACATTTAAATATCTCCTAAATCATTCAACCGATTTTAATACTTTTGATCTCGTTTGAAAGAGTATTTTATGGTCTTTAAAAAAAAGTTTTTTGTTAAGCCGTTTAGTCGAAAACAAATAAACTAGAGGGTATTATCAGTAGCGATTACATGTTTCTGTGATTTTTGAAAAAACTTGAATGGAACGGTACTAATACTTTCTTGACAGATCCTTAGCCATCGTAAAATAGGCTAAATTTTTGTGAAAACAGCATCTCGATATCTTTATTCGTTCTCGATTTATAGGAGGAATGTTAAACAAGTTTCCTTTGCGAGAAAAACAAATCACATAGCCATGGTTTCTGACGTTATTTAAATTGCGATTTAATTTTATCCCCACTTAGAACAACAGTTTTAACACGTCGAGCGTTCCTTTACTCTTTATCCAGGCTTAGAAACATCAGTCATAACAATAAAAAGAAAAAAACACTTATAATTACTCAAAATTCAACCACAAATAGGTGAGAAATGTTCAAAATGTCATCATTCTCGATGCACTGTTTTTATCTTATTTCGGTAGAAAAAAGCTGCTCGAATTTTAGCCCTGGACAAGCTTCTAATGGCATTTCGTATTCTTTCCATGATATTTTTCCTGGTTATTGGTTTCTCTTGAAAGACCAGGTATTTCAGTCTACCCCATAGGTAAAAATCTAAACGAGATAGAAATAAACTTCCTCTTCCAATAACACGATTCGAATATTCCTCGTCTAAATGCTGACAATCATCAAGCTAGAACCACATGTTCCTTCTTTTTTCCAAGGAAACGCTTAAAAATGGTGGAAGACAAACGTTCAATAATTCCAAAAACCTTTCTCCGTTAAATGACGTTCTTTTAAAACATCATAAAATGTTCTTTCAATCGAGATCAAAAATATTCAAATCGGTTGAATGGTTCAGGATATTCAGATGTAAATACGGGAATTACTATTGTAAACGGGCCAAATAATTTTCCAGAATATGCGCCGTTTGCGGATAAATCCATTTTGAGCATTTCGGAATTGAAATAGACTGATTTTGACATGATATGTGTGCATGTGTGTATTTTGCAGATCGCTATGCAAATGTGAACTGTGTCGTTTTTAGGTGCGGTAGATTCGTTTCGAGAGGTATTTTTGACATCTTCAGTTTTTCAAATGAAAATGTATCCATGCTCGGATTGCCACCAACAGAACCCTCTCATCGAATCATCATGTGAGGAGTATCCCAGGAATACGTCCTAGGTCCACTGGTATACCTCATGTATAAAATGGCTTACCTGAAATATCCAAAGATAACTTTAGGCAATTCGCTGATGATATAGCCCAGTCTTCAAATGAAGCACTAAGCTTAAAATTAATACACTAGTTAAGATATTTAAAAACTAGTTCTCATCAAATAACCTTTGTACGAATTTCAACAAAACAAATTCCCTCAGATTAACACACCAACTTGAGATATTTAAGAATTTTTTCTCCTCAAATGAACTTTGTATGCATTTCAACAAAACACGAAACATCAGTGTTTTTCAGTATAATCCAGTGGTGTTACTAGGTTTTTGGTATTTCGACGTTCAGTGCTAAATGCAACTAGTTTAAGGAATCCCGCACTTTGCTGACGTGAATTAGTTTTCAAACTTGTTCTGATGTCTTGAGATCGAAATGTATGTAAATACGAAAATTCAGTGAATATATGTGCTAATGTGACCTATTTACATATAATTCAGACCTGGGTCAGAAATCATTTTTAATATGTATACTAATTAATATTTACTTTTGCACCTATTTGATTAAATTACAATACGGTTTTCTACCGGTCCGAATCTGTAGCTCATTTCCACCTCCTTGTAGGTATACTTATTTTGATTTTCTTAAGATATGGTAAGACACTTCATAAATTGTTTGTTTATGAAATTAAGGGTAGGAAACTATATGTTTTTGAAAAGCCTAGAATAGTAATAATAGAGAAATGTGAAAATATACAGGCTGTCCAATTTGTAAATACCTAATTCTGGATTATATTTAAAAAACGACATGTTATACCAACAATTTAGTTGCGCCACTGGATCCTACGGGAAAACTCTATTAAGAACCGTTCTAACAAATTGTAAGATATCTGAGATACGAGAGATTACAAAAAAGGTTAAATTTTACATTTCACCCTTTATCTCAAAAAAGAAACTTATTTGTTATTGTAATTTTGGTCGTGGCATCGTAAGTAACCATCGAACATGGGACATCCTGTACATAGAATCAAGATTATCCTGGGTAAATCATGTTGAACACCTAGTAAAAAGTTAAAATAAATACAGCTTTGCACTGAGAGTAATGTCCACAGCAATAAATCCGAATACTGCCTTTATAGCCTATCACGCCTTTTGTAGCATCTCGTAAGCGCTACGGTATAATACTGTGGGCCAACTCTAGCCATGTTGATGGATGATTTAAATTACAAACACAAATGTTTTAGAAATATACTGAATATATGCTCAATAACGAGATATAGGGCTGCACGTTTATCTAACAAGAAGTAACTATCGTGTGTATAGTCTTTATATTTTTGAATGTATCATGTTTATCATTGTATATAAATTCTCGGGAAATAGGTTACACTAACACATATGCTTATTATTTTCGTCTTCACGTACGTTCCGGTCTCACGACCATCATTAGAGGACATATCATGTCTGAAACGGGATTTCTTAAAACTAATTGTATCAGCACAAAGCATCCTTATCGCACCAATTTCTATTAAAAACACCCACGTCGCCGAAACGAAAAGAAACAAGAATTTTCGAAATTGTAACACATTTATATTTTAGGTATATGAATATGTATGAAGAATCCACTGCTCAGCAATTTTCTTATAATATACAAGGTCATGTCAAAAAAAGTCTGAATACGAGTAAAACCAAATAATATAACGCTCAAGTATCCACTTTTGAACCAGATGGTAAAGATTTATGTGGTAAAATAAAAATGTTATCAGACCTTATTAATTGAACATTCTACCTACATATACTTTCAACATTATAAAGACGCATGTAGGAATTTGCAAGGGTATTAATTAATTAAATTACTACAAATCTGACTTAATGTCTGAATATCAGTCCTATGATTTACAGATTTGGAGTCACGTTTTATGTGAATCATCACCAGAATAGATCTTTTATAATAATTGGTTTCCTTAGTAAAATATTAACATCTTTGTAATCGAATTGATGGCTATAATAATTGTTTAGCAAGGGCGGAGGAATTTTCTACGTTTCTGTTTCTTGTACTATACTTATGGTCATACATTCTTTTTGTGAATATTGTTGAGAGATTCATTCATAAATCCCATCACAATCTAAACAATTAAATTTGAATTCTGCGTGGGTTTGTTTATTTTTAAATTAAAGGTTTTAGATTTGGAAAATATTTCCCAACACAGTTGGTAGGTTTATGCGCAACATTTATATCATACTTTTTTAAATGTTCATCAATAATAGTAATAATTTTTCATCCAAATAAAACATTCGAAATGATGAGCACAATACAAGATTCAAAATTTATCTAAAAGAGAAGATGATACATTTTTCATATCTAAAATTCAATGCTCATTTCTCCATTACAAGAATATGGAATAAATTACCCGCGAAAGACCAACAAAAATTTCTTACAATAAAAGATTGTTAAATAATAGTCTGATGATAGTAATATTGTACAGTGTTTTATTTGTAAAACTATTTTAAAGTGTATTATGTAAGTAGATTTTATAAAATTATAGTATTTTAGCTCTACACCAAGTTCTAATTTTTCAATTCTAGTATTTTAATATTTTTGTTAAATATGTATATATGTATAGGTGTATATAGGTGTATATTGTGCACTTGTTTTACTTTGTATTTTCATATTTTGCGATTGTTTGACACGTTCTACGCCTACTCATTTAAAGGCGTAGTAATATGTACCATATTACATGAAATTGTAAATAATTTTGAACAAATGAAGCTATTCTATTCTATTCAATTCCCGCCTGACCCTGACCGAAACACTATATGCAAGGACAATGTTGACTGACACCCAGTAGGTGTCCTGAACTGATATAATTCACCTATACGTATGTGCGGTTTGCTTACTCAGCCTAATCATATCACTATCACTTTCTTGCATATCAACAAGTTGCTGATGCATCTATGGTAAAACCTGCATTACTATATCTTACGTCTTCATGTACGTAAATGGATTCTTCCAAAATCAGCCTATGAATCAACCATGTAATTATTTCATCTGCAGAGACAATTCAATGACGTCATTGGTTTAACCAGAATCGCTTGTTACTAGATGGGAGAGCACTACAAATAAAGGCACCACACACTACAACACTTTATGTGCAATTACACTATAATACGAAAACGTTTTGTGACAATCTGTTCTTACTTTAAGTTAAAAACTGTCCATCTCTGACTCCAAATTACTTTATAAATTAGGTATTTATGTATTAAACTATGAAAGAGTTAACACTGTAGATACACTATAACACTATAGATAACATCACCCTTATCCACTAAATATATTGTTAAAATACTGAGGACCTTTTGGCTATCACATAGCCATCATCAGAGTGAACAAAATTAGAAATTAAAATATGCCTGTTTGGATACTAGTTGGGGAAAATAATGAACAACAAGGGGTTACCCTCGGCTGAAGATAAATCGGAAGTTATTAAAATGTTTTTCCGTTTATACCTTTCCATTCTTTCTAAATTACCTAGACAGTTGTCTGTATTGTGCTTTAAAAGTAAGTTATACATTATCTTGAGAAATGGTGTATTTAAAATATGTTTGATAAACGCCGATTGTTCACCATTTTTTTTTCATATTAGCAAAATGTTTTTTATACCGAGTTTATATTTCGGTATAACCATCGACATATACATATGGACTGCGCGTGGCAATGATAAGCGCGGGTAGTGCCTGCGTGAGAGAGGGGAAAACGAAGAGGACTAATACTGTCTTTATCTATCGGGTCGGGACGTAAACATACTAGCTACAGTCATGTTGCATTTCCATGGCAACGCAGCGGCCAATAGAAACGCTATAGATAAAGTAGATAAAGACAGTATTAGTCCTCTTCGTTTTCCCCTCTCTCACGCTGGCACTACCCGCGCTTATCATTGCCACGCGCAGTCCATATGTATATGTCGATGGGTATAACAAGAACTTTTTTAAATCTTGATTGATGGATTGTTCAATCTGTTTTAGACAATTATTGTATGAAACTGTTACTTGAATTTTTATGATGGTCAAATTGTGTTTATTATTATATTTTAGGTAAAATTAGTTTTTGAGTTTAATTTGCTGTATGTTGCATCTATCAAACCAAATAGAATAGTAATGTTTTTCATCTCTATGTAATAGTACAAGCTTATCGATGGTTCTGTTCATGATATTATAAAACTTTTACACATTTGCATCTGCATAGTTTTATCAATATTTCCATTAGATATCATTTATAGCATTATATAATGCTGGAAATTTCGCTGCTTTTTGAAGTTGTAACGTTTGCTGTTTACATTGCTTGTAAAATACTAACACGAAATGAAATTTGGAGGCGTTATCTATGCTACTGATTGCAACCAAGTTTTTTAGTTTTCTTCATGAGGAAAAACTCGAAGCAGTCAATTGATCTACCTTCAACAAACCTCTCAAGCACCCAAGAAGAAAATGAATTTTTTCCCACACTTCGTCAATATGACATTTACTATATTCAGTTGTATTCACATCGAGTAATGTAGGCATCTTGAATCACACATTTACTCCAGTTTTATGCATGAAGAATAGATTATATCAAATCAATATTTATTATCATCACTGAGCAACATCGAATTTTATTAAGAAATAACTAGAGATCAAGTGTGTTAAATTTATATAATATGAATTGATGTATCGGAGAAATATCCATAGATATCGTAGATAGGTAAATGTTACAGCAAATATAATTTGCATGTCATTTGTACTGTGCTATGCTGTACTATAATATGGCTATGCGAACAAAACCAATTTGAAATTTATATTCACATTTCGATGGCACGACCTGTTTTGCATAGAGTTTCGTTTATCATCATAGATGTTACCTTATATGTTATTCATGAATTATGAGAGCGCCGAAAGCTACTATTTTATCATCTTATTTATACATTTCTACATTATACAGTTAGTTTTCCTTATATGTTATTCATGAATTATGAAAGCCGAAAGGTACTATTTTATCATCTTGTTTATACATTCCTATACTACACAGTTAGTGTTACAACTTATTTGATTATTACTAAACCATAATACCTCATACGTTTCTCGACTTCATATCTATCAAACATTGAAAAATGGAGTACCCCAGGTATCAATTCTAGGATCACAGTTGTTCTTAATTCATAGAAGTAACCGACTTCTTTCGATTTTGTTTCTTTATTTTCAGATAACATATTGTTGAAGAAAAACGATGAATATGATCATATTTTTTGCAGAATTAAAGTAGCTGTCTAATTGCATAAAATTTTGAATTTTCGAACTTATAGTATGCTTACACATTAAAGAGAATAATGTTTGTTGAAAATTTGTCGATAATATATAGTCTTTTTGTAGAATGATTTTATTTCAATTTCCATTATAATTGGAAAAATATATTTCAATTCAACTCAATCTTATATGGACAACCAACTGCTTTTTTTCAAGGTAGAGCGAAATGTAGGTTATGAAATGTCCAATATAGTAACCATAATCTAGATTTGATGATAATTGATAACGCAGTTCTTAGTCAAATGAAAGTATTGATGAAATAACTAATTACTTTCCCTTTTATCACTTAAATTATAGAAACACCTCGTAACTTGACTATAGGTTCGATAATTTTTTTAAGCTATTGCATATAGCTTTTATCGCAGGCTTTGAGCGCGGCGACCGAATCAGGAAATTCCGTAACGAAAAATAATGTAAGACCTAAACACCTAACATGTGTGAAATTAATTAATTCATTTGAAGTTTCTAAAAGTGAGAAATTTCGATATTTTATACGAATGTTATAACACTCTAGCGCTTTAGACTCCGGGATTTTCACGTGACCTATCGAAATTAGAAGGTTCGAATTATCTAAAAACATAATTGCATGAACTCCAGACGTCCTATGTAATTAGCTACGAACGAAATCATTTTGACATATGCCTCTAGGAGGTCGCTACGCGTCAGTTAGAGTTTATACGTTAGACGCGTGTAGCAGAGACCTGAGAGTACCTGTTTCTATTAGGCTATTGCATATAGCTTTTATCGCGGGCTTTGAGCGTGGAGAACGAATCAAGAAATTATGTAACGAAAAATAACAGGAACTCGTTTATGTTGAGCTCTCCCGGGTGACTAATATTGAAAAATTGTATATCACGACAAAAAACGATAATTTTACATTCAAGTTTTATAATAATCGAGGGCAAGCTGCATCGACTGCATCTTTGTTGCAAGAATTCAAAATACTGCCTTTAAATGGTGTTCAGACGACAGCTCAAAGTATCTTAGATTTCATTAGTAATAGAAATGGCATTTCAATAATGACTTTCAATTGCCAAAGTCTAAATAGACACAAATACGATTTACAAGATTCAGTTACGAGACAAACAAATGTGTTACTTCTTACCGAATCTTGCATGGCGCATGATAATCCGATTGAAATACCTAATTTCAATTGTATTGTTCAATTCAAACGAGATACTGTTCCAAAAGGTGGGGTAGCTATTTACCAAAATAATAATAATGTAACTAATATTATGACTCCGAATATTGAAATAAATATTGCACACGTTAGCGATGTTAATGTTATGCGCTCATTTTTTGGAGATATTTGTGCGTGCTTATGCAAACTTAGAAATGGCCTACACATAGTCATGGTAGCAATTTACATTTCTCCGAATCCAAAATTGGACGAGGTAGAGCATTTTATTCATCGCACTTTACTGGGGTACACTGAAGAAGGGTCGAAAATACTTGGTAAAAATGGTAATAAATTTCCACTTATCTTGGCTGGCGATTTCAACATCAACTTCGCTGATGAAAAATCAGAGCGGTTGACAACTTTTCTTTCGGAAAAATTGAATTTGAAAATGAAAAATGATCCACAACAATCCACAACAAAATATGGGGCCACCATTGACGCGGTATTTTCCAGATATTTAGAGGATATCAAGTCTCAAACTTATGTCTCTTATTTCAATTACCATGAACCTATAGTTTCAATGATAACAAATTCCTGAATAACCTACATGTATTGTAAGATAATTAAAATATTTTAAACGATATTAACTTCTCATTTATTTAATAAAAGAAAAAATTTTGTTTTCTTATCGGTCACCACGCTCAAAAAGTGTAACTTGAATTAATATCAAAGAAAACACTTGAATTAATGTCAAAGAAGAAAAAATACTGCATAAATTAAAAATGAATAAATAATTATAATTGCATAAGTTGAGGAAAAATGCTATGCAATAGCTTCACCGCGGCAGTCCCCGAGTGCCACACGTTTTTTTTTTATATTTTGGCTACACGTTATGAAAAACTATAACCTTCTTATAACTAGTGTTGAGATCACTGGAGTGAAAAATAACCTATTACTCGATTATTACAATAACCTAAGTTATCTGGTTATCGACTCAAAATTCATCATCTACTATATGACTCTATCTCTATATATGATGACTTAAGGATTGACTAGTGAAATACAAACACTAAGTCAACATAGATGTTTTATTAAGATTTAATAATAGTATGATACTATTAAAGGAAGGGTGCTACTGACTTCATGCCTTATTCTCATTTGCTACAAGTGGTAGTTCTGTTTAATAAGTACAGAATAAAGTTAGTGTTAATATTTCGAGGGAAACAGCGGGTAGGCTATTATTTCGTTCGAATAATTACTTGATGACTTCAAATTCTGTATATTAGATGTTAGATGAAATCATTATCATTAATGAAGCAATGGGGTTTAACGGCCAAATTCAATTAGGCCTCTGGATTGGTGCCCATTGTGCGCCCCATAACTAGTTTCTATAGAAACTTTTATCACTTTTGAAACTCAGTACGGACAAATATCTTGGTAATTTAGAAGGGATGGAATGGTATAAGCAAAAAAGCAATGTAATGTATCCAGATTTATCTCCAACTGAAGGTCATCCCTTATATACACTACTAATTACACATAGTAATTACGCACATTTTGTCTTAAAATTTAGTCCACTCTGACGATGGCTACTTGATAGTTGGAACGTCCTGAGTATTTTACAGGAATTTTAGATAAAGGTGATTGATTCTCATTTGTTATAGCAATATCTTTGATTCTGAATGTAAGTTATCTTTGTGTAATGCGATATTTACTAGTTATATACTGCTAATTGCGTAATTGCGTGTGTATCGACGTGTTGTATATGATAATACCTGTGTGGGTGAGTTTATAATGAATAACGAAAGAATAGTTATTGTTTGTACCTGAAATGGTCATACTCTTAATTGTTCACTATATAGCAATATTTTGCCAAGTTCGAAATATAATAGTATCTTACAACGCTATTCATTAGCGTTATTTTCGATTTCGAATATGGGGTGACTCTCTTTCTGATAGCCTAAATCCCTGAAAATTCTACTGTTGCAATAATCATAACGATTTCTGATCTAAATTTTATCAGTCAATGATCTGTACAAAGTACGTTTCCCAAACATTTCCTTATAATCTATTTTCATTGTCAACACAAATATTATTGAAAATTAAGTAGTTGTTTTATCAGTATTAGCAGTGCTGGTGCCTTCTTTCTTCTAGATATCCGATACCGATAGTCTTAAATGGGTGTCTCAATATTGGCTTGATATGCATTGAAAACGGTCTCTGGATTTGGCAGGTAGCAATAAGTGCTCCTTTTCACTACTTGGAGCAGGTAAACTTACAAAATTAACATTGTTAAACTGTCTGTATCAAGTTCCTAGAATCCTAGATAATGGAATGTTTTGAAGTTATGAGGAATGAAAATATGAAATTCTACCTGACCAGCAGTTTTGTACACCATTAGAAATTCAACTTGGAACTTTCCAAAGAATTGAAAATATACCGAAGGAATAAACTAGTCCAAGCCATTTAGATCAATAACACCTCATTTCGTGACATAATTCGTACATTTCTCATTTTTTCTAATAGTCCTTGAGCCACTGAAGTGAGGAAATTGAAATTCAACTCTAAATTTTCTTTGTTTAACTTTTGGGAGGCGTGGGAACCCAGAAATTCTTGTTTTTCGAGAAAAATGTTATAATAAAATCTAAACTATAAATTTTAAGATTAAGAACTGGTCTTTACATGTTGGAAATCTATTATATTACAAATGAACACTACACTGAAACAGTGACGGAACATGTCGTGTCTTCTTTTATTAAAAAAAAAAATTATTATGTAGCTCTTCTACAGTGTATTATCCAGTGTAGTGATCATTCGTAATGTAATAATGAGCATTGATCCAAAACGTTAAGAAAAATTGTTTGTGCTAACATTTTCTATAGGAATCAATTTTTAACAATCCCTATGTGTTTGATCCCTATACAAAATACGAAAAAGAAACAGTTAAAAGGTTTTCACGAATAATTTGGAGCAAAGTTTCTTCTTGAGGATATGTTTTATTGATTTATAGTATTAGAAATTGAGTAACAAAGTGAAGTGTACGCGGCTGCCGGAGCGTGCGGCGGAGTGGGGGAAACTGATTTCGCGCGTTCAAAGTGGCTTGTGCTTGCAAAATCGTCAATATACCTTTATACATTTAATTCCATTCCATTGTTAAGAATAAATGAAATTTCTTTTTGATACTGGGGCTTAAGTATAAACAGCAAACACATTTGTTTATTGCGATAAGTGTTTAAGTTTTAGCTCTTTGACCAAATGCAAATGTAAATACATATATGTATGAATGGTAATAAATTTATTATTGTTATTATTTATTTTTACGGACAAAGTCTAATTTACCTGGACTATCATTAACTTACTGATATAAGTTCTTACTTGTCGATAGGGATCAATACATGACTACCAGTTCGACAATTTAAAACCAAACTGTCAGAAAAAGAAATAATTAGCTCATTAACTTGATGTGAAATTAATAATTATTAGTTATTCAATAGTGAAAATGGATTAAGTAGTAATTTTAACGAGATCCGTGGGGGTGTACGAGCAACAAAGTTATACTAGTAAATTCACATCAAGTTGATCGTCTCTTAATATTGAAATTGAGTCATGCCCATGCAACTGATTTCACATTATTTAAATTAGCTACGTTGCTTTAGGGGATTATCTATTAGCTCAAATAACCTCAGGGATATCGATATTCGTAATCGACGTAGATTGTTCTCAATTTTAGACCAAGCAAATAAAGGTTCACTAGAAACTATCTTCAACATCACCTGCAATTATTAAACCATTACCGTGATTTGTGTTTTAAAACAGTTTCATAGTAGACATACATGCATACAGTTTGAGGACTAGTTATTTTCGTATATGGTTTTAATTGTATAGGTAGTAGAAAATTGGTGAAATTTGGAGAAATTTCGCAGTGGCGATACCGTGGTCTTGATATTGTTTTTTCTTTATTCTTTAAACATTATACCAGAGGAGAACCTGTAATGTTCGAAGAACAGCTAGTGATCCAGCAGTGAAATGTTGAGAGAGGAGATAGGGATCCGAATTTTTCTTGGAAGTTTGGAGGTTATAGGCATAGATAAAGACCTCACTAGGCAAAGAGTTCCACAACTTTGCTGTTCAATACAAAAATCAAGTCTGATGGTAGGAAGAAGTTCGCCAGGTTTCGAGCTTGACAGAGAAGAGGTGACTAGGTTCAGCTCGTCTAGGCCGCCTATGTAGAATCTCTTTTGATGCTATAACAGACGATATTTCTGATGAACACCGATCATGGATGGATATCTATATAAAAGAGAGAGATCGTTCACCTTTCTTATGATGTTCTAGGTAGTTCAATGTGACAACATCAATCAGACGAATAGCTATTTTCTGGATAGAATCCAAGAGCTTCAGTTTATGTTTGGAGGTTAAACTCCAAACATTTAAACAGTACTCCAGGGCAGGTCGAATCTGTGCTGTGTAGATTATGAGGAGCTGCTTAGATGTAAAGAAGCTATTGGCATGGAATAGAACCAAGTTCTTGTGAAAATGTTTTCGCAATGAATCTTACATGATCATCCCATCAGAGGGTGCTGTTGGTGGTGAACCCGGGTATGGAGTATGGGTATGGAAGACTTCAAAAGAACTTGTACCTGACATCACCACATTAGGAATTGTGGGATTCGTCTTCCTGGAGCAAGCTTGAGTTTTGGTTGCGTTTAGTTACTAGATTATCAGAGCTCATTTCCAAACCGTTGTCTGATCTCTATTAATTGCATCAACCTATCTCTGTCTCGCTCTTCTTGTTTCCTTAGATGGTATATCTGCTCTAGATGAGAAAGATAGGTGGTCACTCCGAACAGGTCGTTGAATGGAGCAGAAACAAAGTTGATGTCAAACAGATCCCTGTGGCACATCAGCGTTCATAGCCAGTTGTCGTGAGCCTAGACAAAATTGGCAGTACTTTGCTTGAAAAATTTACGGTATTAATGAAACCCGTTAATTTATTAGTGAAACTCAAACTTTTAATAGTTATTTTAATGGAGTTTAAGAATCGGATTCGTTATTTATCATATCTGATGATACAAACTATGAACAATCTTAATTGTAATTTACAAACGATTATTATGGTGTTTACCAAGTGTTTGAAGGAGAAATTATTATTTCGAATAAGAAAAAAAAGAACATTGGATATCCAGATTCCTCCAGAAATACTCTCCAAAGCTGGGTCTGAACAGTGCTGTTATGTGGAGTCATTCTCATTGTAATATGTGAAAAATATACAAATGATACAATGGTCATTTGAGGCTGAGATATAATCATTAGGTGAATGTTCATCATATGCCAACTAGCTTTGAAGAATTGTAGTTTTTGATTGACTGGGAGCAAGCATCAGGTTTTAACGATTGAGCGATATGTTGCCAGACCATGATATAAATAATCATTAGTTGTAAAATTATAACTATTAAAACGGCTGGCTGTAGTTGGGAGTTAGAACATAAATTAATAGTTAGTGTATTAACAATCAACTAGCTTTAAAGAATTGAACTTTTTGATCATCACTGGGAGCACAGCATCAGGTTTTAGAGATTGAGTGATATGTTGCTACACCATGATATAAATAATCATTAGTTGTAAAGTTTTAACTATTAAAACGGCCGGCTGTAGTTGGAAGATAGAACAAAAACTAATAGTCAGTGTATTAGTATTGAATTGATCATTGACTGTCACCAGTATTGACAGTGACACTTTTTAACATTCATCCCTCATTTATTTTATTTTATTTTCATAAGATGGGGAAAAATTTCTTTAGAGTATAGTCGCAAATTTTGTGGAAGTCGATAAACTAGACAATTAATTACTAGTTCTTACCAAACACCCCGACAACGTTTTCTGGCTACACCGCTGATTTAAAAGATTACCCCCTCAAAAAACATCACTGTTGAACGACGTGTCGTGGGTGATTCCTTTAATCTGTTGTTGCGATGGTTAACTCGTCGCGGAGCAACCATTTGATGTAGTGGTTCATCTAAATAAACAGTTTGTTCTTGAAAACACGTTGCACGCTGGATAGCTTAAGTTTATCCGAATCTGACCTCCATTATCTCTGAAACATGAAGGGTCGGTTGACAATCGTGCTAGAACCGTATTTATACAATTATAAACTTTAGACAGTAGCAATTGCGAAGAAAATGTTTGACCTCAAGTGTCGATTCTTAATTGTTTTGTTGGTGTTTCTTGTACAGTTCGATTTGCACCAATGTGGATATAGAAGTAGGCCATCGCCATCGCGTAAGTATTACAATATTTTTAAGTTAAGGTGAACATTCAATATTTAGTGAAGATGAAGACAAAAAGTGCCAACTGAGGTAATTTCAGATGTGACCCCGAACGCTTTTGATCGATGACATATTTTAATGAAGAAGTGAATATCTTCGATAACGTAGATTTTTTTAATTGAGCAATAACGCTTTCACAAAGTATCGGTACTAATTATAATTTGAACCTTGTTTCTCAATGGTCTAATTTCATAATAAATTTTCAATTACATGGTTAATTGAGCAGTTTCAAGAACTTTAACCTGTGTTAGTAAAACTTTACAAGGAACCTTTTATTCTACTCCAAACACATTGAATTAAAGTATGCTCGGTAGGTATTTGGATAACGAACAGAAAAAATGAAGAAATCAATTTATTACTTTACATCAACAAAAAAATTACTGATCATGTGTATTATTGAAAAGTAAGTTAATTGATTCGTGATTACTAACCTTGCCTAAAAATAGACCCAGTTGAAGAGAAAGTAAATTTAGTTAATTGTGACAGATATTTTGGAGTAATTTGTTATAGAAAATACGTGTACGTAGTATCTCATTTGTTTACAATGGATCTTGAAATTAGCGCTTGATGTGGACTCTTTAATGTTCATTTCCTATCTAATTTGTAATTCTAATAACAGTCATAAATTCGAAATTTGGCTCTCTAAAACAGAATTAATAATCATTCTCAATATCATCAATCCGATTTACTCTAATCAGTGCCGGCTCGTGAGCTATGAAAGAGTGTGGGCACTAGGACAAATCGTTAATTTGGCTTAAGATAGTGTCACATACTTCCTTTGCAATAACAGCTCTGTTATATCCAGCTGTCGTTTTTTGTCTTTTCTAGCAGGTTCTTCATTATTGCGTTCTTGATTGTCATTTTCAGTAGAATTTCTAATTTGAATAATTTGCTGTTGTAATTGTTCAATTGCCTTTTGCAGATGAGCACTGTCAATCCTGCATATTTGAGTCTGATTAAATAATATTTCACTATGTGGCATGATGAAATGAAATATTTTCAACCATTAGAGAAACTCCGAGCAATTCAAATGTTTTAATAAACCACTCGCTTCACTGTAACTAGTAACTGAATCCATCCCATCTTCGTCAATAATTTTGTCTAAACATTCTTTGAAACAATCCTGATGTTCAAATAATATGTTGGTTTTATTTCCGGTTTGTAGAAATAAGTTTTTAAAAAGATTTGAAAACTACTATGTTTATTTGGAGCAATGTTAAAGCTACAATTGTTGATGCAGTAGTGATCCCCATTTGTAGGGGGATCTTATGTTTATAAGGATACATAACTTGTTCACAGCTCGACTTTTGAAAATCTAGCGTGTAGGGTGTTGGAACAGCGCGTGATAATTTACGTTTGACTGTTTCATCAAGAATTGCCATGGCGATCGAGAAATAAGCCTAAAATGACTGCAAATTTGCAAAGAAAATGTTCACTTTTTTATTGCACGGTTTCGCTCGTTCAAAAATTAAATTACTGTGAATATAATGTGCATATGGAAATGTTTTTTTGATAATTGCTTGGACACCATTTGTCTTAGCACTCATCACGGACACCCCATCGTTACTTTGAATGATTAGTTCATTGATATCAGATCCAGAAGGAGAACTTAGAATAGTTTGCAATTCATTCAGCAATGTTTTTGCTAATACATCAGCATTATGTCAACCCAGCTTAAAAAAAGACCAAAAGCGTTCAAAAATTTGTCCATTAAACACGTATCGAATAATAACAACCATTTGCTGATGATTAGAGGTGTCTGTAGTTTCATCGGCCTCCAAAGAAATGAAATTTGTAGATTCAGTTTCTTTTAATATATCCTGCTTGTAAATTTGCAACATTGCGTCTAGCAATTCGTTATGAATAGTTTTTGAGACGCCTTTAAACACCCGAATCTTTCATATGTATTGCAGGCACAGCGTCTAATTCAGCTGCAAAATTGATTAAACCTACATAAATACCTGGATTTTCCGACGTCAATGTCTCATCAAGGCCTCGTAACGCCAATCCAAAGGCTTCGCAAAATTTTATACACATAATTAGCCAGAGCAAAATATGACAATTTTTTTCCACAACTTCGTTGTACTTAATTTAATGTCACAAATATGCGGTGTCTAACTGTTCACGTATGTCCACTTTGCCTAGAACACTAAAATCTATGCATGCTTTTTAAAATATTTTGCACACAAAATAACTTCCATCAGCTTTAGGCCTGCTGGCCTGATTATTGTATCTAGGGGTACACAATGCGCCCAATCAAGCGCTCTGAGTGATCCGTACTTATCCGCCTCCGTTTTGAATGATTTAATAATTGAGATGAAATGTTGTGACATGCGGGTGGCAATTTTTAATAGGTTGAAATGTAGTTGATGTATTCTAGAACCAAATTAATTGAGAAGAGAGATACGACGTATCCCAAGTAAGCGTAATCTTTTAATACGCGGATGCAACATCTGAAATGTCAATTTATATATAAATTGCCGACATCCTCTGTTTATCAACACAATATCCCTCATTGAACAGTGAAAAATATGAACTAAGATTCGTAATATCGTTCTTCAATAATTATATAGGACAACGAAAGTATATAAAATAGACAGTGGGGTCGCGAGTTTTTTTCCACAGGGTGGGTACCGTAAATATTGAAGGTTTTTAGAGAGTTTTTATGGACATGCTCCTGGCATGTCATATAGAAGGTTTATATCAAACTCAACATCACTACGAAAATAATTGAGTAATTGAATCAAACAGAAAATGGGTGTTCGAGATAATTTTATTGTAAAATGTATCATAAACTATTATGATTTCAATATGTTCATAATAATTCCAACTGTAACTATTCAATTCTGAATTTCTCACGTATTTAAAATAATGTCTACATCCTAGTCGATACGAAAAGAATCAAGAAAGCAAAATTGTTCAATTTAGAGTTCAGTGATCTCTTTTTTTTTAGTAGAATTTCAACCGGGAAGTGATACATAAATTACTGAATGTTTAAGGAGGTTTTGATTGCTTCTCAACTTCATTTTTCCTGTAGACAATTTGAATTGGCCTAAAGTACTTTGACAAATTTATCATGTTATTGATAGCTACCAGGTACATCAAATTTTCATTTAAAACGAAAACATTACATAATATTATTCATACAACTGGTATTCTAATGATTTGAACTGAACTGTTGAAACTGGAACTGGAACTTGTTTTTAATGATTTATAATTAACAAGAAAGATAATTTATGGCAACTTATCTTCATAGACAGGCTCGTGGCTTATTTCAGTAAGAGATTATTGCGCATATCATAAACCTTATTACCTCGTACATTAAGTACTATCGAAATATTGTTTTCAAATACAAATAAATACTGATATATGGGATAATTTAGTTGCTAATGTGATATTTCACTTGTAAATACTGCTAGAATACAATTTATAAATCATAATAACTCAGTAATAAAGGGAGCATGATATGAATATTGGTTACACTTGAAAACTAAAAACGAATACACCTAGCAATTTGGATGGTAGTATCTAGTAATTATGTATCTACCATCAGAAACAAAAATAGACTTATTCTACACTAGTGAAAAGTCATACGACTGCAAACAGATATTTTGTGGGAGCTGCTTAGGTAAAGTTCTTTTTGCGAAAAATGGTTGAACTTAATGACCGCAGTAAACCACCGGCCGTATATACCCTTGATTATGCTAATATTAGTTGAGAGGGCCGGTCTGACTAATTATAAATAAGCATAAAGACATAGCAGGTAAAATTCAGTTATAACGTATATTGTATAATCACTCGTTTTCCTTATAATTCCTTCAAATTATGTGCAATAAATACGTAA
Organism: Endomychus coccineus; assembly: GCA_958510875.1. Lineage (NCBI taxonomy): Eukaryota > Metazoa > Arthropoda > Insecta > Coleoptera > Endomychidae > Endomychus > Endomychus coccineus. The sequence continues at coordinate 182,745,209 of OY294068.1, read as the reverse complement.
TTATCGAAAGTTCGGCCCTTTTGGCCTTGTGTTTATTTACTTGTTTATTGCCAAGCTATTGCATAGACAATAGAGCTCTTTTACTGCAGTCATTCAGTCAGAACCACTTTTCGTGAAAAGAATTTTACTCTACTTTCTGTACAACCTACTCACCTTTAATCTTCTAATGACTATAAAAATGTTGACATAGACACTTATGACATATTCAAATATCCCGCTGCTTGTATCATATAATCAAAAGCGCTACACAATATGATATCCTGTGCAAAATGTAGCTGTTTATGATTCAATTTACGATCATTTGATGGACACATTTCGATGTAGTCGTAGAAAAAGATACGAACCTTATTTATTTATAAAATTTTCATTTGATTTATGAATCTGTTATTCGAATAGTAGTATTCAATTTTGTTTCAGGGCCATCACCTTCGCGGCCATCGTATCATCCATCGCCTTCGCGGCCTTTCCCATCTCATCCTACTTCAAGACCTTTCCCATCTCCTTCAAGACCTTTCCCATCTCATCCTACTTCGAGACCTTTCCCATCTCATCCTACTTCAAGACCTTTTCCTTCCCATCCTACTTCAAGACCTTTCCCATCTCATCCCACTTCAAGACCTTTCCCATCTAATCCCACTGCAAGACCTTTTCCATCTAATCCCACTGCAAGACCTTTCCCATCTCACCCTACTTCTAGACCTTTCCCAGGGCCCTCATATCCTACTTCTAGGCCTTTTCCATCACCTACAAGACCGTTCCCCAGCCATCCGACACCAAGGCCAAGCCATCCAACAGCAAGACCAGGTAAATAATTTATTTTATAACTTTAAGATTCTTACAAAGCTTCAACCAACTTGGTACATCGTTGAATGGAGGTCAACATTGAAAATATATATAATAACAAAACTGATACCGCATTCTGAAGAATAAACTG